>CM073759.1:126406378-126945882 GCA_037127475.1 Arma custos | reverse complement strand
ACGGAGTTGAGCTTTGGGGCTCTACTAAACAATCCAATTCATCTCGTATCCAATTCTTACAATCCAAAATCCTTCATAACATCCTCAACGCTCCTTATTATTGTTACGGGCGCCGGCAGGAAGACGGAAGCAAGAGGATTAGCGGCTTAAATCCGTCGGCGGGAGAAGTTAAAATAGGATTAGGACGGTTCTAGATCGTCTCCTTTTGTCGGCAAAGGATTAAGAAGATTCCAGAATTTTCTGGCCCCTTCGTGTTCTAGAATGTTCGGCCTTGCCTATAAAAAGACTTCCGTCACCTCGAGTCAGCCAGTTTTAGTCTGAGAGTAGACCAGAGAAGATCTGTGATAAGTGAGTGTCAGTGTGATAAACTAGTCAGTGTTGAACCGGCCCGTGTAATAAGTGTATCAGTGAACTGTGACAGTCTCGCGAGTGTAATAAACTGTTTCTGTTTATTACTGTGTGTCAGTTTGTGATACTTGGAGAATCTTACGGTCGGTGGACTAGTGAACTGTAAGTGTTAACTATTAGTTATAAATTGTAGTGTAATTTTATAATATTCATAGAAACTATTGTAACTAGTTAAGCTATCTAGAATTAGTAACATCTCATATTATTGTAATAATTAAATAGGAGTTAGGCCTAGATTATAATATTTAGAATATTGTTATTATAAATTCATATTAGTTCAATAATTTAATTGTTAATAGTTTAATTGTATCCTTTTTATCATTTTGTTAGTAAATATTAGTATCTTTAATTAAGGAATTGTTTAATTCATTTTAATAACCAGTAGCCCGTAACAAATTGGTGTCAGGTGTGGGGTAATTGTGTAACTGCTATTATTTTGCATTTGGTCTTGTATTTTGTAATTATTAAGCTACTGTATGAAGAATGGCTTCTAAAAGTGTTAAGTTAATTGATTTAAAAGTTGCGGATTTGAAACGTGAATTGGAGGAACGTGATCTTGATTGTTCCGGAACTAAAAGTGTACTGCAAGAGCGCTTGCGTCAATTTTTTGTAGATTTAGGGGAAAATCCAGATGACGTTCTATTTGAAACTGATTTAAGCAAGTTGTCTGCAACTTTTAAAAATGAATTAGGTACTGTTAAAAATGAATTAAGCAATGTTAAAAATGAGCTAGGTAATGAATTAGGTACTGTTAAAAATGAGTTAAGTAATGTAGAAAATAAGCTAGGTAATGAATTAAGCAATGTTAAAAATGAGCTAGGCAATGAATTAGGTACTGTAAAAAGTGATTTATTGGATACATTAGAGTCCAAGTTAGGCACATTAGAAACTAAGTTAATGGAAAATGTAGATAATAAGTTAGCTGATGTAAATAGTAAAGTAGCTAATGTAGATAATAAATTAGCCGATGTAAATGTTAAGGTAGCTAATGTAGAATCTAGGTTAGGAGAAAAATTGAATTCAATTGAAAACGAACTTAGGCTAAGAGTAGAAGCTCTCGAGGGACGTATGAGCAACCCACCGACGAACGACACCGACCGTTCCTCCGAGGGCAGCCTTCATAGGACCATTATGCCCGCTAATGCTGGGACGCCACCAAATCACAACACTATTCCAGTGTTCGACGGAAAGACTACATGACTCTCTTCGAGACTGCGGCTTCGATCCACGGGTGGTCAAAAGAGACCCAAGCTTCAGCTTTGTGCCTGGCCTTGCGTGGAGACGCCTTGGGAGTACTGCGGGGGATGCCACTGTCAGAGCGGCCTAACTACGGGGAGCTGATTAGAAGACTGGAGATGCGTTTCGGCCACCGACACATGGACCAGCTTTATCGCTCACAGCTGAGAAACAGGATCCAGAAGACCAACGAGACGCTGCAGGAATTTGAAGCGGATATCGACCGGCTGGTGAAGAATGCCTACCCCTCGGTCACCGATGATGTGTACGAGAGCCTGGCTGTCGACAAATTCCTGGATGGACTTCGGGACCCCGAGACGCAACAAGCAGTTAAGCTCGCCCGGCCAAAAACGCTAGGAGACGCATTATCTCAGGCCATGGAGTTCGAGGCTGTCAGGCAGTCAGTTCGGAGCCATGCGCGAGTTCGAGCAGCAGAAGCGGAGGCTAATGTGGTCCCTAGTATCGAAGATATTGTGATAAAAGTTTTAGAGGCCCTCAGGACCCGTAATATGGAGATACGCTGTTGGAGCTGCGGCCAACTTGGACACCCTAGAAGCAAGTGTCCATCCAAGAAGCAAGAAAAGCCACAGGAACGAAGTAGGGTTGATGGGGAGGAACAACTATCAGCCCGCTACGTCAGAGGCCCGAGGAAGACCAGTAGAGTTGCGTCTTTAGGGAGCAGAACGAACAGCTTCTACGTTGATGGGAAGGTGAACGGGCAGCTGCGAAGTCTGCTACTGGATACTGGCGCAACCAAGACAATCTTGAGCTCAAAGACAGTTCCCGCTGAGAAGATGTTGCCAACGATTTGGACATTACGGACTGCCACAGGAGAGCCAGCCAAGGTCTACGGGGAGACAGTTGCCTATTTCATCATCGGGGATCAACATCTGAAGCACCGCGCTCTCGTGGCTGATATTGATGAAGATGTCATATTGGGCACGGACTTGATGATCGCATACAGGATCAAGCTGGATATGGCGAGAGGTGTGATGACGATGGGAGACGAAGAAGTCATCCTTCGGCAGGGAAAGGACATCTACGCACGAGTGCGCTTACTAGAGGACACCACTTTACCTGCACGGAGCCAAATCATAACGCATGGGACGATCGAAGGACATCTACCTGAGGGTCAATGTGTGCTACTTGAACCTGGAAGGCAAGAAGAACAGGAGATCGGACGCGGCGTAATGGTTGCAAGGTGTCTCATCAAGGTCGGACGTACCACTCCGATTCGGCTAATGAACCTGAACAGCTTCCCAGTAACGCTGAACAAAGGAACACCGGTAGGGAAATGTACAACCGCTACCTCAGTGGTTCGTCAGCTGCAACGTCATCCCAACGAGCTGCGAGGACTGCCGGAAGAACTAACAGGATTTGTGGACGAATCATGTCGGGAACTCTCCCCTGAACAGAGCGAGGAAGTGAAGAAGATGATTATCCGATAGCAGGACGTTTTCGAGATCAGCCCAGGGCCACGGGGTAGAACGGATATCGTCCAGCATAGGATAGACACCGGGGATGCTAAGCCCATCCTACAGGTCCCGCGGAGGCTGCCGTTAGCCAAACGGGAGGACGCCGAGAAGATCATCAAGGAGATGGCGACTGATGGTGTCATTGAGCCTTCGAGTAGCCCCTGGATGTCTCCTGTTGTATTGGTGAAGAAGAAGGACGGCACAACGAGATTCTGCGTAGACTACCGCCTTCTGAACAACGTCACCAAGAAAGACAGTTATCCGCTCCCCAGGATTGATGATACGCTGGACACTCTGGAGGGGTGTGAACTTTTCTCTACCTTGGATCTCCGCAGTGGATATTGGCAGGTTGGATTGAAACCTGAAGATAAAGAAAAGACAGCGTTCTCGATTGGGACTGGACTCTGGCAATTTACGGTAATGCCATTCGGGCTTTGCAATGCTCCTGCAACATTTGAGAGGCTGATGGAAAGCGTGTTAAGAGGTCTCTCTTGGGAAATTTGCCTGGTATACCTAGATGACATCATTGTGCTGGGAAAGTCCTTCGCTCACCATCTGAAGAATCTGGAAAAGGTCTTCGAACGACTGCGTGCAGCGAACCTAAAATTGAACCCGAAGAAGTGTCATCTCTTCCGAAGGCAAGTCAACTACCTGGGGCATGTTGTGTCAGACAACGGAGTTGCCGTTGACCCAGAGAAGATTGCAGCGATCACCGACTGGCCAGTACCTCGAGATAAGCACCAAGTAAGAAGTTTTCTCGGCCTCTGCACCTACTACAGGAGGTACGTGAAAGGATTTGCTAACATTGCAAAACCTCTTACCAGGCTTACCGAGGAAAAACGGACGTTCCTTTGGGATCACGATTGTCAGGCATCCTTTGAGGAGTTATAGAAGAAATTGAGTAGTGCTCCTATTCTGAGCTATCCCCGTCCCGAGGGCAAGTTCATACTTGATACAGACACCAGCAACACCGCTATTGGGAGCGTCCTCTCTCAGCTCCAAGATGGAGAAGAAAAGGTCATTGGATATTTCAGTAAAGCGCTCTCAGCTCCGGAACGCAACTACTGTGTCACAAGGAAGGAGCTTCTGGCAGTGGTGAAATCTATAGAGCATTTTCACAAATATCTATACGGCAGAAGATTCCTCCTGAGAACGGACCACGCGGCTCTAATGTGGCTGCTACGATTCAAGTCACCAGAAGGACAAGTGGCGAGGTGGATAGAGCGCCTTCAAGAATATGACTTTGAATCTGCTCATCGTGTTGGAACGAGTCACAGAAATGCGGATGCGCTCTCAAGGAGGCCTTGTGGCGAAGACTGCGGGCATTGTTCTCGACAAGAAGAGAAGCAGGCATCAGTGTTGAGGACAACGGTGGTCATGGACAGTTGGCAGGATGCAGAGGTGTCAAAAGAGCAGGACGAGGACCCGGACTTGAAACAAATGAAGCAGTGGAAACTATCAGGGCAAGGAAGACCAACCTGGCAGGATGTTGCTCCAATGTAAAGAATGTAAAGACTTACTGGGCCCAATGGGACTCCATTCTAGTGGACAACGGGCTGCTGAAACGGGCATTGGAGAACACAGAAGGAGATCAGCGCAGACTTCAGCTCATCGTTCCAAAGAGTAAAGTGCCCGAAGTACTCAGGGAACTTCATGACGGAGTATCTGGCGGCCACCTTGGAGTTCACCGTACATTGGAAAAGGTACGTGAACGCTTTTACTGGGCAAACCTTAAGGACGATGTGTTGGACTGGTGCAGGCGTTGTGCGACTTGTGCGGCTTCTAACGGACCCATAAGAAGAAAGAAGGCCCCAATGAGGAAGTACAACGTGGGAGCACTGTTTGAGAGAATAGCACTTGACATCGCTGGCCCTTTCCCTGTGACGGATGAAGGTAACCGGTATATTCTCGTGGCCATGGACTACTTTTCCAAGTGGTTGGAAGCTTACGTTCTTCCGAATCAGGAGGCAGTCACGGTTGCGGACGTACTGGTGAAGCAGCTCGTCAGTAGGTTTGGGGTGCCCATAAAACTTTAAAACAGTACCAATAGCTTTATTCTAGGAGAACCAGAAGCGGAGATATTAATGAATGTCCAGTCCTCCCTAACGCTCGTTCCACTGTGCGGCGTTAGGTTGAGTTAAAATTGCTTTTTCCTTTTATCCGTAGACTCTATTTTCTTGGTTCTTATATCAAACTATCAACTCACAAAATCCATCTTATATCGATAGTCGAACTGTTACAAAGATGGCCGCCGATACGGTTCACGTTTGACAACGCTCTGTGCTTACTGACATTATTCAACAAGTTTTAGTTAGTGCACTGCTGTTAAATTTCGTAGACAGTACTATTATAAATAACAGTACACTCTGACAATTACAGTGAGTGAGGTGAGTGAGCAATTAACTATTAACATTGCTAAACGTACTAAGTACAATAGTTTACCTGTTAGCAGAGTGGGGCGTTATCTTGATCCCCTTCTCAAGGTCTAGGGCTCGGTGCAACTTATATGTTTACGCAGCCTACATATACCAGACAATTATAATTATTATTATTATTATTATTTTAAAAATTTTTTTTTTGTTGGGACCTTAATTGATTTTTGTTGTTGTTTTAAATATAATTGTACATATATATTAGTGTAGTTTATTTTTAAGTATTGATTTAGAAATGTTTCTTTTTTGTTATTTCTACTGTTATAAATAATTTTTCTATTAATTTCAGTTATTTTCATTTTTTATTTTTTTTAAATGGATTCAGAGCGGTCATTGGGTACTGAATCGGAGGACAATGTAACAATGTCCGAAATTAGTGAAACTGATTCACAATATCTAAAGTATCGTCAACTTGAAAAACGGCAGCGAAATGCTGCTCCCGGGTCTGCTGGTACCTCTCCAAAAAAAAAGAAAAATAAAAACAAATCAGCGTTAAAGCCAACCTCACCACCAAATACCCGTAGTAAAACATCTGCACCCATAAAAAAATCAATAATCAACATAACAACCAGCAATCAATTTGCAGCCCTCGAAAATGTACCCACAGAGTCACCTCAACATCAAGAAACATCTCAGATTTCCGAACCGGTTCCACCTCCCATTTTTGTCTCAAATGTTCAAAACTTCTTGACCTTCTGTCAAGAAATAGCCAAACTGATCGGAACAACCAATTTTAAATGTTATTCTCGTGTGAAAGACATAAAAATTAATACGAACACCAAAGAGAATTACAAAAAATTGGTTTATCATCTCACCGAAAAAAAATATCACTTCCACTGCTACCAGTTAAAAGAAGATAAGGCCTACAGAGTTGTTCTGAGAGGTCTTCACAGTACCACACCTACTGATGCCATCAAACGGGACTTGGAAGAGATCGGCCACAACGTCAGAAATATATCGGTCGTCCTACATCCCGTTGAAAAGTTCCCCCTACCGTTATTTTTCGTAGATCTGGAACCAGCCAGAAATAATATTGAAATATTCAATATCAATAGGCTTGTCTATTCAGTCGTTCGCTTTGAAGAGCCAAGGCAAAGACCTTCAATTGTCCAATGCACAAAATGCCAAGCACTCGGACATACAAAAGCGTACTGTCACTATCCGGCCAGATGTGTCAAATGTGCTGGAGCACATGCAACAGAAATATGCAAGAAAACGAGGGAAACACCTGCAAAGTGCGTGCTATGCGGTGAGGACCACCCAGCAAATTATAAAGGATGCATGGTGCATAAAAACCTACAGAGGCTAAGATCCCACCATGCACCATCAAATAGTAAAGAAGTAAATGCCAAAGAAGAAATAGAAAAATTACAAGACATTTCATTTCATAGTAATCAACAGCAGCCGTTGACCTCAACAAATATTAATCCTCCTCAACAGGGACAAAAAAAATATTCATTCATCAGTCGAAATCAGCAGCCCCGACATCAACAGATCCGGCAACAGGCGCCTCAAACCTCCCAATCCCAGCCAATGGTTCCCAAATCTCATCCACCTCCACTACCTCCACGCCAAGACATCCCTTCTCACCATCTTCCTCTACGGGTGAAGCTTCCACCTCAGAGTGAACCCACAATTCCATTCCAAACTTCTTCCATTATAAACCTCCAAACCCAAACACCATTGAAAGTCGAAGCAGCTCACAGTGTCCCAAGAAGGGTCCAACTCCCAAAACAACTTTCCAATAAACACTAATCCTCCATCTCAACCTTCTGTCCAATATCCTAGTCCCAGTCAAAATCCAGTAGACATCAACACAATCCTTTCGACCTTCTTATTTGAACTTAATAATACCATCAAACCACTCATTTCCCTTCTAACCCGACTCCTTTCCGAAATGCCATTTACTACCCCACGATGAACACTAAGCCCCTATCAATCATACTGTGGAATGCAAATGGCCTACATAACCATCAAGACGAACTTGACTTATTTCTTCATGACAATCACATAGACATTGCCCTATTGACTGAAACACACTTCACAAAGCGATCATATTTTTACATACGTGACTACATTACTTATAGATCAGATCATCCTGACAATACAGCACATGCCGGTTCTTGTATCCTTATCCACAAATCCATTCCTCATTCTCTTATTCCTTCTACTTCAACTGACGCCATTCAATCAACTTCAGTAACCATTTCAACTAGTCCTTTCCATATGACATTCTCAGCTGTATACTGTCCTCCTGGTAACTCCCTTTCTTATAACCTCCTCGAATCCTTATTCCGATCCCTCGGACCGCGTTTTATTGCCGGAGGAGACTACAACGCCAAACATCAACGATGGGGTTGTCGAACATCCAATTCCCGTGGTAGCATCTTATCCCGAATTTCAACCTCTAATAGTTTCTCTATCCTCGCACCCATAAACCCTACTTATTGGCCTACATCGCTCAAAAAACGTCCAGATATTCTTGACATATTTGTTTCCTCACAGATTTCCTGCAATCAAACAACTATAAAATCCCTGGATGACCTTTCCTCTGATCACAGTCCAGTACTACTTCAAGTACATTCAATTCCTATTCCTAAGCCCTCTCATCTCAGACTGATTACTGGACGTGTAGACTGAGATAAATTTCGATCGAATCTGGAAAATAATTTAGACCTCAAAATTCCGCTTAAAACAAAAGTTGACATCAATTCTGCAATAGACAAACTAACAAACGCAATACAAACCAATATAAGAGATAGCACCTTACCAAGGAAAAATCATTATCAACAGAATAACTGGCCACTTCATATTCGCGAGTTATTAAAAGAAAAACGACGGGCAAGAGCGAAGTGGCACCGCACCAGATATCCATCGGACAGGAGTCATTATACCAAACTAACCAACAAATTAAAATCAGAGATCAGAACATTCAAAATTCAAAATTTGTATTACCGTATAGAAAATCTGAGTACTACTGACAAATCCTTATGGAATACCACTAAAAAACTCCTAAAATATAAACATTTCAACCATCCACTTTTAACCGAGTCCCAAACCTGGTCAAGATCTGATGAAGAAAAATCACAAATTTTCGGCCAGCACCTATTCAACACATTTAACCCTCATCCAGATATCCTTAATCCAACCCACTCTGAATGCATTGAAGCAGAATTAAGTATTCCTCTTCAGATGTCCCCTCCTCCTAAAGCATTCCATCCTTCCGAAATATCAAACATTATTCACAGATTACCCGTCAACAAAGCCCCTGGCCACGACCTAATTACATCCCATATTCTAAAACGCCTTCCTCGGAAAGCGATCCTACTCCTTACATATATATACAACGCTGTACTCCGCACCACGTACTTTCCTGATTCCTGGAAATTATCCATAGTTAAGATGATACCAAAACCTAAAAAACCACCAGAACTCTCATCCTCTTACCGTCCTATATCTCTCCTGCCCATAATGGGCAAAATACTTGAAAAACTCATTCTGAAACGTCTTCATCCTATCATAAAATCCAATCAAATAATCCCAGATCACCAATTTGGTTTCCGAACATCACACTCCACTATCCAGCAATGCCATCGTGTGGTGGACGTTGTCTCATCCGCATTAGAGCGCGGAATGTACTGCGCGGGAGCTTTTCTCGATGTAGAGCAGGCTTTTGATCGAGTCTGGCATCCGGGACTGTTGTACAAACTCCGTAAATTCTTACCTTCTACTTACTTCCGTATTATCAGTTCCTACCTCAGTAATAGAGCCTTTAAAGTAAACCATAATTTTACCTACTCTTCCCTCTTTACCCAGTCTGTCGGAGTTCCTCAAGGTAGTATCATGGGTCCCATCCTATACACGATATATACAGCTGACATCCCAACCCATCCAAGCACTGTCCTCACTACGTACGCTGATGACACATGTGTGTTATCAGTAAATAATGATCCATTTGTTGCATCCCAAACTCTTCAATCCCATATCTCAAACCTTCAAGAATGGTGTCAAAATTGGAGAATTAAAATTAATCCTAACAAATCCCATCAAATTACCTTCACCCTTCGTCGTAAACCTACAAATTCCTGCCCTACTGTATCCTTTAATAATATTCCTCTGAACTCTGTCGAACAGGTACGTTACCTAGGACTCCATCTGGACAAACGTCTCACTTGGAATCCTCATACAAGACTGAAAAGACAAGAAACTGCTCGTCGTTTTCGTCTACTTCAACATTTACTGGACAAACGCTCTAAGCTCCCAATAAATTACAAAAGACTCATTTACATGACAGTTATCAGGCCTATTTGGACATACGGAGTTGAGCTTTGGGGCTCTACTAAACCATCCAATTCATCTCGTATCCAATCCTTGCAATCCAAAATCCTTCGTAAAATCCTCAATGCTCCTTATTATGTCACAAACAAACTCATCCATCATGATCTTAATATCCCATATGTTACTGATTTGGCCCAAACTAGATACCTATCCTTCCATGACAAGCTCCATACACACTTGAATCCACTAGTCTCTCAACTTGCTTCCCATACTATTCCTGATAACCCTCCGAGGCGTCTGAAAAGAAGATGGCCTCGAGACCATCTACTATAGAACTTTTTAGAGTGCTACCGATGGGTAGTTTCTCCACAAGTGCTTTTCAAGTCGTATTATACATATAGCAGATTTACTTATTATAATTGTATTATAGTTGTAAATATCAATAAATTGAATTAAAAAAAAAAAAAAATATCGATAGTCTCCTACAATTCAAATCCTCTATCCAATTCCAGGGCACAAGATCTCCCCCTTCCGATCTTTTTATCCGTTCCCATAGAACCAAAACTTTTGAGCATTCCTTTCTCGCCCGTTCTATCTCACTTTGGAACTCTCTCCCACTCGATATCCGTCATGCGTCTTCTTTAACCTCATTTAAATCCAAACTTTTCCTACATCTTCTTAATTCCTAATCAGATGCTTTATAATCAATAAATAATTTATAGATATATTCAACTTGATCGATTGATGAACTACTGTAAGCTTTCATCACTCATAATGATATCATTTTTTTAATTATTAGATGCTATCATGTATTCACATATTTTTCCATAAGCCTATTTCTTTTTATTTGTCTGTTTTTTAATTTTGATTTTGTATTACCAAAACAAAACTGTTTACTTATTTACTTGAAGATATTATGTAAATATAGTTTTATTTATAGATGGAGGTCTTTGGCCAGATAAATATTTATTTAAATTTGTTTTATCTAGGTCTCCATCTGGACAAACGTCTCACTTGGAATCCTCATACAAGACTGAAAAGACAAGAAAATGCTCGACGTTTTCGCCTACTTCATCATTTACTGGACAAACGTTCAAAGCTCCCAATTAATTACAAAAGACTCATTTACAGGACAGTTATCAGACCTATTTGGACATACGGAGTTGAGCTTTGGGGCTCTACTAAACAATCCAATTCATCTCGTATCCAATTCTTACAATCCAAAATCCTTCATAAAATCCTCAACGCTCCTTATTATTGTTACGGGCGCCGGCAGGAAGACGGAAGCAAGAGGATTAGCGGCTTAAATCCGTCGGCGGGAGAAGTTAAAATAGGATTAGGACGGTTCTAGATCGTCTCCTTTTGTCGGCAAAGGATTAAGAAGATTCCAGAATTTTCTGGCCCCTTCGTGTTCTTGAATGTTCGGCCTTGCCTATAAAAAGACTTCCGTCACCTCGAGTCAGCCAGTTTTAGTCTGAGAGTAGACCAGAGAAGATCTGTGATAAGTGAGTGTCAGTGTGATAAACTAGTCAGTGTTGAACCGGCCCGTGTAATAAGTGTATCAGTGAACTGTGACAGTCTCGCGAGTGTAATAAACTGTTTCTGTTTGTTACTGTGTGTCAGTTTGTGATACTTGGAGAATCTTACGGTCGGTGGACTAGTGAACTGTAAGTGTTAACTATTAGTTATAAATTGTAGTGTAATTTTATAATATTCATAGAAACTATTGTAACTAGTTAAGCTATCTAGAATTAGTAACATCTCATATTATTGTAATAATTAAATAGGAGTTAGGCCTAGATTATAATATTTAGAATATTGTTATTATAAATTCATATTAGTTCAATAATTTAATTGTTAATAGTTTAATTGTATCCTTTTTATCATTTTGTTAATAAATATTAGTATCTTTAATTAAGGAATTGTTTAATTCATTTTAATACCCAGTAGCCCGTAACATTATGTCACAAACAAACTCATCCATCATGATCTTAATATCCCATATGTTGCTGATTTGGCCCAAACTAAATACCCATCTTTCCATGAAAAGCTCCATACACACTTGATTCCCCTAGTCTCTCAACTTGCTTCCCATACTATTCCTGATGATGGCCTCGAGACCATCTACTATAGAACTTTTTTGGAGTGCTACCGATGGGTAGTTTCTCCACAAGTGTTTTTTTTTTTTAAGTCCTTTGTTCATACAGCAGATTTACTTGATGTAATATAATTACAGTTGTAAATATCAATAAATTATTCTATTCTCTAATATCTCAAATTTGTTCATCTCTGTTATTCTAAAGGGACCTGGTCCCAGGATAAAATTATTTTTCTATTCTATTCTATTTTCTTATTGTTGTAAAACGTGCTCAAGTGCAAGATATCATAATTTGGGACGCTATTAGATTAATCTTTTTTAATTCTCTTGCAGTCTTTGATACATGTCTTCATTCTTTCAAGATTTTATAAGAGAACGGACATTTTCGAAATATTAATTTGCTTCATCTTTTCATGAACAGTAAAATTAAACCATAATACGATTACTTCTTCTTTGTCTTCCTCTTGTACCATTCCTAGTGTCGCGGAGACTGAACAAAATTGCAGCCATTCCTTTCGGTACATCAACAGCTGCTACATCTCCTGAAGGTTTTTGCCTCTTTTTCCTCCAATCCGCTGGATATTCTCCTTCTGGGAAGTCCTCTCGGTCTTTTTCCAATGGGTCGAGCTTGTAGAACTTTCCTTCATCCTCTCCTTCATCTTCCATGCAGCACACGTTGTCAGGATTCGAGTGTGGTCTTTAGTTCTGTCACCTCAAACTGAACTCTAATTCAAGGAAGAAATAGTTGGGGGTGCAGTCAATAAAAACACCTTAATAAGTGTAACTTATTTATTGTGTGCCGAAGTTTCGGCCTACACTGTAGGCCATCTTCAGGGCTAAGAGAGAGAAAAAAACAGAAAAACATATAAAAAACGTTGCAGTAACAAGATTATGGTGACAAGTAATGTAGTAATGTGTAAATTAAAATAGTGACTAGATATGATGAAATAGTGAATAGATATGATGATTAAAGATAACGAATACAAAAGTGGTTACAGAATATCATAAAATTAAAATAGTGACAGATAATATTAAAATTATAGATGATGAACAGAAATTAAAATAGTGACAGATATAATAATTAAAGAATACGAATATAAAATACAGAAAATAAATGTGCAGAAAGGATAAAATGTAAACATAATATAAAGGGAAAGAAAAATGAGGAGGTAAACGGAAAGATACAAAATGAGAAGATTAAAATATAAAAAAAAGGGTGGAATATGAAGGATTTAGAAAAAACTAGTTTAATTATAGATATAAATGGAATGATACCAGACATCTAGAGGTTACATAAGTAAAATGTAATAATACAGGCATATGTAGAAAGAAAGGATCGATAAATTTGAAAAATTAAAAATTAAAAATAATGTTTATAAATATGAAATCTAAAGTATGAAAAGAAAATATAAGTAAGGGAAGTTAATAACTGCATACAGTTAGAAAGAAGTTGTATTAATATAAAATATGATGTGAATAAAACATAAATATATATAAAAATGGGTATAGAAATTCAGTAGATGTAAAAATATGAGGCGAAATAATAATGAACTCTATGCTATTAACATATGATAGATGCCAAAAATTAGTGTGAGAAACAGGTGCAAAGAAAGGTGAAGGTGGAAAGGATGGAGGTAAGATAAAGATTAAGATGTGTACTAACCAAATATAGCAAGCGGCGGCGAGAACAATCAACAGCTAAATAAAAATACGTTGGACCTGTCGGAAACGCTAACCGCGATCTCTGACGGCCAAAAAAATAACTAAGAAGGGGGAAAGGGAAATGCAATGATGCAGTGAATATAAGTGACACGTCAATAATGTAAAAAGCGTAAAAAAAAAAAAAAAAAAAAACCTGTCCAATATTGTCCTAAATGACCTCCTTGACTCCATCCTACCCCAGTTCCGTGACGATGTCATTTTCATTAAAAAATATGCGGACGACCTCCTCCTTATTCTAAATCCCAACATTATTCCAGGTTTATTATCATCTTTCAACGCATACCATCTCCGCCTACATTTCACCGTTGAACTAGAACATAATAAATCTCTACCTTTCCTTGACCTCCACATCATTAGAAATCCCGACCACACAATGCCCTCAATCACGTCACCACCTCCAAATCCCTTAATTCTACATTACATAATTTCTCATTAAAATTTAAAAAATCTTTGCTGAAACTTAAAATACGGGAGACCATACAACACATTCACTCGTTGAATCTACGAATATCTTCCCTAACCCAATTCTTAACTAGTCATCTTAACCAGGACCAAATGAATAGCCTCTCCACCCTTATTTCATCTACCTTCACCACAACCAGGTCACGCAAAAAACTCCACCTCATCTCTAAATTCAATTCCCTTTACCAAAAATCACTTACCTCCAAAATCTACCCAAAAGGAGATGGAAACTGGGTACTCAACATCTCTTCCACCAACATCCCCACCCATGTCAATAACATTCTTTCCTTAGGACCCAATTTTTCGGCACCCTCCTCTTCTTTCAAAAACATTATTCCTGAATTTTTGACCGACTTAGAATACATTCAAAATGACCCCCTCCTCCACCGTTCTCATATTCCATCCGATCTATCACGTGTCTCCCTAGCGAATATCATTTCCAATTTCCTTCAACACCCCCATTCCGCACCTTCTAATTTCTCCCCACATGAGGACCTTTCTCGCACACGCTCTTTCCTGAAATTCCATTGTCACAAAAGCTGACAAAGGGAACTTCACAGTAATTATGAATCGTTCGGAATACAACCAAAAAATGATTTCTCTTCTTTCGGATACTTCCACCTACAAACCTATACCCTGAGACCCAACCTCTTCTCTCCAAAAACAAATCAACCTCCACCTTAAAAGCCTTATCAATTCCAAATTAATTACATATCCCGTTTACAGAAACCTCATTTCCTATAATTCCGTAGCCCCTCGTTTTTTTGGCCTTCCCAAAATTCACAAACCCAACAACCCCCTCCGTCCTATTACTAGTTAAGAATTGGGTGAGGGAAGATATTCGTAGATTCAACGAACGTCCACCCATACAACACATCCACACGTAGAGTGTATGGTAGAGAGTATGGTCTCCCGTATTTTAAGTTTCAGCAAAGATTTTTTAAATTTTAATGAGAGATTATGTAATGTAGAATAAGGGATTTGGAGGTGGTGACGTGATTGAGGGCATTGTGTGGTCGGGATTTCTAATGATGCGGAGGTCAAGGAAAGGTAGAGATTTATTATGTTCTAGTTCAACGGTGAAATGTAGGCGGAGATGGTATGCGTTGAAAGATGATAATAAACCTGGAATAATGTTGGGATTTAGGATAAGGAGGAGGTCGTCCACATATTTTTTCTTTTATTTATATTCCACTATTTTAATTTCTGTTCATCATCTATAATTTTAATATTATCTGTCTATTATATTCAGAGTACTACTGACAAATCCTTATGGAATACCACTAAAAAACTCCTAAAATATAAACATTTCAACCATCCACTTTTAACCGAGTCCCAAACCTGGTCAAGATCTGATGAAGAAAAATCACAAATTTTCGGCCAGCACCTATTCAACACATTTAACCCTCATCCAGATATCCTTAATCCAACCCACTCTGAATGCATTGAAGCAGAATTAAGTATTCCTCTTCAGATGTCCCCTCCTCCTAAAGCATTCCATCCTTCCGAAATATCAAACATTATTCACAGATTACCCGTCAACTCTGAAACTGATTGCCTCATATGCAAACCATGTAGATCTTATGCCGCCAGCACTTCCACTTTTCTTATGTATTTTATTTTTCTCATTTTTTGCGTAAGTCCTCAGGCTTTTGAATTTCTTACTAGCTTCTTCGGTTGTGATACCATGCTCATTGGCAACAGCTTCCCAACTGGATCTTTTTCTACTACGATCTTTGTATAAAACGGATTCTACATTCCATAACTCCGGTCGTAAATGAATAGAATTTATAAAATTAAGTGTTTTGTCGTTTGTCCATTTATCCATTTCCATTATAAAATAGAGATAAAGAAAAAAATAGACAAACAATGATGAAAAACAGACAGTAAATAAACAAATAAACAAGACAAGAGGCCAACTTCCGGCAAAGAACTGAATGAAAGACAGGGGCGCATGTCAAGGGAAAAAGGAGAGAATGGGAGGGAAGCATTTGTAGACAGAGATAGAAACACATATGGCCGGGCAATATGAAATATTCTCCAACCCCTCTGGACAACATCGGCAACCCCTCGGCAACACCCTCTGACGAGCTAATCTCCCGGCAATATTGCCGGGCATGTTGAAATATGACGACAACATTGCCGTATATTGCCGTGACATTACCGGCAATACTATTGCCGTTACATATTGCCGAAAAATATGGCCCGTGTAAACGCCCCTTATTTATTTAAAAAATAGTTAGATAATATAAAATCGTTATATTGTTTTCAATAATAAAAAACAGAATTTAATGCAAAGAAAATTTTTAAAAAGTTTAAAAAAAGAGTTGAATAATGAAAAAACCAATGCCAAATTTTGTTTTTCGGTACTTTACAGATTTCATTAGTTCAAGAAAAATGTTATTTCGACGACTAGTTTACTCAGAATAACTGATAATCGCACATTACTGTTATAGCAAACACGACGGAGACGTGGGGAACCCGAGTTCCAATTCCAACCCTGGACAAATATTTTCTCTTCAAAATAAAAATACTTAAAAATTATAACAATTAAAAAAAATAAAATAAAATAAATGATAAATAATATAATGACGTAAGTCAACCAGGTCCTAATTGAAGTAATGTTCGATGAACATTCTCCCCCCAAATAAACATCCCAAAAATTACGAGAAAACGGGGATCGATTTGTCTGGCCGTGTTATGAGCCAGGCTAGCTCAGTTGGTTAAAGCACTACGACGGAGACGTGGAGACCCGGGTTCAAATCCCGGCCCTGGACAAAACTTTTTTCTTCAAAATAAAAATATTTAAAGAGATATCTGATTGTTTGCTAAATAATAGCTTTCTTTATTGTTACCCCTTTTAACTGGTTAGTATTAGTAGGGAACGTAATAATTTTCTCTGATAAGATTGGCCCTTAGATAACTCACAGAATTTCGAAAGCTGATCAAGTATATTACTAGACCTGCAATAGTAACTATAATATGGTTGGTCACCGAGAAGTAGGAATGGAGGCACACAAAAAAAAACTATTTATCTCCCTACACTAGCATATGGAAATTAAAGCTGGATAATCAAGCCAGCCTCATTACTGCAGTAGAAATGAAGTTTGAAAAACCGAAGGAGAGTGGTTGAGAAGACGATTGCGCTAGAAATGAACGAATTAGAGAACATGTTCGAGAAGAATTGGTTGACTCTAACTTCTAATATAAGGAAGAAATAGTTGGGGGTTCAGTCAATAAAAACACCTTAATAAGTGTAACTTATTTATTGTGTGCCGAAGTTTCGGCCTACACTGTAGGCCATCTTCAGGGCTAAGAGAGAGAAAAAAACAGAAAAACATATAAAAAACGTTGCAGTAACAAGATTATGGTGACAAGTAATGTAGTAATGTGGTACAAGTAATGTGGAAATTAAAATAGTGACTAGATATGATGAAATAGTGAATAGATATGATGATTAAAGATAACGAATATAAAAGTGGTTACAGAATATAATAAAATTAAAATAGTGACAGATAATAATAAAATTATAGATGATGAACAGAAATTAAAATAGTGACAGATATAATAATTAAAGAATACGAATATAAAATACAGAAAATAAATGTGCAGAAAGGATAAAATGTAAACATAATATAAAGGGAAAGAAAAATGAGGAGGTAAACGGAAAGATACAAAATGAGAAGATTAAAATATAAAAAAAAGGGTGGAATATGAAGGATTTAGAAAAAACTAGTTTAATTATAGATATAAATGGAATGATACCAGACATCTAGAGGTTACATAAGTAAAATGTAATAATACAGGCATATGTAGAAAGAAAGGATCGATAAATTTGAAAAATTAAAAATTAAAAATAATGTTTATAAATATGAAATCTAAAGTATGAAAAGAAAATATAAGTAAGGGAAGTTAATAACTGCATACAGTTAGAAAGAAGTTGTATTAATATAAAATATGATGTGAATAAAACATAAATATATATAAAAATGGGTATAGAAATTCAGTAGATGTAAAAATATGAGGCGAAATAATAATGAACTCTATGCTATTAACATATGATAGATGCCAAAAATTAGTGTGAGAAACAGGTGCAAAGAAAGGTGAAGGTGGAAAGGATGGAGGTAAGATAAAGATTAAGATGTGTACTAACCAAATATAGCAAGCGGCGGCGAGAACAATCAACAGCTAAATAAAAATACGTTGGACCTGTCGGAAACGCTAACCGCGATCTCTGACGGCCAAAAAAATAACTAAGAAGGGGGAAAGGGAAATGCAATGATGCAGTGAATATAAGTGACACGTCAATAATGTAAAAAGCGTAAAAAAAAAAAAAAAAAAAAAAAAACCTGTCCAATATTGTCCTAAATGACCTCCTTGACTCCATCCTACCCCAGTTCCGTGACGATGTCATTTTCATTAAAAAATATGCGGACGACCTCCTCCTTATTCTAAATCCCAACATTATTCCAGGTTTATTATCATCTTTCAACGCATACCATCTCCGCCTACATTTCACCGTTGAACTAGAACATAATAAATCTCTACCTTTCCTTGACCTCCACATCATTAGAAATCCCGACCACACAATGCCCTCAATCACGTCACCACCTCCAAATCCCTTAATTCTACATTACATAATTTCTCATTAAAATTTAAAAAATCTTTGCTGAAACTTAAAATACGGGAGACCATACAACACATTCACTCGTTGAATCTACGAATATCTTCCCTAACCCAATTCTTAACTAGTCATCTTAACCAGGACCAAATGAATAGCCTCTCCACCCTTATTTCATCTACCTTCACCACAACCAGGTCACGCAAAAAACTCCACCTCATCTCTAAATTCAATTCCCTTTACCAAAAATCACTTACCTCCAAAATCTACCCAAAAGGAGATGGAAACTGGGTACTCAACATCTCTTCCACCAACATCCCCACCCATGTCAATAACATTCTTTCCTTAGGACCCAATTTTTCGGCACCCTCCTCTTCTTTCAAAAACATTATTCCTGAATTTTTGACCGACTTAGAATACATTCAAAATGACCCCCTCCTCCACCGTTCTCATATTCCATCCGATCTATCACGTGTCTCCCTAGCGAATATCATTTCCAATTTCCTTCAACACCCCCATTCCGCACCTTCTAATTTCTCCCCACATGAGGACCTTTCTCGCACACGCTCTTTCCTGAAATTCCATTGTCACAAAAGCTGACAAAGGGAACTTCACAGTAATTATGAATCGTTCGGAATACAACCAAAAAATGATTTCTCTTCTTTCGGATACTTCCACCTACAAACCTATACCCTGAGACCCAACCTCTTCTCTCCAAAAACAAATCAACCTCCACCTTAAAAGCCTTATCAATTCCAAATTAATTACATATCCCGTTTACAGAAACCTCATTTCCTATAATTCCGTAGCCCCTCGTTTTTTTGGCCTTCCCAAAATTCACAAACCCAACAACCCCCTCCGTCCTATTACTAGTTAAGAATTGGGTGAGGGAAGATATTCGTAGATTCAACGAACGTCCACCCATACAACACATCCACACGTAGAGTGTATGGTAGAGAGTATGGTCTCCCGTATTTTAAGTTTCAGCAAAGATTTTTTAAATTTTAATGAGAGATTATGTAATGTAGAATAAGGGATTTGGAGGTGGTGACGTGATTGAGGGCATTGTGTGGTCGGGATTTCTAATGATGCGGAGGTCAAGGAAAGGTAGAGATTTATTATGTTCTAGTTCAACGGTGAAATGTAGGCGGAGATGGTATGCGTTGAAAGATGATAATAAACCTGGAATAATGTTGGGATTTAGGATAAGGAGGAGGTCGTCCACATATTTTTTAATGAAAATGACATCGTCACGGAACTGGGGTGGGATGGAGTCAAGGAGGTCATTTAGGACAATATTGGACTGGTTTTTTTTTTTTTTTTTTTTTTTTTACGCTTTTTACATTATTGACGTGTCACTTATATTCACTGCATCATTGCATTTCCCCTTCCCCCTTCTTAGTTATTTTTTTGGCCGTCAGAGATCGCGGTTAGCGTTTCCGACAGGTCCAACGTATTTTTATTTGGCTGTTGATTGTTCTCGCCGCCACTTGCTATATTTGGTTAGTACACATCTTAATCTTTATCTTACCTCCATCCTTTCCACCTTCACCTTTCTTTGCACCTGTTTCTCACACCAATTTTTGGCATCCATCATATGTTAATAGCATAGAGTTCATTATTATTTCGCCTCATATTTTTACATCTACTGAATTTCTATACCCATTTTTATATATATTTATGTTTTATTCACATCATATTTTATATTAATACAACTTCTTTCTAACTGTATGCAGTTATTAACTTCCCTTACTTATATTTTCTTTTCATACTTTAGATTTCATATTTATAAACATTATTTTTAATTTTTAATTTTTCAAATTTATCGATCCTTTCTTTCTACATATGCCTGTATTATTACATTTTACTTATGTAACCTCTAGATGTCTGGTATCATTCCATTTATATCTATAATTAAACTAGTTTTTTCTAAATCCTTCATATTCCACCCTTTTTTTTATATTTTAATCTTCTCATTTTGTATCTTTCCGTTTACCTCCTCATTTTTCTTTCCCTTTATATTATGTTTACATTTTATCCTTTCTGCACATTTATTTTCTGTATTTTATATTCGTATTCTTTAATTATTATATCTGTCACTATTTTAATTTCTGTTCATCATCTATAATTTTATTATTATCTGTCACTATTTTAATTTTATTATATTCTGTAACCACTTTTATATTCGTTATCTTTAATCATCATATCTATTCACTATTTCATCATATCTAGTCACTATTTTAATTTCCACATTACTTGTACCACATTACTACATTACTTGTCACCATAATCTTGTTACTGCAACGTTTTTTATATGTTTTTCTGTTTTTTTCTCTCTCTTAGCCCTGAAGATGGCCTACAGTGTAGGCCGAAACTTCGGCACACAATAAATAAGTTACACTTATTAAGGTGTTTTTATTGACTGAACCCCCAACTATTTCTTCCTTATATTAGAAGTTAGAGTCAACCAATTCTTCTCGAACATGTTCTCTAATTCGTTCATTTCTAGCGCAATCGTCTTCTCAACCACTCTCCTTCGGTTTTTCAAACTTCATTTCTACTGCAGTAATGAGGCTGGCTTGATTATCCAGCTTTAATTTCCATATGCTAGTGTAGGGAGATAAATAGTTTTTTTTTGTGTGCCTCCATTCCTACTTCTCGGTGACCAACCATATTATAGTTACTATTGCAGGTCTAGTAATATACTTGATCAGCTTTCGAAATTCTGTGAGTTATCTAAGGGCCAATCTTATCAGAGAAAATTATTACGTTCCCTACTAATACTAACCAGTTAAAAGGGGTAACAATAAAGAAAGCTATTATTTAGCAAACAATCAGATATCTCTTTAAATATTTTTATTTTGAAGAAAAAAGTTTTGTCCAGGGCCGGGATTTGAACCCGGGTCTCCACGTCTCCGTCGTAGTGCTTTAACCAACTGAGCTAGCCTGGCTCATAACACGGCCAGACAAATCGATCCCCGTTTTCTCGTAATTTTTGGGATGTTTATTTGGGGGGAGAATGTTCATCGAACATTACTTCAATTAGGACCTGGTTGACTTACGTCATTATATTATTTATCATTTATTTTATTTTATTTTTTTTAATTGTTATAATTTTTAAGTATTTTTATTTTGAAGAGAAAATATTTGTCCAGGGTTGGAATTGGAACTCGGGTTCCCCACGTCTCCGTCGTGTTTGCTATAACAGTAATGTGCGATTATCAGTTATTCTGAGTAAACTAGTCGTCGAAATAACATTTTTCTTGAACTAATGAAATCTGTAAAGTACCGAAAAACAAAATTTGGCATTGGTTTTTTCATTATTCAACTCTTTTTTTAAACTTTTTAAAAATTTTCTTTGCATTAAATTCTGTTTTTTATTATTGAAAACAATATAACGATTTTATATTATCTAACTATTTTTTAAATAAATAAGGGGCGTTTACACGGGCCATATTTTTCGGCAATATGTAACGGCAATAGTATTGCCGGTAATGTCACGGCAATATACGGCAATGTTGTCGTCATATTTCAACATGCCCGGCAATATTGCCGGGAGATTAGCTCGTCAGAGGGTGTTGCCGAGGGGTTGCCGATGTTGTCCAGAGGGGTTGGAGAATATTTCATATTGCCCGGCCATATGTGTTTCTATCTCTGTCTACAAATGCTTCCCTCCCATTCTCTCCTTTTTCCCTTGACATGCGCCCCTGTCTTTCATTCAGTTCTTTGCCGGAAGTTGGCCTCTTGTCTTGTTTATTTGTTTATTTACTGTCTGTTTTTCATCATTGTTTGTCTATTTTTTTCTTTATCTCTATTTTATAATGGAAATGGATAAATGGACAAACGACAAAACACTTAATTTTATAAATTCTATTCATTTACGACCGGAGTTATGGAATGTAGAATCCGTTTTATACAAAGATCGTAGTAGAAAAAGATCCAGTTGGGAAGCTGTTGCCAATGAGCATGGTATCACAACCGAAGAAGCTAGTAAGAAATTCAAAAGCCTGAGGACTTACGCAAAAAATGAGAAAAATAAAATACATAAGAAAAGTGGAAGTGCTGGCGGCATAAGATCTACATGGTTTGCATATGAGGCAATCAGTTTCATATTATCTCGAAACAATCCAGAAGCAGGAATTGATAGCGAAAACACAACAGAAGTAAGTAAAATTTTATTAATACTTATCAAAAAATGGTAGTTTAATAACTAAAATGAAAAATACTTCGGTTAGTAACAAATAGAATAGAATAGAAAAGTAACTTTATTCTGGGACTATGTCCCTTTAGAATAACAAATATGAACAGAAAAAGAAACATAATGTTTATCTGGCCAGAAGGCTAAGTGTTACAAATCATAAAGCGTGTAAAAAATGACAAATAACAATTTAAAAAGAAATATTTAAACAAAAATAATAACATTGAATGATAATTGTTGACCTTGATAATATATGTGGAAGAAAGTGGTCCGGGTAGAGGTAACAAAGAGTTTCTCGTAGAATTTGAGAAAAACTTTATTTATTAGCCAACGTTTCGACCTACTTTGTAGGTCTTCTTCAGGGCTATATGCAAAATACAGACAATATAAGAAAATGGTACAAATATATAAAACATATTAAATATAAATAAACCAAAGTAAGGTGAATACAGGCAATAAAAATGATAAAGATGTACAGTAAGGTAATTATGAAGGTTAAAATGTATGAGTGTATACTATAAACAACGAAGTGTCAAAAGGTAGTAACCCACATCATGAAGAAAATAATAATAAAACAGAAAGTGTTGAAAAG
This sequence comes from Arma custos, assembly GCA_037127475.1. Classification (NCBI taxonomy): domain Eukaryota; kingdom Metazoa; phylum Arthropoda; class Insecta; order Hemiptera; family Pentatomidae; genus Arma; species Arma custos. The sequence continues at coordinate 126,922,360 of CM073759.1, read as the reverse complement.
TAAAAAAATAAGGTAATAAAGATAAAAAATAAAAATTGAATATAAAATAGGAATGTGAAATGATAAAAATGATATGGGTAAATGTAGAAAATGATAAGAATTACGAACTAAAAATTGTAGGTAATAAAAAAGTAAGAAATAAAAATTGTAAAATTATAAAAATCTAGAAACCAAATTATATCAAATAAAATAAAAATGAAAATAAATTTTTTTAGAAAATACAGTATTAATATTAATAGGTAAAAATGCTTTATACAAGTGTAAAGAATATTAATTGCATAAGAGAAAATGTAAGAAGAGGCATTATATAAGTGTAAATAATATCAATTGCATGAAAAAATAGGTATGTTTTAAGTAAAGTAAGTGATAATACAATCAGGCTATATTGGACTAAAATATATATAAAAAACGGCAAGGATATGTGGAAGAGTAAAGATAAAAATGGTGAGTGAAGTTGGACCCGGATGAATGTCATAAAATGATATTTAGGGTGGGAAATAGATAACTAAACAAATAAACGCCTTACAGTAATAGTGAGCTTGGAAGTAGTGATGATGAAAATAGTGATAATAACTCCACTTTTAGCTTATGAGGGAAAGAAAATAAAATGGAGGAGGGAGGGTGAGTAAATAGTGAAAAGATAAGTTACCTGTGGGGAGGGGGCTGAGGGGTAGGTCCTCACTGGCTATGAAACACAGACTGATTTAAAATTGAGACGGGAGGATGGTCGCCCCCACCACTACTAAGTGTAAAAAATTTTCCCAGAATATAAAAGCCGTTACAATGGCTCTAAGTAACATAAAGGGAAAGAAGCTTACGGGAAGATTGTGTAAGGAGATGACGAGAACGATGGAATAACTTCAGAGAACTAATTGTCCGTCGGGATATCTGGGCGATGTGGGATTTCCAAGAAAGGTTTTGGTCGATGGTGATGCCTAGGTTATTACAGAGGAGGTGAACGTGATAGGATGATCGTTTAGGACTAATGTTGGGAGGGTGTGGATAGATGTAAGGAGGGAATTAGAACCTAAAACAATGGCCTGAGTTTTCATTGCGTTCAATTCCAGTTTGTTCAGCTTTCCCCAGGCACTGATCCTATCTAGGTCTTCCTGAACACTGGCGAACGCAATGAATAGCTCAGAAAGAGGAAAGGACAAGTGTATTTGGAAGTCGTCAGCATATAGATGGTGGGAACAGTGATAACCAGATTTAGGAAGATCATTGATATAGCAGTTGAACAAATTTTTAGAGACAAACTAAGCGCAAAAAAGTCTTTTGCGATGGTTTTCCATTCTGTGGCAGATGATGGTACCTAGAAAAAAAACAAGCAAATTAATAGCTTAAATACAGGTGAAAAGACATACATAGTTTGTAAAAATGTATGATCGAGTTAGCTTCAAAGTAATATTGTAAAATAAATGCATTAATTTCTTCACACATAAACTAAGAAAAAAATTACAATTGATTTAAACTATATTACATTTTATTGTAAATACTTATCTTGCCACACTAAGTGGCCTTCAGCACTCATAAGATAATTCAAAAATTCATCTCTAACTTCTTTAGCTCTTGGATTCCTAGGTATATATTGGAGACTTATTAGATTCGCATTGCTATTTCGCCAAGATGCTGGTATTATTCTCCCTGTGTCGATTTCTTCACAATCTAAAACCCCGGGGGGTGAATACAGCATCTGTCTTTGTGGATTACGACGCAAAAATTTGTGTAAATATGCACAAGCCAAAACAATTTTTTCAGTATTATCCAGTTTGAGATCTATGGTTTTGTGGAAAATTCGAAAAACTAGCACCATTAATCCGAAAGCATTTTCCACTATTCTTCGTGCTCTAGATATTCTGTAATTGCATACACGTTTTGGAGAACCGATACTTAAATCTGATGAGACCGTTTTTATTATACTTTCTGTCAACGGAAATGCATCGTCCGCAAGAAATAAACATGGTGTACACGTTCCTCTCTCAGGAAAAGGTTCAGGTTCAGGTAATTGTAATGCTCCGTCTAATAGGGCTTGGCCAAATACAGTATGTCTGAAAACTCCACCATCCGATATCATCCCTTGACACCCCACGTGAACATAAACGAACTGGTAGTTCGCATTTGCAACTGCAAACAGTACAATGAAAACTGTTTTGCTGTGCTACTAAAAAACTGTTTGTAGTTGAAATATATTCTTCCATTTTTTGGCTGGCAAACAATGGCTATGTGTTTACCGTCCATAGCACCAACACAATTGGGGAAATTCCATCTGCCCTGAAAGTCTTTTGCAATGGTTTTCCATTCTGTGGCAGATGATGGTACCTAGAAAAAAAAAACAAGCAAATAAATAGCATAAATACAGGTGAAAAGACATACATAGTTTGTAAAAACGTATGATCGAGTTGAGTTAGCTTCAATGTAATATTGCAAAATAAAGTTTTTAACTCTATGTTGTACAATGACTTGCTCAGACTCTGGCCCACTGGTAGTATATTTAATTGTTATATAACTTCAATTTATTAATGAAATATTTTTTCTTTTGTTTCCAGATCCAATCCATTGGAAATTCCGAGAGTGTATCAGGGGATCAGGAAACGGGAACTCCTTTGGACACCCGAACACAACCTACACTGTCGAAGCCTACTCAAAAACAAAAAAAAGGTCTACCTCAATCGGACGAACAACAAGCAATGGACAACGCCGTACTCATTATTAATGAAGCCGCCCAAAAACGTCGAAACCCATATTCAGGCTTTGGGGAGCATATTGCAAATAAACTGCTGAAATATAACGACTACACACGCTCACAAGTCGAGTTTCAAATTGGAAAAATTCTTTATGAGGCGGATATGGGCTTACTTCAACCTCCGGCTTGCTATGATCGAATTACTCCGCTAAGTTTAGCAACGAATTCAAGCTTAAATTCTTCATCCTCGAATCTATCTAAACACGACCTTGATTCCCCGAAATAGGCTCTCAAGACAGTAGTTTAAATATTGCCACTGGTGGACAAACGCAATGCCGCGAAGAAGAAGACAACCAACAATAGACAAGTTTTATTTATTAATAATAATCTTTTATATCTTAATAAATCTTTTATAATTACTATTACATATTAGAATTGATAAATTGCAGAATTCAATAAAATATCAATATTATATTATTGTTTTACACTGACCTTGATGAATTCCCCTAGCTCTTCAATCAAAGCGTTGCAGACTTCTGGTACCAAGAGGCATTTCGATGAAAAGTGCACTTTAAACAGAAACATTAAACTTCTGTATGAGTCGCCGATAGCCAGAAATCGAAGGGTAATCGCCAATCTGGTTGTAATTTGTATGCAGTCTCTCATATTGGTATCAGTCTTACCAATTCTAGGCCCAATCTTGTTTATGAGCAATTCAAAATCATTTTTTGACATTTTAGTGAAATTTTGGAAAAGGTAATTGTCAAGCATCAGTTCACTAGTTAAATTTTTGGAAGCAGCTCGCTTACTTAAAAAGGAACGCATCCACAAAGATCGCATTCTCTTTTTCTATTGCTTTTTCACCGCAGATCGAACAAGTAGGAAAGCTGCACTAAGTTCGACTAGTTCCGTCTCGACCATTTTCACAACAGGCCGAGTGTGGCTCGTTTCAACACTTCTTCCCGACAATATATTGCTCGGCAATAATATCCATATATATTGACCAAAGTGTGTTGCCGGAAATATTGCCGGATAGAATTGCTAGCAATATGTGTCGGCAATCTGCAATTTTTATTGCCCATATAAACGCACCTTTAGGATCCAATCAAGAGTATATCTTGTAATTGGCAGTGAAGCTATTAGGTGTCAGAAGATTCTTTAAATATAACTGACCCGCGATAAAACCATCGGTTACCGTACCTCATCAGCTAATGTTGGATCCATCAAACTGTGTTTCAGAAGTTTGTAACTTTGCTGATGATCATTATTTCTCATATTTTCTATTGCACTGCCACAGCGGAAATGCCCCCCTCAAAATCATTCATGTCAGGAATATTCTCCGGATTTTGGGTGAAATAATACAGCCCCTCCTGAGATAGGATTACACCTATGCTGTAATGCTTAGATAATACAGAGGTAAAATTTATTGAGCTATAACTACTAAACATAATCATAGATATTGTAATTGTCGTTATACAGTTAAAATCCTGTTCCACAGCAATGTGAGGTTGAGGAAGCACCTTCATGTTATGTACAGTCAATTAAAAGTACGTAAATAACTTAAATTTCATCAGTTATCTTGTTAAAAAAAATACATCAAAATCAGTTGGCATTAATAACTTTAACACTTTAATGTATGCTTAAAATATTTAAATACTATTTTACGCGTTTTTTAATTCTCATGGTCTTAAAAATAACAAATAAAAAAATATTTTAAATATAATAGTATATTATAATAATATCAAATAACATAAACATCAGAAACATAGAAAATGTCAAAGGAAAAGGGCTGCACTGTCAACATGTAAACAGCATGGGTGTATTGTTAACAATAAACAATCGTAACCTTCCGGTATTTTGAAATTTCATCAACTAATGACAGAAACTGATTTATAAATACATAGCAATGGTTACGTTCAGTAAGTGTTCATTGATTTACTGTATTTTATTTGCAATTAACTGTCGGCTAGTCTGCAATTTTATAATAATTGGCATCTTATTTTCTTTTCCTTAGCTCAGTCAGATTTTGAAAACCTTATTTATGATGATCATGAGTTTCAAATACCAAAACGAAGTGTTTTTAATTCTTCAGACATGAAGATATGGGAACACTCAGAAGCTTATATGGTTATATACTTCAGAAATAATTCTATCTTGTGACATTTACACCATAATTCTAATTCAATACTTCTCTTTACAGGAATACATGGGATTTGTTTTGGCCTTGAATAAAGAAGCTACTGGTCTATCTAATTCTGGGCTGTATTCCACATCTGGTGTTTTAAATGGCATCGTCTATGCCTTAGATCAGTTATTGTTATGGATCGATGAAATTCCTCCAGTGGAACAGCCGCAGCGGTTTGGTAATAAAGCATTCAAACAGTTTTACACCAAATTAAATGAGGTAGTTACTATTTAAATCAGACTTGAGTATTTTTTAGGTAATCACAAATAATTAAAGGAAACAAAAAGATTAATTATTTCAGGATGGCACTGCCCTTTTAGAGCTAGTGACGCCGATTGTGTTTCATACAGCTCTTAAAGAAATCAAGTACTACTTCTTTGAGGGATTTGGCAATTCCACTCGGATCGACTATGGTACAGGCCATGAGATGTCATTCTGCATGTTCCTATGTTGCTTGTTTAAGATAGGGGCATTAAAACAATCCGATAAACAAGGAACAGTTTGTTATATCTTTAAAAGGTTAGAGTTATTTATTTTTTAAACATATACAACTAAGGTAGGCAAGAAAGGTTATTAACCCAAATACTGTCTTAGTGGCAAGATCGTCATTCACTTTATTGTTTGACTTGAGATAAAAGATAACCCAACCAGGCCAGGTTCAAATCAAGTAACTAATGACTTTTGAGTACCTTACATGGTACTCAAAAATTACCAGTGTGCTCTCATAATTAGGTAATTATTTCGCAGGTTGTCGCTTCAAGTTGAGTCACAATTTTTAACTTTTCATTCATTTCTCTTTTAATCTATCTTTCTATCTATCGGTGCTATGGTCCTTGCAGGACCTGGGCCTCCTACGTGATCCTCCTCCACTCCCATCTGTCCTCGGCTGCCCTTCTCCATCTGCTGACGCCCAACATCCGAAGTTCCTCCTCCACATCCTGCAGTCAACGAAGTCTAGGTCTCCCTCTGCTCCTCCTTCCACCAGGGTGTCCCTCCACCATCATTTTTGGTAATCTGCTTCTTTCCATTCTTTGTACGTGCCCCAGCCAACTTATCCTGGCACTCTTAATCGTTTCTCTTTTAATATTTTACAAAAATGCAAATTACCATGAGCTTTAGTATGAGAAGGAGAATGTAATTATGGTAAATGTATACTTCGGTAATCATATCATCTAGAAATGAACAAACATACATCATCTATACTTCAAAATATTAGACGAAACTTTTATTTCTTTATGAAATGATTACCAAAATCTACTCCTTACCAATAATTACATTCTCTTTTCCTTACTAAAGCTCACTATAACTTGTATTTTTGGAAAATATTAAAAATGAAACGATTAACAGTTAAAACTTGTAACAACCTGTGGAACAGATACCCACGATTGTGGTTTTTTTTACTTTTCTATTACCAAATGCATCTATTTCAGGAAATATTTAATCGTGCTCCTTAATGGAAAGTATAAATATGTTTCAACCATAGAGTGGCCCCTTTTCTAACCTTAGTACATATATTTCTACCTACATAACGACGGTCCCTACGTACAAAGCAACAAGTCAAAAACTGAGGTTTATAGGAGAGCATATTGAAAATTCAAATCACTCTTCATTACGCTCCCCTGTAAACCTCAGTTTTTGACTTGCCGCTTTGTACATAGAGACCGTCGATAAGCTCACTTTGATTTCTACGATTTTTAAAGAAATTTCATATTCTTAATAAATTTCCATTATTTCGAAACAATCAATATAAATAATCTCCTGATATATTAGTGTTTATATCATTAAATTTTATAAGTTTAGGGAATACTATGGATGATTGCACCTGAAGTTGGCACTTTATTTCTTAAAACAAGACTCAGGAGCAACCTAACAATTTGTATGTGGTTACATTTTAATAAGTGTTTGTTGAACTTGCCCCCAAATAACTATGGCAAGGCTAATGGAAGGTTCTTCAACCAGTTATATTATTTTAGAAATCAGATATGTTGGTGAGTCATTTAGATTGCGTTGAAGAAGACTGGCTTTTCATCGTTAGATCTATCGTTATTATTATAATTCATTATCATGCTATCATTGTTAGCTATGTTACTATTTCAATGTAGGCATGGTTAAGTGAGAGCGGAGTGTCTCAGTAGTAGACCGCTGAATCGCCTTGCTAGCTGTGGTAGATTTTATTCAATCTGTTAACAGTCGGGGATGGATCCTTTGGGACCTGGGACCATCTTGGGGCTTGTCCAGCCTCTATAAACTGGGTACTCAAAATAGGGGGGTGGGTCTGGCCATTAAGTTATTTAGGACAAATCACTTCCCAGCACAACCATTGTCCAAGAAACTGTACAGTCTCTACCAAGTACTGAATCAAAGACACTTCATGAGTTGTAGTGATACAGATTTTTTTTAGTATAATAACATGTTGTTTTTTTTAATAATGTAATATTTTTATTCTACCTGAAATCTGATGACTTATGATTTTTGTCAGATTATGAATGAAATAATTTGCCAGAGAAATACCTCTTAATACCAATATACATTAATTAATCTTATTACTTCTTATTATTATCTTAATTATCTTAAGATATACACAGTGTATATCTTATTATATTGTATTTTTTTAAATACATTTTTGAAAAATTTCTAAAAATTCTTCTGACTAGTTTAGGCTTAAGCCATTTTAATTATGAAGAAGAAGAAGTCAATGGATTAATATGTCACAAAACACCTGCTTTTAAACCTTTTTTCTTCTCAATTTTGACCATAAACCTCTGTTGGAGATTTATAAATTTCCTGTCATGAATATAAAATAGAAATATAAAAAACTACAGCTACAAGCCATGTAAAGTTTCTAAACCAACAATTTTGCAGGAAGGTGAATTAAGATTGCCCACGTTATGGGGCCCCTATAACGTGGACAATCTTAACCCACCTAACACCCAAGAGGGGCTCCAGATTTCATGGTTGTTAACAGAATTATTAAATTTATCTGCCACTGCCTGTCTCAACATTGGAACCTTAAATTTATTAAAAAAAAAAAAAAAAAACCCTATACCAGTACAACTCATAAAGGATCTTAGATTTAATAAATGGTTTAGCTAGGGTTGCCAGATGTCCGGTTTTCGACCGCACAGTCCGGGTTTTTTTTTATGTTTGTCCGGTCCAGAAAATCTGGGTGAACCTTACAAAAGAATAGTAGCGCTAGTTGCAATGAATTCAAAGATACCATTTCTCACAATAATCCTTTTTTAAAAGTAGTGGCATCGAATGCTAAATATATCCAAAAGTAGATTGTAAGTTTCTTTGTCATTTTCTGTAATATTTATAGCTAATAAAAAAAATTTAAAAGTTGTTCGTTTTTTTTTCTCGTACACATCTGGCAACCCTTGTTAGAGACTGTACCATTTCTTTGAGAATGGTGTGGGGAGGTGATTTGTCCTAGTTAATGCTCAACGGTCAGATTTCTCACCCATTTTGTGTACCCACTTAATAGAGACTGAAGAGATTAAGATCCTCAGATCCCAGATCCAGATCCCAAAAGCGGTGACAGATATCAATATAATATGGGTAAATTTGCTTCTGTAATAAACTGTGCTGAGTCCACAGCCTGTGAAAGAAATACATTGTTTTTCAAATTATGATAAAAATTCAGAAGATTAGAAGTACCTAACAGTTCTTATTTAATTTTTTAACTCCAACAAAGATATTGTCAAATTATAAATATATATCTGGTGCAAAATACCATAAGAACTTTTAAGTTGTTCTTTAGTGATGATGGGACTTTCTTTGGAAGTGTGGGTATCTGAGGCTGATTTATTTTTATAATACATCTTGACTTATGAGAACGGACCTTAAGATTATACTAAATTTGATCTTACACCATGCATTTTAGCACATGTTTGTCACAAGTGTTGTCTTGTATTGTAAGTGGTTTCGCTTTCGACAATAATTTTTTTTCACAATATCCTCCCAATAAAAAAGTATTCAACATTATTAGAAAACGAAATTAAGTGAATTATGGTGAAAACACATTTTTAAAATGTCATTGATATCAGTTCATTTATCCTACCCCTACTGTTTTTAGTTATTATTTCTAAATTATAATGATTAAAAAGATCATATTTTAAAACTAAAAAATATTAATTGGTCTATCGTAATGGTTTAGATATTTGGACGTTGTGAGAAAGCTACAAACTGTGTATAATATGGAACCAGCTGGCTCTAGGGGTGTATGGGCTCTTGATGATTTTCAGTTCTTACCATTTTTATGGGGATCTTCACAACTCACAGGTATGATATTTTTCATGTAGAACATCTGGAAACATTGTTTTTTAAAATGTTTATTTATTCAGAATTGATTTTAGTGAATGTAACCTGAAGTCTAAAGTTTTCGCACAAGTCCAATTTTTTTATATGTGTTGTATGAATAAAATTGATATCTAAATGATACACCCAAACTAGATACGTATCCTTTCATGAAAAGCTCCATACACACTTGAATCCGCTAGTATCTCAACTTGCTTCCCATAATATTCCTGATAACCCTCCGAGGCGTCTGAAAAGAAGATGGCCTCGAGACCTATCTACTATAGAACTTTATTGGAGTGCTATCAATGGGTAGTTTCTCCACTAGTGTTTTTTTTTTCATGCCCTTTGTTCATACAGCAGATTTACTTGATGTAATACAATTACAGTTGTAAATATCAATAAATTATTCTTAAAAAAAAAAAAAAATGATACAGAATAGTATAAGTTCCATTATATTGCAAATTAGTCGTTAACTGCATTTGGGGAAGAGTTAAAAAAGTATTTTAAAATTAACTGTTCACAATTAACTTGCTGGTCTAAGTTAATCATTCATATATAAATGAAGTATTCATTTGGCTAATTTATTTATTTATTTTTTTTAGATCATCCTGTTATAGAAACCAGTAAGTTTTATCTTCCAGATTTAGTCAATAGATACCATGAAGACTATCTTTTCATGGGATGTATTAAATTCATTAATTCAGTAAGTGTTCATAACCTACCAAATTTAATTGTATTCCAAAAACAAAAATGTTAACATTGTTTTTGTTTTTTTAAATCTTACTTGATTTACATCTTTGGTGTTCCTTGAGTCTAAAAAAGTGAATTTTTCAAAATTATTCAGTGTCTATTCTCTGACAAAAATTTGATAAACGAAAACTGATGAAAGAATTTTTATTTTATTATGGTTTTTATTTGCAAATTAATGATTTTTATTTTATTTTATTTTTTTCTTGTTACAATGTCTGAGCTTCCGGCTCAAAGCTATGTTCAGAGTCAAATTCAATGTGGTTAGAGCTTCTCAGGTTGATACTTTTTATAAGAGGTTCAGGAAGCATTACTCATAAGATCCTTAAAATTTAAGAGTAGGAAACTATCTAGTACTGCAATGTAGTATAATCTCTTGAATTCAATAAGAGTATAGAAAACTTATACTTTAAAGTAGATTGTTAATGTTGTTGTTATTATTTCTACTGATTAAAATGTCGGATGTAGAAACCCAGTTACTTCCTGTTAAAGTATTGGGGAATAGGTCGATATTTGATTTTCATTTGTCATTTTAAGGTTATTGTGACTCGTTCACTTCTAAATAATTCAATATTAAACTTTTTTGGGAATCTGGGATGAAATGGCCAGCAAAATACCAAAAGAGCATATCCGATATTGTATGCTTTTTGAGTTTCATTAGAGTAGTGACCCAATATTCATTAAGCCTTCCAGACTTCACCTTCCCATGGGTTTCTCGGCCTTCTTCTCCTACTTTTTGAGTTTCATAAGAGTAGTGACACAATATTCATTAAGCCTTCCAGACTTCACCTTCCCATGGGTTTCTCGGCCTTCTTCTCCTTCTTTTTGAGTTTCATAAGAGTAGTGACACAATATTCATTAAGCCTTCCAGACTTCACCTTCCCATGGGTTTCTGGGCCTTCTTCTCCTACTTTTTTCTTCCATTTTTGTCTCTGACTACTCTGGCTTTCCTTTCATCCTGCCTTTTTTTCACATGGCCAAACTAGCCTAACCTGTTTTCCCCTATTTTATTTTCAGCTGGTTGTACCCCAATGTTGCTCCTGATTATGGCGTTTCTGATGCTGTCCCTCCTTTTTTTTCCTTTTATTCTCCCAATAACCTCAGCTCCATAGCTTGGAGTTGGCTTTAATGCTTGGGGGTAACAGTCCAGAATTCACTGCTTTAACTGAGTATAGCAATGAATGTGGTTTTAAACACCACTTTCATTACTTTTTTGGACGCTTCTCACTTTACCAGAAAGCCTATTTTAATCGAGTGGAAGCACTTGCTGGCCAGTCTTATTCTCTCTCTGATTTCTCCAGTTGTTCTTGTTCAGATGCCCTCCACTCGGTTGAAGCATGTAGCATCCTCATTACTTTTTTTTTGCTACAGTATACTTCCATATTCAACTGTTCTAGTTTTTCATATAGGCTTGGAGAGTGTATTGGAGGTTTCTTCCATTGTTTCTGAATACCACTATGTCTAATTCATTCGTAGTATTAAAGGTAAAAATCTTTATCGATGATATTAGTCACGATTTCCCTAATCATTTGGTTGGATTAAAAAGCTGTTTAGAATTACAAGTAAAGTTTGCCTTCAGATTTATCATTTGTGCCTAAAATAAGTTTGTTATTTAAAAATATTTCTATTTCTTATTTTTTGAATTCTTACATTACAAATTGATTAATTATTTCATATTAAATTGCCTATAAATTAATTTTTCAAAAATTCATATCTTTTTACTCAATCCTGTTCAGGTTAAAAAAGGGCCCTTTGCTGAGCATTCAAATCAACTTTGGAATATTAGTGGTGTTCCCACTTGGGAAAAAGTCAATGCTGGTCTAATTCGCATGTACAAAGGAGAAGTGAGTCTGAATTATGATTAAATTTTATTTATTTCAAATAGCTTGGAAAATATTTAGCTTTTAATGATTTGATATTGAAAGTGTTTTCTGGCACAAAATCGAATTGGAATTCTTTATAAATTTACCATAAAAAGCATAGCACGTATAATATATAGTTGGATGAATGTATTATTATTCTCTGTTACAGGTTCTAGGAAAATTCCCAGTAATCCAACACGTATTGTTTGGAACAGTCCTGCCTTTCAGAAAGTGCGCTCAGCCAGTCGATAAACCAGTAGCTGCTTTCAAATCCCCTGGGATGGAATCCAAGCCAAAAGGATTGTTCTCAGGCAGTGCAAGTTCCATTTCAGAACACACACATTCAGAAGCTGCTAAAAATAAAGATTCTAGTACCGATTCTGAAAAAGGCGCCAGGTAATATTTTACATTTACATACATGACAAAATTCCTATTTGTAATTGTATCATTTAAACTTCTAATCGAAAATATGTTTTCCAATTTACTCTTGAATTTACATTCCTAATAATTATTAAAGGTACAAATAAATTTATGCCATTTTTTGCAATTAAAAAGTTATGAATTTACATTTAAAAAAAAAGGTACATGATATTTTATTCAAAATATTTTCAAACAGTAGCTACTACTTTTTCCATCATTCTAGCAGCATTTTAATAGCGCATCAGAAAATCTTTATTGACCCAATTGTTACGGTCTCAGAGAGAAAGACGGGCGCATGGAGTTGGCGATTCCTGGAAGAAAATAAAGCCCCTTGTCGGCAGAGATGAAAGAGGCCTCTTCCCGAAAACTCTAGGCCCTTCGAGATTTTCCCCACTCCGTGTCGGCCTTGCTATTTAAATACCCTCTCGGCGCGACAGAGACTGAGTGTTAAAGCACAGGGTACGGTGAAGATCGGAATCAGTGATAAGTCAGTGACAGTTTGTGAGTGTAATTGTGTGTCAGTTTGTTATATTCAGAGATTCTTACGGTCGGTGGACTTTAATTAGTGAACTGTAAGTGCTAATTAGTAGTAATTAATTAGTTAAGTAGCAGTTGTAATTTTATGTGATTTGTACAAGCTTATGTAAACAGTTAAGCTACTTTAGTAATAGTAGTATCTTATATTATTGTAATAATTAAATAGAAGTCAGGCCTAGATTATAAATATCTAAAATATTGTTATTGTAAATTTATTTCAGTTAATAATTTATTTGTTAGTAATTTAATTGTTAATAGTTTAATTGTATTCTTTTATCACTTTTGTAAATAAATATAAGTATATTTAATTAAGGAATAGCTTAATTCATTTTTAATACCCAGTAGCCCGTAACACAATTTTTCGTATCTTCCTTTGATGTGAAGCGCTGCTCTGACAAACCATGTGCCATCGACCATGGCATTATGCCTAGTACTTAATCACTAGGCAGAATGTCAGGTGGGGTAGAACTTTCCCTTTCAATGTTTCTTAATAAATTTTAACTAGTACCGCAGCATGCGGCATTATGTTCTAGTAGGAAAATAATTTTATCTTTTCTGGAATCGTAATGGCTGTGTTTTTCCTCGAGTGCTCGACTCAATCTCTTTAATTGTGTTCCATAGAGCGCTCCCGTAACCATTTTTCTTGGTTTAAGCAACTCAAAAAACATAACATCAAGTTAATCCCACATGTAATAAGATTTGAAGAATGGTTAAGTTTGGTGGTAAGGAAAGTTTAGGTATGACTCTGTCATCTGCCAAGAAGGGAAGCCACCTAGAATGTGATAGCTATAGACAAATTGATTCCCTCTTATGCTTACAATATCTTATCGAATATTGTCTATCAATAGGTATCATCGGAAGAATGATTGCAAATAAGTAGTAATTTAAGTAACGATTTGACAGCTGAGATAAGAATAACCCTCTGCCCGGATCATCGGTATTTTTTACCGCTATAGTTCACCAAATGCAAGGTAGGGGCGCTCCAGGAGGACTGTGGACTTGTTACCTCGTGGCACTATCAGTGGCCTGTCTACATTCGAGAGGGTAGGGTCGTTGGTCAGCTTCGCAGCGAGAATTTCTCAAAAAAAAAAAAAACTTGGTAAGTATGGGAGTGAAATTTACCGATCTTCCGTATTTGAAAAAGAATTTTCCATTAACGTATGTTTTACCGATGTTCCATGTCAGTTTTGTATCCTGTAACAAACCTGTTTAGAATTTTTTTTTTTTGCTAATGATTTTTTCGTGATGTGATTATTTTCTCAGGTAACTACCATGGCAGACGGAGTCCCGAAATTTCTTTCTGAGAGAACAAAAAGAATTATGGCGATGGCAGTGATGCCTGATTCAGACGACTCCGATTCCGAAGTGGATTCAGATGATTCCTATGCCCCCGATGAAGAGGGCAGATTGGAGTCTTCCGATCACGAAGAATTGTTTGAGGCTTTGGATGATAACAACAATGAAAACGAATTGTCAATTGTTGCTAGTCCTTCTGTAAGAGAACTACAGAGTTCCGTTCATGATGTTCCATACAACACTCGAGAGACAGATGATGGCTAGGATACGACTCCTATCGAAGAAGCACCAAAATATTTTGGGAAAAAAAAGTGTTTCACTTGGGAGTCGGTACCCTAATGTGCGTCAACTAGTAGGTTTAGGAGAAATATCATCCACGCAAGGGTCTCTAAGCTTCAGGGGCCTGCTTTGGCTTTAGGAGACACTCCTTCACCCGAAGAAATTTGGCGTTTATTTTTTTCCAATGAATTAATGAAAATTATTATTGAAAATACTAACAGAAAACTTGCTGCGATGAGAAAAAAACTTAGCAATGAGCAAGATTCTTCATATTAAGATACGAACACCGCCGAGATGAGCTCACTCTTTGGTGTAATTGTTTTTTGTTGCATTTTCAAGTCTAACAGAGAATCCATGGCTTCACTTTTCAGTACAGGAGTGTACGGGAAACCTATATTTAGAACTATCATGCCTCTGAAAAGATGCGAGGTCCTGCTTAGAGCTCTAAGATTTGACAATCACGAAACCCGCAGTGAAAGGCAAAAGAAAAATAAAGCTGCCGCCATATCTGAATTTTTTTCGATTATTTATCAATAATTGTAAAGAAAATTACTCAATCGAACCATACGGTGTGTGGACGAAATCCTCGTACCTTTCAGAGGAAGGTGTGGTTTCATAATGTACATGCTGAAAAAACCAAGCAAATACGGTATCAAATTGATGTGCTTGGCGGACGCTGACAATGGATACCTGTTCGACTCTTACATATATTGTGGAAAAGGTAGTGATGGTTATACATTATCAGAAGCTGAGCAAACATACTCCAAACCTACACAAGCTGTAGTTATACTTACAAGAGACATAACAGGTACCAACCGGAATGTAACATGCGATAACTGGTTCACATCAATCGAACTTGCTGAATTGCTGGGAGAAAAAACTAACACTCCTTTGTACAATGAAAGCAAACAAACCCCAGATTCCTCTCGAGTTTCTAAAAAATGCAAGAAGACCAGTTGCATCAAAAATGATTGGGTATACCAAGAAGTATACATTATTGTCTTATGTCCCCCCAAAAAATCGGCTTGTTGTGGTTCTTTCATCAATGCACCACAAACCAAAGGATGACCCAGTAAAAAAAAAACCTGAAATGATTGCGCTGTACAATGAAACAAAAGGAGGAGTCGACCAATTTGATATGAAATGCAGCAACTATTGCGCTAATCGTAAGACTAGAAGGTGGCCGCTTGCAATTTTTTACCATCTCGTTGCTGTTAGCTGCTCCAATGCTTTTGTCCTGTATCAATATTATAATACAAAGAAGATAAAACTTTTCGATTTTATCTTACAGCTTTTGTCATTGATTAGACCACAATTAGAGCACAGATTGGAGATCCCAAATTTACCCCTCGAACTGAGAGAACTGATTCAGAAAACGCTGTCTGAAGTCCCAGAGGAAAATGGAAATCGAACTAGATCGATAAAAAGTTCTGTTGGAAAAAAGGATCTAAACCCTTCACATACCATCGGGAAAACAGATAAGCTCGATAAACAGGTCACTTGTCAGTATTGCTCGTATTAATTGAAAAGGAAGACTTCAACGAAATGCATAAAATGTAATACTGCGAGCTGTCGTCAATGCTACAAAGCCCTGTGCAATAACTGTGTTGGAGAACTGAAGTGATTTCATGCTTGTATACATTTTCATACTTCTAAGTTAGGCACATGAATGTAACTATTATATTGATATTGTTGAATATATTACATTGTTGTCGACGTTATTGTTGTCCATTGTCCTAATAGTTGAAACAACAGTGATAGTCCATGACTGTGCTAAACAGTAGAATATGATAATATTTTTTATATTTTGTTCCTATTTAGTTTTTAATTTGCCCCTTATTTGTAAAAAATGTTTTATCCAGTTAATTTTAATTTTTGTGATCTTATGTCATATTCATTTTCTTTTTTGTGGTTTTAGTTCCTTATGTAATAATAAAAATCTTATTCTAGTATGTGATTTGATTTCTGTCTAGTTAAAACCTTTTAATCTTGTATAAGTGGTGAAAAATGTAGAGGGAAAAATGTGGGTGTTAAGAATACCGACAATCCAACATACTAGGGGTAAAAAATACGGGTGATCCGACAGAGTGGGTAAAATTCACGATCCGGGCAGAGGGTTAATAATGATGCTTGCTAACAGAAGCTTCTTCAAATTAGAACATCTCTTTAAAAGCCATCATTGTATTCGGGCTTCAAAGATATGATTTTATAAAACCTTGATTCTTTATGTTTATATTAGTTTTGTAATGTCTTAATTTGTTAGTTGGATTTCGCCAAGGGAAGCAGACTCATTTTTGTATTATGAAGCATCGCTGAAAAAGCTTGGGACAGATAAGAATGTGTAAATGGCATTCCTTGATCTAAACGCAGCATTTGACTCTGTCCCTCGACAAGAAATATAGGATGCTTTGGCAGCTAAAAATATGCCAGGTGATCTTATCACTGCGATTAAATCAGCATACGAGGCAGCGAAAGAAGTAGTGAGGATCAATGGAAGGAAGCCTAAGCCTTTCCCCATAGGGAAAGGTGTGAGGGGGGAAGGCAGCTTAGGTTTTCTTTTATTTCTAATATTTATGGATGGCATTCATAAAATTTGTAAGCACCGTACTGCCAGGGAGATGATTTGTCTTAGATCAAGCTCAACCACCAGATTTTCCCCCTTATTTTGGGTACCCACTTTATAGGAGCCCCAGGAGGGTCCTAGATCCCATATGATCCATTTCCGGCCTCTAACAGACTAATTAAAAGTCTTGCCAGCAGTGGGATTTGAATCAGGATTTTCAGCATGACAACTTAGTGCTCCACCACTGAGACACTCCGCTCCCAGTCTTCTTTATTACCATGCATAAATTGTGCTCAACTATATAAAGTTAAGATCTATTTTTTTGAATGGTTTTAAATTTATTTTTGTGATATTTTTTTAATCATAAATGTTTGTGATTTCTGTTTCAGGGGACCTATTGCTGATACTGTTGCTCCTTGGGCTAAGAAACCTTAATGCTAGTAACATGTAATTTGCAAAAATAAAAAAAATGAATGTTCATATATATGTATCAAATATATGTATATTTACATGATTAACTTAATTAAATAATAGATTACTTTTATTTATGTTTTTATTTACCCTTTTTTAAATTCTCTATTACATGTAATGTTCTTGTTTGTTTCTTTTATTTTTCCTCGTAATTTTATATTATTTAAGTTGTATTCATCTAGACTAATTTTTCGATACTAACTTAAATTTTAAAGAAGAAATTATGTTTTATTTTAGTTGTGCCATTATTCAACGGGTGAGAGGATATGTTAATGACAAACAAAAATAAATATTTATTGGAACGCCAAGATTGTAGATTAACAGTCAATAACCAAAAATAATATAATGTTGTTTTCAGACATCTCTGAGCAAACAGAATAACGTTAGTGCTTCAGCATTAAGTTATGCTCCTCTCAATAGGAAATTAATTGGAGCAGGAATCCCTTAAATGTGCCCACAATTATTTTTTTTCATACTAAGGAACGACTATTACATAATAAAAGTTCATCTTGCCTAATAAATATGTTTTAATATATTTTTAACTAGTGATGGTCATCATATACTAAATATTTTTTTATTTTCTCTGGGAAAGACAGAAATTAAAGTTAAACTGTACAGTGGCTATCAGTGACATTACTGGAGAAGGTGAAAGTGCATCCAAGATATAGAATAGATTTTGAAATTTGTTGATAATATTTTCTGCTAGTGAAAGTCGTAGGAAGGGGCAATGTGCATCTTTCCTTGCTGAATTAACCACAATGTTTTGCTTTAGTTCCTCCAACATGGATTTTGATGTTATCTACATCTTCTTGATTGCCCTGTTGGTATCTTTGATACCTATGTTTTCTGCTTAGAATGCTGGTATTGTTTGTGAATGCTTGAGTTAAACCACTGACAAACTTTAATGGTACCAGCATAGACCCTTGAGGTACAATACTTCGCTGGTGATGTCATATGGACTCCAAAAAAGACTCCGGTCAGTAAAAAATATTACTTAGAATTTTCTAATATAAGAATATTACTTATAGCATTGGTAAAATAGATATTCAGGGAGGGAGAACCGTTACTCGTTAACATGTTGGAGCAGGAGCATAGGTGGCTCACATTCAATAGCCTGTATGCAATCCAGAGAAATGAACACCGTTGCTCTGTACTGCTGCATCTGCTTAATAATAATAAATTCATTATTTATTCTGGGAATTGTCTTAAAATAATAATACAGGAACTCAACGTGAGCTTTAGTGGTTTAGATTAAAATGAAAATTATAAATTATTGAGTTAATTCTAATAATAAATTGAACAAAATTTAGTTATCAATAGTTATAAAGAAGGAAGAGATAATACAATTTTTATGAAGAAAAAATAAAAGTCCATTTACAATAATTTTAATTGTTTAGAAAATTGATTCCACATTTTTATACTAAATTTGTATTAATAGCACTGAAAAGATAAGTAAAACACTTTTTTAATAATATCTTAAAAAGTCCGAAGGAAATTGGAGAAATACAAAGGACAGAATAGAGAAAATATTAACAGTAAGATGGATAAGGCCACTCCAACTTTTCATCTCTTCTGATGCCAAAGATGAGATGTATAAAGCAACTGTTTTGCCTTTTATTAGACTTCCCCACATATAGGAAGTAACTAAGACTCTACGGTTTTCAAATGGAAAAGGTGTTGAAGGTAATTCAGATGTTTTAAAGTGGAGAAGGTATGACAGGATATTTCAGAGAATATCCAGTCCTATTCAGAGAGTTTGTTCAATTCCTATTTCTAAAGTCGTCCAGGTTTTTGAAGGCTTGATAGTAATATTATTTAGGAAGATGGAGGATTAGTTTTTTTAAGGTATTAGAATCTATTACAACTGCATTAGTCTTCTCCATATTCAACTTAATCTAAATACCCTTACCCTCTGACTTAGTTGATTCAAATCAGCTTGAAGTTTTTCCATCACTTCTAATAAGTCTGAAAATGAGAAGGTTGCCTAAATTCGAAAATCTTCAGAGTAGATATAGTATAAAGAGTAATAGATGAGAGGAAAGTCATTACATATCATGAACCCTGAGAAACACCTTAGAATTGGGGAAGGGTCATGGATGGAAGTAAACCCGGACCACTGCATACTGTGAACGATCTGAGAGAAAGAACGCGAAAAGCAGCATTGGATAGAAGGATTTGTAGTTTTGGTGAAGAGAATGTTAAGGTCTAGTTTGTCAAAAGCTTTGAAGCAATCGGGAAGGATAAGGAATATTTTTGTTGGGTTTAATAATAATGAGAATTATATTTGTATTCAATAGCTTAACGTTCTTCCAGGAAACATGAAACTTTTACCAGGTGTTTTTACAGAATTCCATTTGCTTTACAAGAATGATGTCGGCCCTTTATGATTGATGAGGTATTCCAGAAAAGTATTTAGAAATTTTTTAAATATTTTATTTGAAAAGAAAAGATATGGCCAGGACCGGGACTCGAACCCGGGACCTTCACCTCTCCGTGGTGACGCCTTATTCATCTCGGCTATCCTGGCTTCGCTTCACGGCCAGCCATATCCCCTCTTTTCAATTGATCCTACATCTCTGTGTTCTCGCACTTTGCGATGTATACACGGGGAGAATGTTACTTTAACATTATTTTATTTTGTATATGATTATTATACGAGTATTATGTATTGTATAATTTATTTTATCTTTATATTAAATATTTTATTTGAAAAGAAAAGATATGGCCAGGACCGGGACTCGAACCCGGGACCTTCACCTCTCCGTGGTGATGCCTTATCCATCCTTTAAATAATATAAAGATAAAATAAATTATATTTAGAAATTTATTTGGTAAGACATGAGATAACCAATATATGCATAATGTGAGGACGCCGGCAGGGAAATTTTCGGGGTATTTTCGATTTTTATTTTAAATCGATGTAACTGGAGAGAATGTAACAAATATGAAGGTATTTTAAACGCCGTATAGTGGATTGGAGACTATGCATGGTTCTTTGCTATGATTTTTTTCATTTTTTCAATCTTCATCATGCATCAAGCAATGATATGAGTCTAGTATGGATGTTGGTATCGCAAGATGTTTTTCGCAGGAAACCCTTTGTTAAAAACCAGTCTGCTAAAGCGGCTTGTTGTTCTCTTCTCTGCATTGCTTTGGTAGATTGTTATACAAGTCACGTGAATACTTTGTTCATGTAGGAAAGAAAGCTGATTGGCCGATAGTGCTCCAGAGAATCTACTTTCTTTCCCAGATAAAGTAGGCGCCCAACGTTGTCATGTTTCTAGGCATTAGGAAATTATGAAATCTGGATGTGTTCCATAAAAAGGTTTTACCCTTCCTAGGGACCATTTCCAATAGCATACACGCTATATCATTCTTCGTTGGTTTGCTATATTACCTTGTAAGAGATAGAGAAAATAAGCTTATTAGGAAATGGAAATGGTCTTTCCGGAAGTAGAGGTTAGTCGTGGTTTCCTTCACCCCTCATTTCTTTGCTGGGAATTCGGTCTGCCATCCAGGCCTCATGTGTCCCTTCTGTTAATTACATCGACCCTTACTACTCTCCAGATCTGGTGATGGTCATCAGGGGGCCCTTCGTAGCTGTTACTTTCAGAACAACGTCTTACTTGTAGGTTTCAGCCGTAGTCAGAAAAGATATTCTTGGAGTTATTTCTCTGACAGAATAGTAGATCTTAGATGTTTGAGTAGAAAATAGCTGACTGGATAATTCTAACGATGGATTGAATTGGTCAGGGGGTATAGTCAATAATAACGCAAAAAGGAGCAGAACTTATTAAGATCCATCAGTGGATCATAGAGTTTTTTTATCATAATTTATTTTTTATATCGTTCTTTTGATGTTGAATATTTTTATTAAAATATCTGAAGATTTTTATTCCAGTAAATTACATCGTTTTTTAAAATATTTTTATTTTGAAGAGAAAAGGTTTTTTGATCGTTTGGGCTCTATGAATAATATTTTAAATGAATAATAAAACATGTACCTGTTTTTTGGTATTCACAAAATAAGAATTAATGTCCTCCGTTTTGAATTTTGGTGAAAAATTCTTCATCAAATTTATTTTGATGAAGAAAATTCCATTGTTTGCTGAATTGCAAAATTGTTGTGCTCTGGGCAGGTTATGTTATCCTGACGCAATCAGCTGTCAGTGAGTCATTTATGATACTTGGTCAGTTCAAGTATCTCATTGTAGATACTTTTTCTCACTGTTATTACTGAATAATTTGCTATGTTTTCGTCAGGCACAAATTATTCAAAATTGAAAACAAACCTGAGATTAGCTATTAATAGATTGAAACTACTTGAAAAGAAAAAAACCGAACTTGCTCAAAAAGCGAGAAAAGAAATTGCTGATTACATTACTGAAGGAAAGTATGAAAGAGCTAAAATTAGAGTGGAACATATAATAAGGGAAGATTATATGGTTGAAGCTATGGAATTAGTTGAAATGTACTGTGATCTTTTACTATCGCGTTTTGGTTTACTTCAAGAAATAAAGTAAGTGTTTGAAGGAGCATCATTATTTTTCATTAAAAAAACGAAATTATTTATTTCTGTTCTTTTAATTTATTGCTTGACTATGTACTGTTTATGTAAACAATTAGGGGTTTGGATCCGAGTATTGCTGAAGCTGTTTCCAGTCTTTTGTGGGTCGCTCCTAGACTGGCAAACGAAGTTGAAGAACTTAAAATTATTTCTGACCAGTTGACATTAAAGTTTGGAAAGAAGTTTATGGAGGTAAACTTATTCTATCATATATTATTGTCATGTTTATACTATTTTAATCTATATCTATATATATATGTATATATATAAATTATTTTCTTGTTTTTCCTTATTTGTAGGAATGCCGATCAAGTTCAGTTGAAAATATTTCAGAAAAACTGAAGCATAAACTCACAATTCAAGCTCCACCAAAAATTTTAATTGAGAAATACTTAATTGAAATTGCTAAAATATTTAATATTTCTTATGAACCAGATCCACAGGTAACAATGTTCATTTGTAACTTATCATTTTTTTTAGTTGTCTTAAGTAATGAGAGGTATTTTATATAATTGAGGCGTTTAGTATCAAAACCAGTTCGATCCATTTTATAAAATTTTTCAGGAGAGCCAAAAAACATTTTAAAAATTCATAACCATCTTTTGGAACATTTTATACAAATTTTTGCTTCAGACATGTCAAAAGTAGGTTGTTATTAGATCAGTAGAACTATTTTAGTCGATTCTCGAATTTCATAATATTTAAAATTTTTAATTAATTAATAACCAATTTGAATGCTTAGCCAACTAATGACATAAATTTGCAGTATTTTTGATGAAATTATTTTGTAAGATGAAAAATAAATACTGGGGATTCTCCAATATGCACAATTTAAAACCGTTTTTAAAAATATTCATTAATTTAATTATTATAGATTGAAATAACAGACTTTTTTTTAAACTGCGAATTTAAATCAGTTTCCCAAAGTAAGGTGACTGTGAAAATAATAACACATGCTTTAGTGAAAAAAAAACATCTTTTTAAAAATTATTATTAAAGTAATTGTTAATTATTATTAAAAAATTATTATAAGACAAGGATAAACAAGTAAGAATTTGGCCAATAGTGACATATGCTTGCGAGACATGGACCCTAAACAAGAAAGATGCACATCTGGTGGATAGATTGGAAAGGCGTATCCTCAGACGCATCGTAGGGCCCGTCCAGGAAAACGGTGCATGGTGCAGAAGAAAAAACAGAGAGTTATATGAACGCTATGATGACATGACGATCACCTCTTTTGCCCGGTTACAGAGGATGAAGTGGCTGGGTCACTTGCTGAGAATGGGAGAAGAAAGAACTGCTAGAAGAGTGCACGAAAACTGCCCTGATGGAGTGAGGCATAGAGGGAGACCCAGGGGCAGGTGGAAGGATAGTGTCCTGGGAGATCTCAAGAAACTGAGGATAAGTTCCTCACATACACAGGACCGAAGCAGATGGAGCTTGGAGATTGAGCAGGCCAAGGATCGCTTTAAGCATATGTCGCGCCACTAAAAGAAGAAGGATAAACAAGTAGTAGGTATTTATTATTAAAATATTAAAATTAAAATAAATTGAATTGCTATTATATAATAGCAAGAAAAAATAAAATTGTGAAATAAAATTATTTTCAGTTAAAATGTCTTCATTTTTGCTTGCATGAGAATATGTGATGAACGCTACAACAGTGGGTTGTAGTTCGTTTTTGATTTACGCTCGCAGTGGCAAACTGAGTAAGCTTGGATCGAACTGATTTTATTGCACAACACCTACTGTGTGGCCATTTTTGTATGGGATGGAACCGCTTTAGATCCCTTCGGTTAAACACACTTTTAGAATACCTTTTAAACTTTCAAAAAACATTAACAAAATTGTTTTGATAAAATTGGGATCGAACTGGTTTTGATACTAAACGCCTCAATTAGTGATTGCTGAGAGATACCCTCATTTAAAACTGATTTATGCACAAAGTATTTTGATATTAAGTTTGTAAACTATGGCTTCTTATTTCTTAAGAGTTATTCAAAGTTAAATAGGTTGTTTCAATTTTGTCACCCTAATTGGCGCCAAAAACATTATGTGTGGCCAGGCTTAAATGTGATATTGCTGTGGCTCAACAGTAAAAAATCCAATGTGCCAAGCCACTTAGCTGTGATTCGGATATTAGACTAACAGTCCAGAACATAATTTAAAATATTGATGCAGTTTTTAATTAATAATCAAGAGATTTACTATTGCAACTCATTTATTAATAAAATTTAATCTAATCATGGAATTTCATGAAAGAGCTCCTAAACTGATTATCTTTTAAACCATCCAGAAATTTTAAATGTTATATTAGCTTTGCCTGTATGTAATGGAAACTTTACCTTCTTCTCTTGGACTAATGGCATTACAATAATTTAATTTGTTTCATTATCCCGTCCAGGATCTTCAGAA
The DNA here is from genome assembly GCA_037127475.1 of Arma custos. Lineage (NCBI taxonomy): Eukaryota > Metazoa > Arthropoda > Insecta > Hemiptera > Pentatomidae > Arma > Arma custos. The sequence goes on along the minus strand of CM073759.1, from coordinate 126,898,033 downwards.
TAAGCAATTTTTCACTATCCGAAAACATGGGTAGTGACTCGTGCCAAGTACTAAAGTGTGTACTAGAGCATTCATGCCTTAATCTGTGAGACAAGCATATGTTTTGTCACGTACTCCCTCATTCGTCACTGATGCTGCTCCTTTCTTTCTCCTGTCCATTTTTTTTCCGTCTTGAAAACCTACATGAGCATTCAGTTTCATCCTGAAAACGTTTTCCAGAGCATCCTCACTAGTAATCTCCATCTTTTGTAAATCTTTTTCGACCTCTTTGAACCAGACAGTGTCAGATGATCTTATATTCTATAAAATAGGTCAAAATCCAGTTTGTCAATCTTATGGTTTTCATTCTTAACAAGTGGCATAAAATGCAATTCTTCTTTTTCTTGTAACATCCAATATTTTTTGGAACATGAGTGTACAGCTCTGTATTCATCTTGGTCTTCAATTTGAATTTATTATTATTTATTAATACAGCTCTCACTACTATAATTGCTCTTAGATTTTATTTTATTCCATCAACTTTTGAACATTGTATATTTTATGAACAAATTAATCAATATTAAATAAAATAAAGTAATTTATTCGGAATAAATAATTTGTATGTGTCAATTATAAAATAAACAACGATTGCTGAATATGAGGTTTTAACCTATGACAGGGTAAATAAAAATGTTATCAAAGGACTACAATTAGTTTTGAAAATATTGCAACAACTTCATCTACTCGGCATACATCTAAAACATCAAATTGATATTTCTCAAAAATGAGTGCAAATTGTATCTTACCACTTAGAAAGCTTTTTGTGTATCCTGCCATATACCATAAATAACTATAAACCCAAGATCTCTCCTTTAAAGTTCTATCAAAGGAGTGACTGAATTACTAAATAGTTTGTAATTCACACTTCATTTTTTCTATTTAACCCATTGATAAATAGATTATATTTTCTTGAGGCCATAACCAATAATGTTTATATTTAACGGAATTTATATATAATAATTAATATATATATATATATATATATATATATATATATATATATATATATATATATATATATATATTATATATAATAATTAAATACTAATAATTAAATAATTAAGAATATATAATACTTATATATATATATATATATATACATACATATGTGTGTGTGTGTGTGTGTGTGTGTGTGTGTGTGTGTGTGTGTGTGTGTGTGTGTGTGTGTGTGTGTGTGTGTGTGTGTGTGTGTGCGTGCGTGCGTGCGTGCGTGCGTGTGTGTGTGTGTGTAAAATAATAAAATAAAATATGTATTTAATTTACAATAATTCTTTGACAGCTGTCTTAAAGTTTTGGAGCTGCTCAAATATTCTCCATCCATTCATTTGGCATATTTTTAAGTTTTATGGTGGCTTAGTATCATAAAATTAGGTAGAGTTATAACTAATATAATGTTAGTTTCAGCCATTTATAGAATTTTTGTTTTTATGGGATTGATTTTTACAAAGCTGCATCAAAAAGTTTTACAAATCCTTGGCTAATCAAACGTGTAAAAGGATTAGTTTTGTTTAGCTTATTTGTATTTGTGCCGATCTAGTTCTTGTATTGCATCCAAAAATTTGTGTATTCATAATATAAAAATAATGTATTTAAATATTGTTATGGGCAGAGAGAGACAGACGGGTGGAAGGGATTAACGCAACGTCTTAAGCCCTTTGGCGGAAGAGATTAAGATTGGATTAGAACCATCACGAACATCCTAGAACGGTATATAAATACCTCCACGCCACGAAGCGGCAGTCAGTCAGAGAGTAAACCAGGCAATGTGATGGACTAGTAATAAGTGAGTGTCAGTGGTAAACCGGCCAGTGTAATAAGTGTATCAGTGAACTGTGACAGTCTCGCAAGTGTAATAAACCATTTCTGTGTATTAATGTGTGTCAGTTTGTCATATTTGAAGAATCTTACGGTCAGGGACTTTGATTAGTAAACTGTAAGTGTTAATTAGTAGTTGTAAATTGTAGTGTAATTTTATAGTATTCGTACAAATTTATGTAAATGGTTAAATCATTTAGAATTAGTAACATCTTATATTATTTTAGTAATTAAATAGGAGTTAGGCCTAGATTATAATCTTTAGAATATTGTTATTGTAAACTTATATCAGCTTAATAATTTAATTGTATTCTTTTTGTCACTTTGTTAATAAATATTAGTATATTGAATTAAGGAATAGTTTAATTCATTTTCTCACCCAGTAGCCCGTAACAATATACTTATTTTATATTTATAATTGTTCTTATTTTATAATCATTCTTATTTTTTATTGTTATTTTGTTTTTGCCAGAGAATTGGCTCCTTTCATATATATATATATATATATATATATATATATATATATATATATATATATATATATATATATATACATATTTTTTTTTTTTTTAAGGTAATACTATTATTTTGATTGATCACCAATTTAAAATAGCTTTGTAGCAGATAAATAATATCTAATTTTATCAGTAATCATTCATTTTTCCTACTTTTTAATGTTCAAATATTGTAATATACATTTCAATTTAAGTGATTTTTTTTTAAGGTGATGAGGGAGTATGAACAATCCAAAGGTATGGACGCACTATTGTTTGACTCAAACGGAGGAGCAGCAAACAATTTAGGTGGGCCACCGAGACCTCCAGGTTTTATTGGTTACCCCCAGCAACCCATTATATCAGATTTCCAACCTTTTAATTACCCTGTAAGCATTTTTGTCTTATTTTTTTTTTTTTATTAGCCTATTAATATGTTTTTATTAGGAGTAATATTTTTGAACGAAAGGTTTTAAGAAAAATTTATGTTGCTCTGTTTGATATTGTTAGCAATGTAGGGAGAATTGTGACTTGTGCTAAGGTGTATTCCTTGTATTAGGATGCCCATGTGGTCCAGTTCAACAAGTCATGGTGTATAGAATAGTTATGCCATATTATCAGAATGCCTAACAGAAGAGTACCTAGCAGGGCTCTATAATTGGCAAAAGAAGAGTTGGCCAACTGTGTAGTCAGTGGATACAAGATGTTGAAGAATGCTTCAAAGTATTCGGCATCACTGAATGGAAACAGAAGGCCAGAAATTGAGAAAAGTGGAACAAAATTGTTGAGGAAGTCATGGTCCACCCAAGGCTGTACTTATAGTAGTGGTATTAGGAATAATAAAAGAATGCTGTGTTTTCAAATGATACATTTTTTAAAGTTACTTTTGCATTCAAATGAAATTAAGATTTTATAAAAAATTAAAAAAGATTATTTTAATTTATTTAATTGTTATATGATATAATTTTTTTATTAAATATTTTATTTGAAAAGAAAAGATATGGCCAGGACTGGGACTCGAACCCGGGTTTTTCACCTCTCCGTGGTGATGCCTCAACCATCTCGGCTACCCTGGCTTCGTTTCTCGGCCAGCCTTATCAATTCTTTTTCCTGATCCTATATCTCGTGTTCTCGCAATTTGCGTTGTATATGTATGCGCACGATACATTGAGCCACAACGATGAATCCGTTTTGTTCAATAAACTATTGTTCTTCGTTTTATATATTTCATGTATATATACATACGTAATGTATGTATATACGGATATAATTATGTAATTTTTATAATGAGACTTATTCCTTAAAATTAATAAAAAGCGATGTCAGTTTAAAATTGGAAAATTTAAAATGTTTATTTTTTCACATTTCGTAAATCTATATGATATCAAAGTACTGTACAAATTCCATCACTGATATTGTCTGTGAACAAATATATGAATTTTTAAAAGTGAGGAAATAATGGTGACATTAGTATTAATTCGAATATTTCTGCACTGGGTCAAGTTACAATATTTTAATTGACATGATTGTTTATAGAAAAGTGTCCTCTTTAATATATGTAGAGCTGTAAAAATGTTTAACTTAACGTACATACTGCAATAGCAGAACTAAAGTAAAAATGCTTGGCCTGTCGACGCTCGGCTGTGAGTGCTCATATTTGGCCGTCGAATATAGTCAACGCTCGTACCGAAGTGGTTAAGCTACTTAAAAATATTGCATATGCATAGGGCCAAACAACGAGTATAGTGATACATACTTCATCTATTCATTATCTAGAAGGTGATTTGTTTTATATTAGCAGTTTATCTAAAAAAAATAGTTCTTAAGATTATTTTTTCTTCTTAAAATAGAGATTTGAACAAGTTTTTTTGTTGAAATTGTAAGATCCATGTCTAGAAGAAGAAAGATGAAAACTCATTAAAGATTTCCAATGTTATTATTATTAATTATTATGTAGGCGTGATTTTCAGGAATTATTTATAGTTACTCAACACTCATTTGTTCCAATGAATGTTAAAGAGTTTTAACATTAACTCCTTTAACATTAAGAGAAGTTAATAAGCTCCTAATATCTTCAAATAACAAGTCAATTATTGCAGTTTTCAAATAAATTGTTTGTAATAATTGATTTAAATACTTTATTAATGTGATAAAATATTATAACGGCATCAACGTTAAAATTATAATTTCTTTATTTGTTTATAATCATTTATTTAAAGTTAAATAATTTTTCTTTTTGTATTTTCCAGCCCTTAAATAATACGGTTATGCCCGCAGTGCCAGCGGTTAATGCTTTGGAAGAAATTTCAGAAACGAAAACACCTTTAGGACCTCCTCCATTTGCATATAATATACCACCTACATATGTCAACCATGATGTACCACCACCTTACGATGCTAAAACCATTAATGTAAGTTTCCACAACTTTGTTTTTATATTTGTTTAAATATTTTTAATAATTACCCTCATTCTTCATTTTAGTTAATATACTTACCAAATCTTTGTTAAGCAGCTTGTCAGAGAAGTCCATTAACACATTTGTTTTTCCATAGATACAATACTAAATAAGTTTTGTGATTATTTAAAGAATTAAAATGAGTGGAAAATAATCTTCTTTTCTTTAAATGAATGTAAATATAAATTTTAAAAAAACAGCCAATTAATTAAAGTTCGAAAGGTCCAATGGTCAAATATAATGTATGTTTTGTTTTTTTAATAACAAAATTGGTCCACCATTTAAAGAGATAATTATGGGAAAGTCATTATATTAAAAGATAGAGATTTAAATGGAAAAGTTGTAAACAATTTTTGTATTATGCATAGATAGACCGCTATCCCTATCCAATGCCATGTATATTTTTTCTACTATGCCTTCAGGCCAAGTAATTGGTACAACAAAAAAACTGCCTATATAATATATTATTATTATTATTATTAATATATACAATGTTTTTATGTAAAAAAAAAATGCCCTATTTTCATATCTAAACCTTTTACCACTTCAATTTGAATTATGTTATTAATCTTGGTTCAAAATAAATTTTTACTGTTCATCCTTGAAACTTTTTAATAATATTCTATACCATTGGATGCCCTGTTCATTTTTTGTATTTTTATCCTTTGTGAGAAATATATGATCTTTTTTTAGTTTACTATTATAATAAGATTTAAAACCGTTTTCTTTCCATTTTGTTTTAAATTTTATTAACTTTAGCTTAATATAATTTTTTTTCCAATCATAGACACTGAATTTGTTGGTATGTCATGAAAATGAAGAAAATTTTAATGATTCCTATTTTTTTTTAATATTTAAGTTTTATGATAAAGTTTCTTTATTGTTATTTATCTTCTCTTGTTTCTATTTATTATTCTTATTTTTTATATATTTATATCTAGTCATGATGTTTTTGTTTAATTATAATAACATATACTTATAAGGAAAATTCAACTAGTTTGGAAATTATTTCATGGATGATTAGATCAAGAACTTGTGTTAATTTTACCTTTCAGACTTATGTCTCTCCGCCTTATGGAGCCCAACCGGACTCCAACAAACAGGTAAAGAAACCTCAGTAGCGAATTTGCTTGCCCTTAACACTCCATTTAACTTGTACTTTTATTCGATTTAAAGAGCTTTCTTTGCCTTTGCTGTTACTTTGTCAACTTTGCTTTAGTTTTTCTGTGTATCTGTACTCCAGGACTCCCTCTCATTCCCTCCTCCTTCTGGTCGCTTCTTGTTTAATGTGCATTTTACCTCAATAAATACCATGCAATTTATAAACAAACATAAGAGGAATATAACTTTTTTTTGTTGATAAAATTGATAGAAGCATTTTTTTGCTAAATTCAAGAAATAAAAAAAAAATTTACGAATAATTACGACTACTTCCATTAAGGGAATATTAAGTTTAGTTAAGACAAGCGAAGAATTGTTGGTAATTAATACAGAGAAGACACTTGATTCGGAATTTTACTTCTATTTATTTTACCTATTTTCTCATCAAAAGTCATCATTACATAAAATAATTATTTTTTTAATTACATAGATTTATATAAAATCAATTAAACAACGAGGGGACACTATAAGGTTGCAATTACTTTCATTAATCTTATTTAAGGAGCAGAATGACTCATTGGAAAAGCGCTGAGTTGCTGTGCCATAGGTCCTGGGTTCCAATCCGACTGGCAGATAACACAGGCACAGGTATTCCTTCCACCTTTTCGATGAACTTTTTAATGTTAGCCACGTTTTCTGTCAGTGGAACATTTTGGGACTCAAGTTGGGTAATGGCTTGTGCAAGAAATATGCAATTGTTAGAAATGAAGGCAAGGTTGTCTTTAAATTAGGTTTCTCGAATAATATTGGTTCTGGTGGAAGGCACAAGTCTGGATAGAGGTCTTTTATCATTTGAATGCGACTTGGTGCTTTTAAGAACACATTTTTAACCAAGGAGATTAAGTAATCTACGTCACTAAACAAAGATCAGACAGTTTCTGCTGAAAGGCATGAGCAATACAGGTCACATGAATTATCTTAGGATAAAATACCTGAATAGATTGCCCAGTCTTGATCATGTTGGAGGCAGCATCAGAGTGAAACAAAAGAACTTTTTTGTTCAAACTCCACTGGGCCATCGGATATGCATCGAGGCATCAAAGAATCGTGAAATGGTGGAATTGTTGCATTTTTCAAGAACTTCAGAGTTCAAAAGGAATGGCTTTGTATCCACATCACTGTCAAGTTTTCCATTAACTGCATTGGCAATATACCTGCCATCAACGTCAGTGGTTTCATTAATTGATACCCAAATCGGTCCATCTTTGATATGTTCTTGAATATTGGTTAGTATATCTTTATAGATATCTTCCAGGTAGTTTTTCCGCTGAGTGCTCTCGTCAGGCATTTTTTTCCCAATGTAGGTCTCTAAGAATCCTTTGAAATGAGGATTATTAAGTTTGTGGAAAGGGATATCTGCGCTGACCAAAGCCCGACACAGATCTGTACTCAGAGTAGACTTACTTGATGATGGAGATGTAAGGAAGGCTTGATAGGATGTCCTTTCTTTCTTTCTGTTTTTATCCTCTTTGTGCAATCCGGTGGCAATATGTTGAGTGACTAGGGAACCTACTTGTCACAAGCTGTGTTGTACAAAATGTCTCCATCACTTCAAAAAAGTTCTGCTGGAAACTCGCAAAGATATTTAGCAACCAGCTGTCTGTTGGAGGTCGAGTTTCGTGGCATTTCACCCCAAAAAGAATACACTAAGTGACCGAACGAAATGAATGGTTGGACACTTTAACGAACGAGCTGAAAGAAAAGACAACGATGCTTCACTAACAAGTGCCAGTCAAGGTTTAGAAGCATTCTCTGTAAATTACAATAACTATTGTACTCACTGTGATTCACAGCCCTACAGTCTGTGGTTCACAGCTTCTGTCAACCACCTCCAAATTATGAAAATATGCCCAAAATGAAACATATGTGTAAATATGTGTTTATTTTGATCAAATATGTATAAATATGCAACAACATCCAAATATGTGGAAATATGTGAAATAAAAGTAGGCTCATATGGCTTAAAAAGTGTCAGTATGAACACTTCTAGTTGAAAAACATCTGTAAATTGCCTAGAAAAAAATATGTGAATACATACGAATCCGATCCCTAATTATAAAATTGAAAAAGACTGATATTTGCTGATATGAAAGGATTCTTTCTTAATGGTATTTTTGGTGAGATAATGGTAACAAGAAAATGTTGATGGAACATTATTAAAAATATAGTTAATGTTATTGTATTTGATTTCTGACAAATTAAATCTATCTATTACAATTTGATACTAGTCCCTTTGTAAAACTGATTTCTGAAATTGCTCGAACAAGAGCAAAAATAGGGTTAACAACAATAAAACATCACAACAAAAGCAAAACTGATTATTATGGGCCACCAGTAATACTAAAATAATCATATAACATTTTCATTGATTTTGAAGAAAATCAATTAGATGTTATAGATTTTCTGTCCTAGTTTATTTATCTTAATATTAACGATAGAAACAAATTTAAATATATAATAGCAATTATGGCATCTGTATGGTCTCAGTAGATTCACCCATGAATCAATGAATATTGCCCTATGTCCATTATAGATATTGGTGGAATGCACAGAACATTTAACGCTGAAATAATAAGTTTTATATAAGCTCATAAATCATTGCTTTTGGACGGACAGATTCAAAATTGCCAGATCTAACCAGGTTGAAGAACAACAATGAAAACTAGTAAAAACTAAAATTTGTTTAAGTATTTTGTTTTATTATAATGTTAAATCATTCAAAATTCCATCCACATATATTCCATCTTGGGACCCAAGGTACTATCTTTGATCCTAAATGAAGTTTTCTGTTCTCTTCAATTTAGTTTCCATAAACTAAATATTTAAATATTTTTCTTAATGTATATATGTATATATAAATTACATTAATTTAATATCCACCTATGTAATTTACAATTTAGTGTTGATGTATGTAAATTTTAAAATGATGCCTCAAAACATCACTGTTAGTACTAACAAAGTCTTGAAACCATATTGCCACATAACACGAACTGAAGCACTACTGCCTGAGTGTTTGGGGCTGTTTCTACATCACTTAAACTAAAACTTCCTTTATATTTATAATAAACTATTAATGGCTGAGGCAAAATTTCATCTGGAAAGTAGAACTGTACCTAGTTTCATTAGAAAGGAGAATGTTGCAATCCACTCATAAAGCATTTAATCAGATCTAAGAAAACAACATATAAAGCTCACTACTGAAGATTTTCCCTAATGAACTGGAGCTGTTTGAGCCCAAATATGTCAAGAAAATTATTTATCATCACTGAATTCCGTAATGATGCTGGTTTCTAATAAATATAGAAATATAATTGTGTAGATTAGAATTCTAGCCTCTGGTGGAAGTTTATTGCTTTAGCCATTAGATGGAGTCAGATCTGATTTCTTCTCTATTTGGTACAGATCAAAATTTCTATGACTAGCTTAACATAATTTTTAGTTATAGAAAGTAACGCCTTAAATAAATACTATCATGTTAAACCTTGCTATTTGTTTTCATGCTTGTTTGTTCTGTTATTCCAGTTATTAACCTTGTCTGCTGATGTAGTAATGTAGCTAGATTTATAAACAACTAAAAACAATAGTTTTTTTTAACCATAAGTCTCTATATGTTTAAAATCGATTAGGCACTTCCAGTGAGTTGATTTTGACGAAAAAGTTGCTTCATCATTCCAGGGATGTAACTACCTCAAGAACATAGGCTCATTTTCATTTAGCTTTTTATTTCTAAACTAGCCTTGCCACACACCACTTTGGTCACTTGGATTTAGGAACCTTAAAACTAATCGATATTTTAGTTTAGAATGTTGATTTGAAATTTCCCACAGTTGGAATGTTTTCTCTTGCTATCTATTTTATTGATAGTAAGAGAAATACCAACAGCATAGGAGTGTCTAAAAGTCCATTATTTACACCCTTTAACAGTTACTTTAAATGTCAATTAGCAATATAAGCTTGAACCACTATTTGGAATTAGACATGTTGAAAAAAAGGAACCAACCCTTATTTCTCATGTTTCAAGTAAACTAAATTCAAAGTTATATGGCTATGGAAATTGTGGAGGTTTTCTAAAAGGTTTATAACATTTTTGTCAGAAACATTTCATTTTGTTTCCAGTATTTTTTTATACTTTGCTTTGGCATTGAAGATATCTGAATTAAGTGATAGTTCATCTCTATCTTAATAATAAGCACTAACCTCATTTGAAGCTACTTTATTTGAGGGGTGTTCTTTTCTACTAAATGCTGCCCAATGAAGAGTTATGTCTATGTCTTGTCCATATTTGTTGAGTTAGAAAAATTACTAATGTAACTGTGAAGCGTGACTTTAACAAAATAATTGCAAAACTCTTTTCAAGTTTGTCTTCAATATTACGTGATCTTTAACATATGTATAGTGTAATCTTTAAATAAATTTATAAAATATTTTTTTCTAGGTAAATGATCAACCTAAGCCTATGCCTCGCTCAAAAATGTCCCCTGACATTTCCATTCCAGAATTACCATCTGTACCAAGTGATAACCTCCTTCCTGAGCCAGGTAATGGTTCTGATGGAGAGGACGACTTCAATGATATAGCTAGGAGGTTTGAGGAATTAAAAAGAAGAAAGTAATTAAGTTATTTACTAGTGATTAAGCTATACTTTATAAAAGCCTTTAATGTATTTTTAAAAAATATATACTATTTAGTTTTAAGACGGCATTGATCAAGTATTTTTTTAAATGTTTGTTGTATATTTTAGTTTTTATTTATTATATACACAACACAGTAGAAACAAATTTTAGCTATGTCTCAAACATAGAGCTGCAAATCTTACTTTATTTAGTGTTAATATGCTGTGTAGAACAATAATAATAATAATTAATTATCAGTGATTCAATATTTCTGTTTTATTATTAAGTTTATTAATTATTTCTAAAGCTGTTAAAATCATCTTTGAAATATATTTTTTAATATTTAATTATATATTTGTGCCTTTATCTACTTATTTCTAATTGTCTATCCTACGTAATTTAACTTATCAGCTACTTCCTTGTTGTTTTTTTTTATAAAATTATTCTCATATTTTTGTTTAAATGTTTAAAAGTCAATTTAAAAGCAGAATGATCTGAATGAAAAATGAGTTATAATTAAGAATTTATTATTTTATATTAGAAATGCATTAAGTAGACTAACTCGAATAATTATTTTGTTATGGTATCTGAAAAAAAAACCCAGAAAAATATTACTATATTTCAGTTAAAAAATATTAAGGTTAAAGTAATAAATTGGTACAAAATTTTCAATTAACTATATCATTTGTAAATTTACCGCAGCTGTTTTATTCCTATTTTCATTATTTTACTTCTTTTTTTTTTTTTAAATTGGTTTATTGCTCTTTACTACTCCTGTTAAGGAAGAGAACTTATTTGTACAAGTTTTCAACATTTTCTTCGATTTCATTTCAATATCACTGTTACCTTTTGAATATTGAACATTTTATTTGTATGAAATAAGCAAATAACTGATAAGTAATGCTATGTTGCCTTCACTGCCCAAACAATGATCTCATGGAAAGTTAAGATCCTTTGTTCTGAATTACTTTTTAAATAATAATATTAGATGCCACCCTGTGATTGTTACAGCTAAGGTACAGTAATACTATAACATTATTGGTTAAAACCATATCCCTCTCTTTTCCGAAGGTCGACGTGGTGTTGTTTTGTTATTGATTGACCAGGTGTTGTTTAGTAAATAAAGATATTTTTAAATGGGATAGAATAATGGTGACCCTAGCAGGTGTTTTCTTTATATTCATGGCATTCTAAAAACTGTCCCATATAACAGCAATAACCATATAAAAAAAGGCTCAATTGATATATTATATCAATAATTTATTAATTGACAATTGGCTCATATCAAAACCAATATTTTACCATCGATTATTTATTTTTAAAAAATCAAGTACGTAATTTTTAAGCATGGGGGGTCCTTTCCAATAATATATATAAATGTCTATAAATATATATATATATATATATATATATATATATATATATATATATATATATATATATTTCGAAGAGAAAAGATTTGTCCTGGCCGGGAATTGGAGAAATCCTTTCTCTTCAAAATAAAAATATTTAAAAATAATCACCATTAAAAGAATAATAAATAAATATATATATATATATATATATATATATATATATATATATATATGTTATATTTATTATTCTTTTAATGGTGATTATTTTTAAATATTTTTATTTTGAAGACAGGATTTTTATTGGTGTAAGACAGGATTTCTTACACCTATCCATAAAAAAGGAGACAGGAATGTATGCCGAAATTATAGAGGTATTTGTGTCCAGAGTTCAGTATCAAGAATAGTGGGCAGAATTCTGAAGCAAAGATTAGAAGAGGAGTTTGTCACCCCAGAGGAACAGTTTGGTTTCACTGCAGCCAGGTCTTGCACAGACAGCATATTTGTTTTAAGGCAGCTCATAGAAAAGCGAATAGAGAAAGGAAGAGCTGTGCATATAGCTTTCATAGACCTAGAACAGGCTTATGACAGTGTGCCAAGAGAAAAGATGTGGGAATCCCTTAAGAGTGTGGGCATTAGCGATGCCTTAATAAATGCCGTGAGACGTCTGTACAGGGAAGATGAGTACAGATTGAAGCTCGGCTCTCGCTTAACTGAGCCTTTTTCTGCCTCAAAGGGCCTTAAGCAGGGATGCAGTATGTCCCCGACCCTGTTTAAAATTTATGTACAGCAGGCTGTAAAGGAGTGGAGCGCACGTTGGAGAGGAAAGGGCATAGACATAAATGGACATATGCTTTTCTCTCTTTTCTTTGCCGATGACCAGGCAGTGGTCACATATAACAGAGATGGTCTGGAAGAGTCGCTGATGGCCCTGGAAAAAGAATACAGTCTATGGGGTCTACGAATAAATTTTGATAAGACCGAATACCTGGCAGTGAACTGCAGAGAAGCCACAGACCTTCATATTAGTGGGAAAATATGCAAGCGGGTGGACTCTTTCAAGTACTTAGGGTCAACAATAGATGGTAACGGCAAGTCGGAACCCGAAGTTAGGAGGAGAGTTGGCCTGGCAAGAAGAATGACTAGAATGTTGCACCCAGTTCTTTGGAACACAGTCATCTCAACGGACAACAAAAGGCGTATTTTCAGAAGCATTGTTGAGCCCTCCCTCAGCTACGCCTCAGAGACCTGGACACTGAACCCGGGACTCTACTCCAGATTACAAGCTGCAGAGATGGACTTTTGGAGGAGATGCCTGAGGATCACCCACCTGGATAGAATCAGAAATGAAGATGTTAGAGACAGGCTGGGCGTGACCGAAGGAGTTCCGGAGAGGATTGGAAGGAACAGGCTGCGACGGTACGGACACTGCCAGCGGATGCCAGAGCGTAGATGGCCGAAGAGACTTTTGCTGTGGGAACAGCCAGGCAGACGAAGAAGAGGAAGACCCCGAACCCGGTGGAAGGACTGCTTGGAGGAGGAGATGGCCGGCAGGGGACTTGAGGAGGATGACTGGCGGAACAGAGAAAGGTGGAGGGACGCTCTGACTTAAACAGGCAACCCATTGAGGGAAAAAACCTGTAAAAGTAAAAAGTAAAGAAGAGAAAGGATTTCTCCAATTCCCGGCCAGGACAAATCTTTTCTCTTCGAAATATATATATATATTAGTATTTGCAATATTTATGTAGTTACCATTAAATATTATTTGTAAAGTTTATTAAAATTTGTGGAAGGAAATAATTTATTGTAGTCAACAGCACTGGTGAAACAAAAAGAAAACTTTAGACAAATATATTGATGTATAATTATCAATTTTATCTTAAAGGTCTTCTACACGGTCGGTTAGATGTAAAAATAGACAGTGTAGAAGTCAGTTGACCAAGAAATATTAGGTTGGGCCCGATCATCGGATAAAACCCGACCGTTGGTGGTTGGGAGCGTAGCCCTCGCAACCGCCGCGTCCATGGTCGATCCCGATGTCACAGTGTTTTAGATTTTTTCTAGGAATATTGTAAACAATTATTCAAAACCTTGAAATCTAATATTTTTTTATGCCTGGCACACTTCATCTCGTCAGTTATAGAGTCCGAAGTATTGAATCCATAGAAATATAGTAGAATATAGAAGCATTGGCGGATTTGAGGGGTGCCCTGTCCCCCCCCTTAGAGTTCTTATTAGTTGATATTTACCTGAATTTTGGTTGGTTTTCAACAAGAAAACACGTTTTACACACCAAAATTATTCGGTATCGAATGTTATCGGCGATTCCGGACCCATTTATGTTTTTCATTCACATATACATACATAGCTACCGCTTTGATCAAGGAGCTTATTTTATCCATGTTATTATTTTCTGGCCTCAGTTGTCTTGAATTAAAAATTGATATTTTATGTATCTTCATTCATATATAGATCGTATACATTGATAACAAATTCACATTGATCCATGCCCCCCCCTAAAAATTCTCCTAGATCCGCCTGTGTATAGAAGTTATATATATATAAATACACACACACTTATTTTTAAAATTATTATAGTTTTTTGTTTCTTTAATTTCTTAAATTATTTTGTTGTTTTGTTTTCCATAAAACTTGTATATACGTGAATATTAATAGTTATCTTTCTTTATAATTATTGTTGTGCTAACGTATTAATATTTTTTCTTATATTTAAGTCATTATTGCGTGCAATTTCAATCAACTTCTAATTGAAAATTGACAAATACAAAAATTAATCGACCCGACTAAGGTCACGATGTTTGACGGTTGGTCCCGATCATGTAGAAGGCCTTTTAAGTATATAAAACATATGTTTAATTACTTATACATTTTTATATCATATGATCAGTCTGGCCAGAGGCTGCAAGGAGTCAGCATCTACCTAGAGACCTCTTTTCTATAATCTTCTTGTTGATTGCTTTATTTCCCTTCTTTTTTTTCTCTCTTCTTTGAACTCATATTTAACCAATTCAGTTTGATTAATAGTTTATTTTTCCCATCACATTACTTGGGAAGATCTAAACTTGTTTTAAGTGAGTGGTCAATTTAAGTTAAATACTGTTTACACTTGTGCTATGGCCTGAAGTTAATCTCTGAGGACCAGAGGATTATAGACCTTCAGTACCTGTCAATAACAAACATTTATCTCGTAAGCTCTTTTCTTTTATTTTATTAATAAAAGTCATAATGGCACAGAGCTCCATGTAAATCAGCAGAGAGCACTAAAATAAAATTTTACATACATTAAATTTTATCACGGCAGATACTGTAATGTAGAATATTTAGAAAAAGAGGTGGTAAAAAAAATTGGGTCTGCCATAATTGCAGCGTAACGAAAAAATCTTACTTATGACACAACTAACACCTTGAGACCCGGCGCTCGTGTGCCCCGCACACCCTGCACATGCAAAGCACAGGTAAAGCCGGCCCGGACTTCGTGGAGCGTCGCAGACCTAGGAAGCATGACCCACGACTATCTATCTACGACTACGCCAGGTTTGTTAGGCAGTCAATACGTGACGGTCTTTTTCAGAGGAGATAAGTAAAGCGCGACTTCTCAACCCGGGACATCGGCTAGCATTGTGGGGAAGAAATAAGTCCAACTAACAGACTCCCTACTGGCTGGTCCAAAAGACGAGAGCGGCTGGTAAGTTGAAGTAAGTTTGGTTAGCTGGTGGTAGAGTGCGCTGCAGGAGGGATGACGACCTCCCAGTTATCTACATCGACCAACCTTCTGAACTTGACTTCTTCGGCTGACTATATGGTACCCGTCTGCTTTCTGGCGACTTCTCTATGGAACTCTCATTGGTCCCCATCTTGACATTAATTTTTTTTGTGTTTATGTATATTTATTTTTAGTTAGTTATAGGTACAGTTTTCCTCTAAATTCTTCTAGTTTTAGATCACTCTCGTCTAACCATATGGTTCTTTATGTAATTTTTGCATTATCTCACCGAGCACCTCCCACTTTTTACAGCATCTTCCCTTCAGATACTGTGAATTTCATGATTAGCACACCTACTTTCCTCCACCCGATTTCCAGCCCTTTTCTATCCTGCTACGACCTAATCCAAATTAGACCAAACTGTTAAAAATATACCTCCCTGAAATTCTACTCGAAAATAGATAGATTGATAAAAAAGGAGAACCTGAACTGCTCCCTGCAGTTTGTCTTCAGTGCCCTGAGGAGGTCTCATGTGTTCAACCTCTATTATGAATTAAAATGGCTCTTCCACTCCATTAACTCACAGCGTCTCTCATATATATATTTATAGCCATAGAACCAAAACATTTGAGTGCGACTTCTCTTCTTTACAAATCCTTTCTCGCCTGTTGCACCACACTTTGTAATTCACTCCCTGACACACATAGCCTTATATATATATATATATATATATATATATATATATATATATATATATATATATATATATATTATCCTTATCCTCATTCAAATCCAAGTTTTTTTTTATATCTCCTAAATTCCCAAACAGGTGCTCTCTAATCTGTGAAACTTAATAGCTCATATCCATATTATGTGGTAGGTGAATTACTGTAAACATTCTTCACTCATTACGTTATTTTTTTTTTTATTGTTAAATGCTTTCATCTATTTATTTATATAAATTCTCTCTCAGCTTTATTTGTGTTATTTTAGCTTTTATGCTATTTTTTTCTCAACCATTACATACCTTTTATGCCATCCGGCCGCCTCTCCCATTAGCCCTGAAGATGACCTACAAAGTAGGTCGAAACGTCGGCATAAATAAAAATAAGTCTTGACTTATTTGGTGTTTTCTTGACTGCACCCCCAACTATCTCCATTCTCCATTATATCATCCAGCCATTCCTCTCTTACATACCTTTTAGTTTATATTTATTTCCATGTTATTTAAATATTGTATTATTCTTATAATGAAGCCCTTTGGCCAGATATATATTTATTAAATTTTTTACACCTCTGTTATTCTCAAAAGACCTGGTCCCAGAATAAAATCATTTTTCTATTCTATTACCCTATTATAGCTTATTGTCAGTACCTGCTAAGAGACAATTCATCAAATAAAATTGTGCTTGACATTGAATAGTCCACCCGTGAAATCCTTATCAAAGAGGTCATAAGAGACTAAGGGTTACAGGTTACTGTTACAATTGTTATCTGAGGCTCTTCTCTTGGACCCTATGGACACCTGAAAAAAGTCGGGTAGAAACGGTGGGACTTTCAAGGGTACCTAGGGGAAAGCTTGAGATATAAAAACGCAAGAAACATCTTCAAATCAATTACTATTTTGAAATATTTACACCCAAATACCACCAATAATGCTGGTGACTAATAAAATAATGTTATAAAAGATATATTTGATACCATAACAAAGATTATAGAACGATTCACCATCAATAATAATTTTGACTAATGACATAAGAGCTAAAATCATATACCAGATTCACCATCAATAATAACACTGACTACTATCATACGAACTAAAATCATATCCATCAATAATCATAATCCCCAAAACCACTAATACAATAATAATTTTAATTTAAAACATGATCCATCACCCATAACAATAATCATATAGGCACTAAGAATAATTACAATTTACATAAAAGATCTCCCATCTGTTTTTTTGGTCAAAACGCGATGAACGAATGATGAAAAATAAAATATTTAATTGCCAGAATCGAGTGCCTCTATCAACAACTGAACTACCATCTGGCTTCACCCAGAATCTAGTCTGACTACAATATAAATGAAAGTTCATACTTTCCAAATCCATCTGGCTTCTTGATCAGGTCTCAATGCTTCTCACTAGTACCAGTCTTCACAACTCTTGACTTATGAGGGAAAATTATCGGGTATTTAACGGATCAATCGAGCTAGCATTAACATTTTTACCCCTGGATCCTGTAGGTGCTGCTACTGGTGGACAAATTAGCACAACATTCTTGAATTAAAATCTATTTTTATTAAATATTCAATCGTTGGGATACAAGTGAAAAACCCTGAGTTATATCCAGCCTCAATTCCAGAATTGGATCTGTGAATTGTTTATTCAGGGCGTCTCGAACACAGATGAGAGCTTTAACAATTATTAACATTTAATATACCTATTTTAACTGTACTCAGTTTGTTACTCAATTATGATAAAATTCACCAAATTAGCCGATGCAGATGGCATACATAGATCTAGTTGGAAGATCAGAGGATTTTGAGAGCAGCTTTTCTTGCTCTGGAAAATGGACAGGATACAGGCCTTCAAGAGAACCAATCAAAAACTAAATATATAGTGGGTAACCCCTTCAAGTCAACTAGAACCCACCATCACATTTGAAAGTGTGTTAAAATGTACTGTGTGCACCATAACAGTGCTAGACATGAGGCCAGAATGCAGGACAACGCTACTCTGAAAAGACTTCTTTTAGGGTAAGTGGTAGAAACAGGAACCATGGATAGCCACAACTAAGAGAGGAGAAGGATACAGGCAGTATTGTAGACCTTGACATAAGACAATGAAGAGTGGAGGTGGCGCCTTGGTGTGGCCAAAACCCTTAATGGGTTGTATTTTACTTACAAAGTTTTTAAATGGAGATTGATAAAACACCATAAACTTGTTAGATTTCAGTTATATAACTAATTGTTTCAATGACATTCTCATTACAATTAAATGGTAATTATGTGTAAAAATGGAAATTAAAACTTAAATAAAATTAAACAACCCACTGTATTTAAATAATTTATTTATGACAATATAAACACAGAACTTTAATTCATACTTTCCATATTTTTCCATCTAATTCTCCACTTTGAACACACTATTTTGTCCCAATAATTTAATCTTGAGATACAAAATAAATATTTAACATATTATTTTTTTCAATTGTACATATTTTTAAATACAAACATAAAATAGCATATTTTCACTACTATACATTAAATATTTATATACATCACATTTTAAAAATATATCTTATAAGTATTGACTGTGCAATAGTACCAGAGGACTGAAAATTCACTCCACTTTAAAGATACAATCGTGAAAATGAAATTAAATTTCATTTGATGAAAATTCAGAAATTCCATTTTTATATGTAATAAATATAAATAAAAATAATGGCTAAATTTAATTTAGTTAATAAAATAAAACTAATCATAATAATTATAATAAAGTAAAAATAGTAAATAACAAAATTAATATTCTTTAAAATAAACCACAAAGATATCTCGTAAAAAAATTAACAAATTAATATATTTCATAAATCCTAAAAACAATTTCTTAATAACAATGGAATCGTTTCTGATAAATCATATTTTATAATAAAATTATGGAAGCACATTTCTGTTCTTACATAACTTAGTTTTTTAGATTACTAAAACGTAATATTAATGCATCCAAATAAAAAAAATCAATAGCAATTTCAATGCTCAGTGAAAAAAAAAAAAAAACATACATACATAGGAATGTTTGAATTAAAAAAAAAGAAAAAAGTTTACGAATATAGTATTAGGCAATTTTATCACTCATAACGCTCAAAAATAAAAATAAAAGTACGTTTTAATCTTTTATAAAAAAACTTATACAGAATAAATTTTCATAAAGTTTAAGAAACCAAATGAAGAAAATCCATCCACAAATTTTAAAAACAAAATATTTCACATTTAAATAATAATAAAGATAATAGCAACCACATGCAAGTTACTATTGAGCGATAATTTAAATTTTCAATAAAAAAGATATTTTTTAAAAGTATTCAATTAATATATATAAATATTAACAAAATACGAAACATTTTACAATTTTCTTTTTAAATCATAATGAAAAAAAATCATTATAAATGTAATAATGAAATGGGTGAATCTTTATGAAGCCAAGTCGTAAGCTGAACACAAAAATCCTCGAGAAAATGGTTCTCGTCCTTAACAGTCGCCGCCTTCATCAGTCTTATACTTTTTTCCCAACTTAAGTATCATCCAAATTATAATTTCACTTGTAATGGCAGAATTTTCTTTTCGCTAAATGTTACTTTTTCAGGAAGAGGTACACATCGTCTCTTTGATAATTGAGTTTTGATATCAGAACTATTATTAGATGTGTAACTTTATGACAATGATGATGTATGTACAAAAATATTTGTAACATATGAGCCTCCACTAAATAGTGGTTTGCCTATTCAGTAGGTTTAAATAATAGAAGTATTTGTAAATGTCTAATCAGTAGTTCCATTTTCCATTGCTTTAATTCCAAAAGTACTGAAAAAAAAAAATGATAAACCATTATAATACTTGAAAAATTATATAAAATAAAATGTAACATTAAACAAATATAAATATATTTATTTTTTTTTATAAATGGTAACAGTACACTCTTTTTAATAAAAATAAACTTTGCTTATCGAATGATATTCAACAGAAGAGCACAATCCTAATTACACAATAAACTGAAGTCAAAGATATTTGGTCTAGGAAAATCTGGAATCATAAAAAGATATTTAGTTTACTTTTTGGCAGTCAAAAAGAGGTCAATTTTATTACGTAGATAAAAATTCACTGAGGAAAAAACCGGGTATCCTGGAGAGATGGAGGAACAACTTCAAGAACACCCTTAATAAAGATAATATAAAAATGGGAACTATTTCCGATTTGAGGGCAGAAGAATTACAAATGATTTTGAGTCATGAGATAAGGAAGAAGACAGGTGTTTTAATGTTAAAAAACAACTAGGTATAGAGACTGGAAGGTATATAGATAGTGATGCCACAATACAGATGTAAAGAACTAATAAAAATGCTTCACAGTCACATCCTTACAATATAGAAAAAAGTAAGTAAGTTACTTATCTTGATGGTAAGATAGAAGACATTTTAATGCCTTACTTGAACTATTTGAGAACCAGGATGACCATAGCCTTTAACGGATTAAGTCGTATAGAGAGTGTTTTTCGCGGTTCCATTTACCCTTCAACAACATTCATTTTTAAAAAAGTGTTATAAAGTAAAAAAGTAGATATCTCTGAAGAACAAAGACCTCGAAATTCTTATATTTAAATGACACGAATTATAGGAAAATGTAATAGACTAATTTAAGGTCATCCAGTATTTTGATGTCGTTAGAAAAAAGGGGGGTGAAGGAGTTGTAGATAAGGAAATAGGCGAGATAATAAGTTATATTGTTGATTGATGGAACAAAAATAATCGCTTATTTCAGCATTACTTAAAATAAGTCACATGATTAAGTTATGAGATTAATTAAGATTGAAATCTATTTGCATTATCAAGTCATCAAATTTATTATTCTAATAGGACTCAGGTAAATTAATAGAACTAAGGCATTTGCAAAATGGAATTTTATTATGGTGGTGACTAGTTATGCAAATCATTACTTTGTTTATATTTAAGTGCATAGCATATTTTTAATCCGCGATTGTTACTACTTTTGAAATATTTTTTCCTAAATTTTTCACAAATAATAACAATTTTTAAAAGTTAATTGTTCAATGGACAAATCAATAAGTTATATCAATCCTCTTATGTTCATACCTTTGTATTTTCCTCTCCCATGCCTACCGATAGTTCTAGTTAGCACCATTGGAGGTAAAAAAATTATGAACAAAGCATAAATTATACTTATTCAAGCAAACATACAATGATAGTAACTTGTCAGATTTCAGATGATAACAACTGGAATATTGAACTGAATGAAAAAAATAATGACACATCAAAATTGAAACCATCATTCATTAGATCAGTAAATCAGTAGAGTAATGAAAAGCCAATGATAAAGAAAATTTTGACTTCTTCATTCATAATAAAAATTAAAATTTAATCATTTTATAGTTTACAACATTGCTATAACTGATGAATAATACCTTATTCCTGATCATGTTCTGAATCAATGTCCTCATCAGTAGCAAATTCAGATGCATCGCTTGCTTCGCCATCAGGTCTACCATCTTCCTCTTCACCAGACATATCCCACTGAGGATGCTCCAATGGTACTTCAGGAGCCTCCTTCACGTCCAACTAAAAAAAAGAAGGAAAAATATAGGAAATTTCAATAATAACAGGGGAATAATCATAAAACTCAAATATTTACAAACAGAAAATGAGGAAATTCAAATCATAGGTTCGTCACAACAGCATTACCATAGATGCTTGCTCTTTTAAAAGCCTAAATAATGTATATTTAGCACACTGATTAACAATAATTTCAATAGTAATAATACAATAATTTCAATACCAATTCAAAGTTTCAGAAACCAAATAAACAAATTTTTAATAAATGGTCTAATCTCCAATCACAAACATAATAACGAATGTGATTTAATTTCAGAAACAAGTTTAAGCTAATTATTACAAGAAACTCTACAGATTCACAATTTATAAAGACAAGAATTTACTGTAATGGTATATATTTTTTAGTTGTTCAAATAACTGAAGGCAAGGGAATAAAATGGTCAGAAAGACAAAACCACTTCAAATGTTCATAAAATCAGAATTTACTCTACATATCGACTGAATAAAGATCCAAATTTTTTAATATATTTATTTATACTCGATTTTAATGTTTCTTATGGATTAAATGACCATAAAAAAAAACAAGGCAACTTAATTGCTACTCTAATTTCAATTAAAAAACTTTTTTTGAGGTAATGGAAAAATTTTCTACAAAAAGTTCCCATGTTATAATACTGAAATATTCGGCATAACAAATGTTATACTTAAATAACTAAAATAATATATTTTATTACATTAGGATATATTAAATGAAATTTTTTAACGAGAAGAATCAAAAAATAGGTTCATGCCTAGGGATACATTAGGTTTCCTTATCCAGTCATCTTCAGGTGGGTCATTGGTAAAGCACAAAAGCACAAGACTACAAAGTGTAAATGCTAATAAAATTATACTTACTTTAAGTTCCTGAGTTTGATCGAAACCCAGGTAAGAATCAGAACGAAGGCATACTGTAAATGAATAAAGGCCAGGCCACCTTGGTGCAGTGAACTTCAACTGAATTTCCTCTTTATCAACCAAAGCCGTAACATGATAAGGTGATGTTAGAAGTGTTCTTGATTTTCTGTCACTCAAATATACCCACCAATATTCCTGCTTCTCCTATAAAAAAAAATAATAATAATAACAGCACCGTACAAAAAAAAAAAAACTGCTAAAAAACATTGTTTAATTAAACTTTTAAGTTTTTAGCACCATCAACATCGTGATAGGTAACTAAGTTTATGGTAGGATATGGTTTTAACATTAATTAATTAATGTTATAAAAAGCTGTAAAAAAACTCTTAAAAGGCAGAGGCATGAGAAATGGGCTTAAAATAAAAAAATCAGTTTTCTATCCAAATATTACTCTCTTCCTCTATCTAAACAAAATCTGAAGCAAGAAATTATGATGATTTCTACTTCATACATATAAAGATGATATTTTTTGTTTTGGATACTATTGAAATAAAATTTTAAAAAGCCTTAATTTACCTCTGGAAAATATGGACAGTGAACAGAATGTGATATTTTGCTCTTTCCTTCCAATATTTTTTCTCGCTTTTTAATGCCAGTTTGAAATTTTTCCCAATCATCATCATCTTCAAATCCGTCCTTTAAAAATAAAAGTACATATGAACATGAGTATTCAGAACAAACAGTAAATCATATAACAAAAAAATGAACTTAATTACT
The DNA here is from genome assembly GCA_037127475.1 of Arma custos. NCBI lineage: Eukaryota > Metazoa > Arthropoda > Insecta > Hemiptera > Pentatomidae > Arma > Arma custos. Next base: position 126,874,355 of record CM073759.1, on the reverse strand, counting down.
AAACAGAAATATTGTATCTTAAAATACAATTTTAGATCATGAATTCAAAGATAAATTTGATAGTCTAAGATAATATGGAATGCATTTCATGTACTTATGCTAAATTTAGATTTTTCAAATCAAAGTATTGCATTTCATAATATTCTGAATTACCAGAAAAAAATCTAAAACGTCTCCACAATCCATTAGGAACTTAGCAATAGCATTAGATATTATATCTAAACAATTTAAAACTGAAAGTCAAATATTAATTTATCAAATATCGGAAAGTAGTTGTATCACAATAATAATTTTTAAAATTTAATGCTGTTTTAAATAAAAAACAATAAATATTATCACATATAGATTGTCAAATATAGTACAGTCTCTACCATTTACTGAGCCCCAGACTCGTTCACGAGTCATAGTGGTTACAGGTTTAAACATATAGATTGTGAATTTTATGTAATTTTGATAGTTAATATAATACAGAAATCATGAAGAATATTTATAAAATAACTACAAAAATGAAAGTACTTCATTTTCATTCAAAAACTTCAAAAAAGGCTTAGTAATATTCTCATATAACCCAATATAGAATTTATAAATAAAATATTATCACCTTTCTATCCCCTCCACTTTCATCATCATCAGATTTATCCTGTTCGTAATCGGAAATGTCACTTTCATCAGCTGCAGAACTATCATCAACATCACCTCCTTCAGAATGAATTTTTTTCTGCTAACATTTTTAAAGTAAACAGTATTACTTAATTTGAAGTTGAATGAAGTAGAAATAGAAATTATCTAGCATAAAACATCTGAAAATTGCACTACAGGCAGGTGCTGCTCCATAATGTTAACTCATAGTGCAGTGAATGAAATGACTTTAATTAACTTTATGCGCACAATATAACAATAACACAAAAAAAGCAAAAATTAATTAAAGGAAGTATGAAAAAAATTAACTACCTGAGGAGCTAAAGGTTGTTTCTCTTTTTCTTTCTCAGTGGTTGTAGATGATTTTTCCTCAACGACTTTTTTATTAGCCTGAGCTTTATTTTCATTATGTTGATGTTTTTTACCCTGCTGTTTCTTTCCACCCTTCTTACCAGCTTTTCTTTGTTTCTGCCAAACTGGCTGCTTTTTAACCTAAGGAAAAAAATAATATAACAATTTAGAACACACAAAATACTCAGCATATTTTAGATATGGGTATTTGTTAAAATTAAAGCACAGAACATTTAAGTGGACCAAAACAAAACATTTAATATAGCTTACAGGTTCTTTTGTTTCTCCTTCTTTCTTCTCTTCTTCTTCTTCTTTTATGTCAGGACTATCTACAGCACAATGCTTTTCCTTAACTGTTTCATCGCCCAGTAAAGTGCTCATGTCCTTTCGTATGAGGGTGACAGTCACAGTAACAATCGCACCTGCTGTATATACTGTAGAAGCTTCATCATCAATTACTAAAATAGAAACAGAAACAATTAAATTTCTATGAGCATAAATGGTTCTTTTCCGATCTATCACAATCTTGCTAATAATAATAATAATTTAAAAAATTATAAACATAATTAATCAAGAGCTTAAAACATGCATGTTGTACCAAGTTATAAAACAGCACTTAATGCTCAACAAAAAAAATAAATATAACAATGATAGACACTAGTTTAATGAAACAGGAAAATTATATTAAAATTTGATAAGTAATGGGTATATGTTTTCTCAACTACTTTAAAACTCCAGAGACAATCCATTTTAACTCGATATTTTTAATCAATTTAAATTTTCAAAAACATTAAGAATGATAATAACGATAAACATTTAACCACCAAGAAAGCAAGCAGGATAAAAGGAGGGAGGTCTGGAAAACATTAACCTGTTAACCGGGGAATTCCCTTTTTTATTACGCAGCATATAACCGGCATGAGCTCTTTCACTAGGCCGTGTCAGTACATCACGCCCGGAGAAAGTAATTTAATATTATTATTTTTTATTTATGCTTAAATAAATGAAAATACTATGAAATATATATGTTTTCGTTTATTTATTTATATATATATATATATATATATATATATATATAGCACAAAGGAAAATACAAAATTACGTTTAACGTATTTATACGTCCCACCCGATTAACAGGTTAAGGAGGCAATTTGCTCTACCCTAGTCAAATTGAGAAAAGAGAAGCACTTCAAAGGAATGGAGTTTAGGCCTGTAAAATCCTAGCAGCAATTCAAACATCAACTTAATAAAACTTTCTTCAAGTGGTGCGATGATTCTGTATTAATCTAACTTCTTCTTAATAGAATGTCGCATAGCATTGAAGAGCTGACAAATGAATTCAGAAAGAAAAATTACTCAATAACAATTACAGAAACCAGAAAGAAATTAGGCAAATTCAATATGTTCAAAGTAGCTATTAATATTAAAATGCAGTCCGACATTTTGAAATGAAATGGCAGAAGTAATAAAATAAAAATCAGATCAATTGTGATTCTGTCATAAAATTGTTAGAATTTCCTGAAGCCTATCATTGTAAAACCATAGATTATGTGAGTGAGATTAGCTTCGACATACATAAGCTTCTATAGTAATTTTTCTATGAATTTTAAGGCTTACAATTGAGTAATTTTACTTTATCTTGAAAATGTTTCGAGCAAAACTTAATTAGTCAGAGACTTAATTAGTGGCCTTCACACAATCAAGAAATCCGATATTCTGTATCTCTTTGTCCCTAAAGAAACCCAATAGCATACATCGGAGTAAAACCACACTTAAAAACCTTTAACTTGTGAATTTATAAATAACTTGGCTATTATTAATTATTATTTGTCCATAATTAATAAAACATAGAAGAAATTTTATACTAAATAAAATATTCTAAAAGTAAATAGCAGTCATATCAATAATAAAAAACCAACTGGTGTTTTTAGAGTAATGCTAAATATTGCTCTAACTATTATCATTTCTGTATAACAAGAAAACCAGGTTAACAAGTTACTAGTTACGCATGACTAAAACTAATTCTAATATGTATCAATGTCATTTGAATTAAATTATTTTACCTTCAGATCGTACTTGGAAATCAATCAATGGCATTTTTCCTACAACTTTCATCACATCTTCATAATCCTCATCATTAAGAAACCTCAAAATGTTGCGCCTATCTTCACTCTTCAATTGCACAAGTTGTTGAATTGTTTTTACATACCTCTAAAATTGAAATAAATAAATATAAATTCATTTAAAACTAGGCTATTTCTAAGGACAATGTACCAATACCCAATTAATATCTATTTTATTTATATTCTGCAATTATACTGATTTATTTTAGAAAAAAAAAACTTGATTTCTATTTTAAAAAGATGAAAATTAAAAAACTTTATATTTTAAACTATTATCTTAAATCTGAAAAGTAGGAGAAGGAGAGGAAAGAGAACATCTCACAAATTCATCCTACAGTTGATTAATTATAAACCAAGCCAATCCTAAACTAATTTACCGAAACCCATCGTGACATAATAGCCCAAAACATAAAAATGTTACTACTTTCTTCAATTTTTAATAATTTTTTTAGTAAACTTGAGATAGCATTTGTGACGATGTGGGACCAAAACGAACTCTATATAACTGTTACTTTCTAATACAGAGTTTTCAAATATTGACAATTTTCTCACAAAAATATTCCAAATTTATTTCCAATACATTGCACACATCAGGCTGTGCCAGTAGCAGTCAATCATCTAAAACCAAACGGGATTAGATAAATACTGAGAAATATTGGAGCAAGATTATTGTTGTTTGTGGTTTTAAGTAAAACCAAATTTTTGTCCTCCAAAAATTATCAAGAATTTTTGAGAGTGACGATCTCAACAACTATGCTAGCTTTTTTAAAGATGTTAACTCTAAATGTAAATATATGAACAATTAAAAAATAAATACAAATTTCAGCAAGTTTAATTGACTTGGCGGATATAAAAAAATACACATATTTGTCAGAAAGAACAGATAAATCCGAAAATTTCTAGTGGATGAAACTGAATAATTATAAAAATGTTTTAGAACAAGATTATCATTAAATAAATTCAGTTAGTTTTTTTTTTAAGTTTATGGAAATTAAAAGATTTTTACACCAAATAATTAAAAATAAATTCCATGATGGAGCAAGATTATTTCATTGATTAACTTTCTATATTTATAAAAAAATAAATTAGATCTTCCTACCTTCTTATTAATAAAATATTTTAGATGCTCTTCCTTTACATGAGGAAGTTGGAGGAGAGGGCTCTTAAATTCCCAAAGAGCTTGGACCATCATCGGGCACAACTTCATGCAGTTTTCAATAGTTTCTATACTTGGTAACCTTGGAACTAGAAATAAAAATAAAAGAATTTGCAGCTGTTATTTCCCACCAGAGATATTTAAAAGAATACTATAATTAATATAAAAATTAACATTTACTTACTTCTGCGGGCATAAGCTAACATGATTAATCCTGATACACAATTGACCATTTCTTGAATAAGGTAAGGACATTTTTTAACTATATACATCCTATCTCTATCCAATGTCAAAGGGTTCAAAGCGATTCTTGAAAGATGAGCATGTATAAGAACACGAGCCTTTATTGAATATCTGTAGCACAATGGTTTTTCTCGATTTTTTTCTCCAAGATTATAAATTTGCCTCATAATCTGATAAGTTTAAACAGAAACAAACAAAAATGGTAATTTTCACAATTCCGAACGAAACCATAAAATTATAAAAAATGAAATAATAACAATTACAATTGCATATACATTAACTTACCAAATATTTTAACCAACTAAATAAAGAATATGGTATGTATACATTTTTTGCATTCACCACTTCTTCAACACCCTATCTCACTATATACACAATATATAGCATTTAATTAATTTTTTTATTACAGCGCTACAGCATAGATACAGGTCTTGACCTACTCAGAGTTTAATCTCTGCTATTGACTAATTAAAAGAAAAAAAAAACTTAGAGAAAACTAATTACGAAATACCATAGAGCTGAAAATTATTATTTGTAATAAATAAATAAAATTAATAACCATACAAAATTTACGGTACAGCCAACTAATATTTATCCTAGATAAATACAAATAGCACAAAATAATGGCATCATTATTAACTTTTGGTTGGTTATTAAAAAGTTTTTTGAACTCATACCATAATCCTGCCTAAATAAAACAATAGGAATTTTTACATGTATATGTAAAATATAAAATAATCTTCAAGAAAAAAAAAATCGGCTTCCAGTCAACTCCTTTATTGTTTTATATGACAAAACGTTTCGACAATTATGGTGTCATTTTCAATTATTTATTTTTCTGCATTCCTTAATTTTAAATAAAATAACAATAATTACATTAATATAAAATTTTTTTACATAAATGTCCAAAAGATAACATACTATAAGTACAAATACCTGGAAAGTCAATATTTTTTAAAAATCATTTTTAAGGAGATCTTTAGTCCTCCATAGTCAAACTTATATTCCATTACACAAAAAACCAAACCCTGATCCTTGAACCATCTAATCCTTTATCTTATTTTTATTAGTCATTAGACTTTAGTATAAATATAACTAATTATGTTCTAAAAGGTACATTAATAAAGTAAAATTAAATTTTTTTTTATTTTTTATTTATGAATTTAATTTATTTATTTATTTTATTGTATAATTTTTAATTAATATTTTATCAAAACAATTAATTAATTTTGAAAATATATGGAATTTTTTTTTTTTTTTTTTTTTTTTTGGTTTTCAATGTATAAGTATTCTTATGATCTATTATTTTTTAATTTCAAAATTATGGATGAATATAATTTACTAATTTCTCCTGCCTCTTTTCTATCGTTTACAGCATTTTCTAATTTATCATTTATAAATAAAGCCTCTAAATTTTTTCTTTTTATAGTATTATCTTCTCTATGTAGAATTTTAGGCTTATCGAAGTCAAAAGTGTGCAATTCCTTTTTACAATGTGCTGACAATGCTGTACTTGTTTTAGCTTTAGGTTTAATGTTATTTTGATGGTGATATATTCTGTTTTTTAAGTGTGTACTTGTTTGTCCTATGTATATTCCATCACAATTATTACAAGTAAGTTGGTATATTAAATTTTTGTTTTCCATAATCGGTATCTTATCCTTTTGACTTGTTATAATGTTTTTGATTGGGTTTCTTGTTTTGTGTGCTATCCTCATTTCTGGTATGTCATAAATTTTAAAGGTTGGTTCGATTTTTTTCTGATAAGCCTCTGATATAGGTTATACTATTATATTTAATTTTATTATGTTTTAATTCTATATCTTGTGCTTCTGTTACTATATTAATTTTATCATTGTCTATAAGTGGATCTATGTTATTAGTTTCTTTTACAAAAAAATTAGTTATTTTAGATTGAGAAGGTTTAATTTTTATTGCATTATTTTGGCTATGTATTTTTGAAAAGTTAGTAGATTCTTTTGTATTTAATTTATTTTTTATATTTATAGGTAAGTGATTATCTTTTATATTTAAATTGATTTGTTTATGCCATAAATCTTTTATTAGTTTGATTGGAAAAGCGTTGTTAAGAAGGATTTTGAATATTTTGTTTTTCGTTTCTTTTAAAAATTCTACATCTGTTAATTTTATTGATCTATTAATTAGATTTAATGCTATGTTTTTTATTTGATGTCTCGGGTGATTTGAATAATAATTAAGTAATTTACTGGAGGTGATATCCTTTTTATACCATTTTGTTTTAAGGTTATTATTTTGTTTTCTTATGATAGTAAGGTCTAAAAAATTTATTGAGTTATTATTTTCCAATTCTTGTGTAAATTTTATATTTTTATTTTGTTTATTTAGGATTTTACTAAAATTTTCTAAATTATTTTTATTTGTGATAATTAAAATGTCATCTATGTACTTTACTAATAACATAGGGGGGTTGTTTAATTTTTGTAGGCTATCTTTAATAATGTAGTTTAGTACTATACCAGATATATTTACAGATAATCTGCCTCCCATTGGTAATCCTTTTGTTTGTTTAAAAAATTGGTTTTTCGAAAGTAAAAAATCCATTTTCTGTACATAGTTTAATACCTTCCAAAAAAATGGATTTGCATTTTATACTAGTATATGGTTCGATGTTTTCCCAATTTTCATTTATAAGTTTGTAAGCTAATTTTAATGGTATATTTGGAAACATAGATACCACATCCAAACTACTTATTATCTGTTCTTGCTCTAATTTCATATTGTCTAATTTATTTTTTAATTCAATTGCATTTTTAATGTCATATTCGTTACTGTTATTTAAATAATCTAAGGATTTATTTAAAAATTTTGAAAGGTTATCTGTTGGATTGTTTGTTCCATCTACAATAGGTCTGCAAGGATATCCTTCCTTATGTAATTTGATTAAACCGTGAATTCTAGGGTTACTGTAGTATTTATTTGATAGTTTATTTTTAAAATTTTTATCTATATATCTGTATCTAACTAACTTTTCTAAATATTTATTTATTTTAATGTTCAGTTCATTCATCGGGTTGTATCTTATACTTTTGTAAGTGTCTTTATCATTCAAAATGTCTAAAATCTTTCTCTTGTAGTCTGATTTAGTTATTATAGCTAATTTTTTAGTTTTATCACTTTTAATTATGCATAGATCTTCATTATTTTTAAAAAAGATCTTTGTAGTTAGGATATCTTTATTTATAATTTGAGTGAATCTATTTAGTGTATTTTTAGGTTTATTTTTTTCTTTATTTAAATAATTTAATATGTTTTTACTGATGGTATTCCGTAAGCCATTTTTATGGTTTTCTGGAGTGTCTATGAAAGTTATTATTGCTTCTACATCTGCTATCATTTGATATATATTTATTTTTTTATTTTTTGGTTCATAATTGAAATTATCGCCTAAACTTAATAAATTTATAATATTGATAGGTATTTCTCTAGAAGTTAGGTTGATTACTCTATTGTCTAAGTGTAAGTTATTATAATAATAAAAAATATTAAATTGTTTTTTGGTATATTGATTATTTCCTTGGATATTATTAGAGTATATAGTTGTTTTGTGTTTATCTAAAATTTCGCTATTATTATATGGGTTTTTGAATTTCATTCTATTAGGTTTATTTGTTTTGATATTAATGTTTTTTAACTTAATTTCTTTAATATTATTATTCCATCTTTCACATATATTTGTAATTAAGACTTGCAAATTTTTATCTGAAATTTTTTCTATAGTTAGTTTTAATTTTTTTCTTATTGAATTTGTTAACCAGAATGCCTGTTTTTTGTCTAAATTCACTATTTTATGTCCTATATAATTAAAGAAATTATGATGTTTTGCGTTATTTAGGAAATTTTTATTAAAACAATTTTCTATATTAATTATATGAGATAAAAGATGATTAGGTAAAATTTGGTTTTCCATGCATAATTTAAGGTAAGTTAGTTTACATTCAGCATTAATTAATTTTAAATTCAAATCAAAAATCATTCTCAGTGTATTTATACTCAATTTAAAATTATCTGGACTTACATTTTGATGTTTTGTACAATTCAATAGTTCATTCTTAAAATTCTTAGTCAAATCTTCTACTAATTTGTTATTAGATGCAGTTGGTGCTCGGATTTCACCTTGATTGTTCATTCTTATAATTTTTTCCTTTTTTTAAAACTGGATTTATTTGAATTTCATCTTCAAGGAAAAAAAAAATCGGCTTCCAGTCAACTCCTTTATTGTTTTATATGACAAAACGTTTCGACAATTATGGTGTCATTTTCAATTATTTATTTTTCTGCATTCCTTAATTTTAAATAAAATAACAATAATTACATTAATATAAAATTTTTTTACATAAATGTCCAAAAGATAACATACTATAAGTACAAATACCTGGAAAGTCAATATTTTTTAAAAATCATTTTTAAGGAGATCTTTAGTCCTCCATAGTCAAACTTATATTCCATTACACAAAAAACCAAACCCTGATCCTTGAACCATCTAATCCTTTATCTTATTTTTATTAGTCATTAGACTTTAGTATAAATATAACTAATTATGTTCTAAAAGGTACATTAATAAAGTAAAATTAAATTTTTTTTTATTTTTTATTTATGAATTTAATTTATTTATTTATTTTACTGTATAATTTTTAATTAATATTTCATCAAAACAATGGTTCAAGGATCAGGGTTTGGTTTTTTGTGTAATGGAATATAAGTTTGACTATGGAGGACTAAAGATCTCCTTAAAAATGATTTTTAAAAAATATTGACTTTCCAGGTATTTGTACTTATAGTATGTTATCTTTTGGACATTTATGTAAAAAAATTTTATATTAATGTAATTATTGTTATTTTATTTAAAATTAAGGAATGCAGAAAAATAAATAATTGAAAATGACACCATAATTGTCGAAACGTTTTGTCATATAAAACAATAAAGGAGTTGACTGGAAGCCGATTTTTTTTTTTCTTGAAGATGAAATTCAAATAAATCCAGTTTTAAAAAAAGGAAAAAATTATAAGAATGAACAATCAAGGTGAAATCCGAGCACCAACTGCATCTAATAACAAATTAGTAGAAGATTTGACTAAGAATTTTAAGAATGAACTATTGAATTGTACAAAACATCAAAATGTAAGTCCAGATAATTTTAAATTGAGTATAAATACACTGAGAATGATTTTTGATTTGAATTTAAAATTAATTAATGCTGAATGTAAACTAACTTACCTTAAATTATGCATGGAAAACCAAATTTTACCTAATCATCTTTTATCTCATATAATTAATATAGAAAATTGTTTTAATAAAAATTTCCTAAATAACGCAAAACATCATAATTTCTTTAATTATATAGGACATAAAATAGTGAATTTAGACAAAAAACAGGCATTCTGGTTAACAAATTCAATAAGAAAAAAATTAAAACTAACTATAGAAAAAATTTCAGATAAAAATTTGCAAGTCTTAATTACAAATATATGTGAAAGATGGAATAATAATATTAAAGAAATTAAGTTAAAAAACATTAATATCAAAACAAATAAACCTAATAGGATGAAATTCAAAAACCCATATAATAATAGCGAAATTTTAGATAAACACAAAACAACTATATACTCTAATAATATCCAAGGAAATAATCAATATACCAAAAAACAATTTAATATTTTTTATTATTATAATAACTTACACTTAGACAATAGAGTAATCAACCTAACTTCTAGAGAAATACCTATCAATATTATAAATTTATTAAGTTTAGGCGATAATTTCAATTATGAACCAAAAAATAAAAAAATAAATATATATCAAATGATAGCAGATGTAGAAGCAATAATAACTTTCATAGACACTCCAGAAAACCATAAAAATGGCTTACGGAATACCATCAGTAAAAACATATTAAATTATTTAAATAAAGAAAAAATAAACCTAAAAATACACTAAATAGATTCACTCAAATTATAAATAAAGATATCCTAACTACAAAGATCTTTTTTAAAAATAATGAAGATCTATGCATAATTAAAAGTGATAAAACTAAAAAATTAGCTATAATAACTAAATCAGACTACAAGAGAAAGATTTTAGACATTTTGAATGATAAAGACACTTACAAAAGTATAAGATACAACCCGATGAATGAACTGAACATTAAAATAAATAAATATTTAGAAAAGTTAGTTAGATACAGATATATAGATAAAAATTTTAAAAATAAACTATCAAATAAATACTACAGTAACCCTAGAATTCACGGTTTAATCAAATTACATAAGGAAGGATATCCTTGCAGACCTATTGTAGATGGAACAAACAATCCAACAGATAACCTTTCAAAATTTTTAAATAAATCCTTAGATTATTTAAATAACAGTAACGAATATGACATTAAAAATGCAATTGAATTAAAAAATAAATTAGACAATATGAAATTAGAGCAAGAACAGATAATAAGTAGTTTGGATGTGGTATCTATGTTTCCAAATATACCATTAAAATTAGCTTACAAACTTATAAATGAAAATTGGGAAAACATCGAACCATATACTAGTATAAAATGCAAATCCATTTTTTTGGAAGGTATTAAACTATGTACAGAAAATGGATTTTTTACTTTCGAAAAACCAATTTTTTAAACAAACAAAAGGATTACCAATGGGAGGCAGATTATCTGTAAATATATCTGGTATAGTACTAAACTACATTATTAAAGATAGCCTACAAAAATTAAACAACCCCCCTATGTTATTAGTAAAGTACATAGATGACATTTTAATTATCACAAATAAAAATAATTTAGAAAATTTTAGTAAAATCCTAAATAAACAAAATAAAAATATAAAATTTACACAAGAATTGGAAAATAATAACTCAATAAATTTTTTAGACCTTACTATCATAAGAAAACAAAATAATAACCTTAAAACAAAATGGTATAAAAAGGATATCACCTCCAGTAAATTACTTAATTATTATTCAAATCACCCGAGACATCAAATAAAAAACATAGCATTAAATCTAATTAATAGATCAATAAAATTAACAGATGTAGAATTTTTAAAAGAAACGAAAAACAAAATATTCAAAATCCTTCTTAACAACGCTTTTCCAATCAAACTAATAAAAGATTTATGGCATAAACAAATCAATTTAAATATAAAAGATAATCACTTACCTATAAATATAAAAAATAAATTAAATACAAAAGAATCTACTAACTTTTCAAAAATACATAGCCAAAATAATGCAATAAAAATTAAACCTTCTCAATCTAAAATAACTAATTTTTTTGTAAAAGAAACTAATAACATAGATCCACTTATAGACAATGATAAAATTAATATAGTAACAGAAGCACAAGATATAGAATTAAAACATAATAAAATTAAATATAATAGTATAACCTATATCAGAGGCTTATCAGAAAAAATCGAACCAACCTTTAAAATTTATGACATACCAGAAATGAGGATAGCACACAAAACAAGAAACCCAATCAAAAACATTATAACAAGTCAAAAGGATAAGATACCGATTATGGAAAACAAAAATTTAATATACCAACTTACTTGTAATAATTGTGATGGAATATACATAGGACAAACAAGTACACACTTAAAAAACAGAATATATCACCATCAAAATAACATTAAACCTAAAGCTAAAACAAGTACAGCATTGTCAGCACATTGTAAAAAGGAATTGCACACTTTTGACTTCGATAAGCCTAAAATTCTACATAGAGAAGATAATACTATAAAAAGAAAAAATTTAGAGGCTTTATTTATAAATGATAAATTAGAAAATGCTGTAAACGATAGAAAAGAGGCAGGAGAAATTAGTAAATTATATTCATCCATAATTTTGAAATTAAAAAATAATAGATCATAAGAATACTTATACATTGAAAACCAAAAAAAAAAAAAAAAAAAAAAAAAAAAAATTCCATATATTTTCAAAATTAATTAATTGTTTTGATAAAATATTAATTAAAAATTATACAGTAAAATAAATAAATAAATTAAATTCATAAATAAAAAATAAAAAAAAATTTAATTTTACTTTATTAATGTACCTTTTAGAACATAATTAGTTATATTTATACTAAAGTCTAATGACTAATAAAAATAAGATAAAGGATTAGATGGTTCAAGGATCAGGGTTTGGTTTTTTGTGTAATGGAATATAAGTTTGACTATGGAGGACTAAAGATCTCCTTAAAAATGATTTTTAAAAAATATTGACTTTCCAGGTATTTGTACTTATAGTATGTTATCTTTTGGACATTTATGTAAAAAAAATTTATATTAATGTAATTATTGTTATTTTATTTAAAATTAAGGAATGCAGAAAAATAAATAATTGAAAATGACACCATAATTGTCGAAACGTTTTGTCATATAAAACAATAAAGGAGTTGACTGGAAGCCGATTTTTTTTTTCTTGAAGATGAAATTCAAATAAATCCAGTTTTAAAAAAAGGAAAAAATTATAAGAATGAATATAAAATAATTAAATTTATAAAAAAAGTATTTGAAAAAAATAAAAACATTTTCTTTCTGATAATATATTAAACAGGTTAATTTAATACTTTCAGATTAATATATTAAACATCTTTAAAGGAATAATGCTTTCAAAAAGTGGAGAAAAAGTTGAATAGATAGTTTGAGAAAGAGAGAACAAATCTATATAGATACATTATAGATATATTGCTTTGCTTTCTCCTCTTAGAATTTATTTTGAAAATCTGAGTTAGCAGTCTATCTATGTACTGCTAATGTACCTGCTGTAGCTTTAACTCAGAAGTTAATGTTAATGCTATGTACAATCTAAAGACTCATAGAAAATAAAGCATGATAAAAAAAAAAATTAGTTAATTTAATAATATACCTGAGGTATTTCTACATTATCTGTTGGGCGCTCAACAATTTCACTGTTATACTGCTTTTCAAATTCGAGAGATGCTCCTAATATCATAATAACTCTTTTGAGTGCCATGGATGGAGTTTTGTGAAAAAAATAGTAATACATTTGTGAAGTATCAAGAAGAACCTGTCAATAAATTGGTAAATATATAAATTATCGTGAACAAATTAAACTACAATAAAACAAAAAATATTACCTGGTCACCAGTGTAACGGATGGATCTGTACCACCAAATACCAACGACTGTCGGGAGTGCCACCATAAATACTAGGGCATATAAACCTAAAACCTAGAAAAATAAGAAAGAACTTGTTACACAAATTGTAAAGAAATATTATAAACTTTATTTAATTAATTGTTTTGCAGAATTCCAATATTATTTATTTAAGAAACTTAAATAAACTTAAACATAGCCATGGTTTCACTTTTTGACATCAGATCATATTTGTACATAACTGATTAATTATTATTTAGTCATTAATTTTTTTCTGTCATTTTTTATACACTTTATGATTTGTATTATCTAGATACTGATATATATTATGTTTTTTTTCTGTTTATGTTTGTTATTCTTAAGGGACATAGTCCCAGAATAAAGTGGCTTTTCTATTCTATTCTACCATATCAGATATATCTGCTATACTACATTTACTACATACCATAATTAATATCAAACACTGCTCATTTTAATAAATAACTTTACCCAAAACCATAAATGATAGAAGAAAAAGAATTTCAGCCAAATTTGGCTTCGTGCATTTCAAAATAAGCACAAAGGATGTAACATTAAAAACATGTTTATTATATATTATATTTTGTTAAAATTTTATAAATCCAAAAATGAACCTAGACACTAATTCCTGGCTGACAAAAAGTTCAATATAAAATTTTATTTTCAATATAAAAAATAAAAAGTTCAATATCTCTGTCTAAACCCTAGTATTATTCATTATATATAATTTATTAAAAAAAAAAAAATATATATATATTTATATATATAAAGAGTAGAGTAACTCAGTGTGTAGATTGCTGAGTTGCTATACAGAAGGTCCGGGTTTAACCTGGCTGAGACCGAAAAATTATTTAATCTGTCAAAAACCATGAATAGGTCCTGTGGGATCTGCAGACCCTCCCAGGCTCAGTAAAGTGGGTACCCTTAATTGAGGGGAAATCCTGGCAGTGAACGTGATACATTTGAACCTAATTTTGTTTTGTGGAGAGAGATTTCTTTAACTTTCATGTAATTAGAAATCATTATGGAAATACCTGCATCAAAACTCAATTCAATACTTAATGTATTCGTTGCTTAGAAATAACAGATACATATCATTATTAGATTGAAAATTCCCTGATAACTAATACAGAACAAAAAAATCAAGTAATTCAAAATGGCTCGACAACAAGTAGATGGTTACTTTATAGTATAAAATCAATAAAAAAGTTTTATAAAAAATACCATCCCAATCACCAACTTTTATTTCACTAATGACTTCTTATGCAATTCACATTCTTTAGGGTGCGTTTACATGTGCTATATTTTATGGCGATGTGTAGCGGCAATATAAGGCAATGTTGTCGACGTATTTAAATATTGCCGGGAGATTAGCTCGTCAGAGGGTGTTGCCGATGTTGTCCAGAAGGGTTGGAGAATATTTCATACATGTTTCTATCTCTGTCTACAAATGCTTCCCTCCCACTCTGTCCTTTTCCCCTTGACAAAGCAGGTACAAGGGCGGCACCCACCTATTAATTGTTGTAAAATATTTTTGTGAAGGCTAATGGACCTTCCAGGTAATACACACCCTGCTTTTGAAACTGTCATATTGTGGTGACCATACTTTGATAACAACTGTTTGTACAATCGATATTTTTTTTTTTTTTTGTATTATAGCTATTTGTTTGGGATCTAAGGGGGTGAATGCGTCACTTAAAGCCTCTTCACCTCAACTCCACTCTCACCTTCGCGCGGTAGACTCTGTTAAGCTGAGTAACCAAGGCTGAGGTTGTGGTACCCAATCCCTTCGGAGGTCTTGGTCAGTGAACTAACGAGAGATGGAGGTCCTGGTCTAACCAGGATGGTGTAAGTTGGCAGCAGGACTTGCACCTAAGGAGTGGTGGCGGATGAACTTAATATATAGTCAATGGCAGCCTCCTGAGGCATAGTTAGATTGTCTACTGCGAAAAGGGAAGGAAGATCTCTTTAGCCGTAGTGAAGGCAACTTTCTAGGGGAGGGCACCCCAAAATCAAAGTCACCGGCCCTCTTGGAATGGGGGTTTAGCATGGGGCCAACTCCCCCACCTTGTAAAAAGCTTCCGGTTCTGAAAATCACAATAAATGAAAAGCAGGACAGAAAAAAAGGTATTGATCATGGCGCGAAAAGGACAAAGCACAACGATATGACCATGGCTACATGGAATGTTAGAACTATGTTACAGCCAGGTAAGATGCAGGAGATTGCAAATGAGATTTTAAAATATCAAATCGATATAACTGCACTCCAAGAAATAAGATGGACTGGAAAAGGACGTATTGATAAAAAAGATTATACGCTTATTTACAGTGGTGCATATAACCGGAGAGGGCTCTATGGTACCGGATTTCTAATCAATAAAACAGTCAGAAATTCACAGCTAGGCTTTGAAACCATTACTGATAGAATTTGCAGAATCAGAATCAAAGGGAAATTCAGAAATGTATCCTTGATCTCGGCTCACGCACCTACGGAAGATAAAAGTGCTGAAGAAAAGGACATCTTTTATGATAAGTTAAGCGAAATCTGTGAGGGCCTTCCAAGCCATGATGCGGTCGTCGTTCTCGGTGACTTCAATGCACAAATCGGTAAGGAGGATTATTTGAGCAATGTTGCTGGTAAGTACTCACTGCACAACGAAACCAACGACAACGGTCAGCGATTGGCTCAGTTTGTCTCTGCAAATAATCTAAAAATTAAAAGCACGTGTTTTCAGCACAAACGTATTCATCTGGGAACTTGGAAAATGCCAGGGGGTGGAATTAATCAAATTGACCATGTGTTAATATCTTCCAGACATGCCTCAAGTATCATTGATGTTCGTGCCTTCAGAGGACCAAATTGTGACTCGGATCATTATCTTCTAAAGGCCCTTTTCAGACAAAGGTTGGCTAATAGCCGAAGAGGTAATAGAATACAGAGGAAGCGATGGAACACCGGATCCTATTTGAAGACACTCTTAAGGATAAGCTGCAGAACTGCGAAGGGAAAAGTGACACTGAAGAGGAGTGGAAAAATTTAAAGAGTATAATGGAGGAGACAGCAGATTTGGTCCTGGGGGAAAATGGGCACCAAAGGAATAGTGAATGGTTTGATGAAGAGTGTGCCCAAGCCATCGAACAAAAGAACGCTGACAGGCATGCAATGTTACAAAGGGACACAAGAGGGAATAGAGAAAAGTACCGCACTAGCAGAAAGAAAGCCACAAATTTGTGTAGAAATAAAAAGAGAGCATGGTATAGAAGGAAGATAGAGCTTATGGAAGGGCTAAACGAGAGGAATGAAAGCAGAAGATTTTATCATACCGTCAAGAAGCTAAAAACAGGATTCCAACCTAAAGTAAACATCTGTCGCAGTAAGGAGGGTCTGCTCCTTGGAGAAGAGAATCAGATCTTGGATAGGTGGGCGGAGCATTTTGAGGAGGTACTCGGAACTGGCCAAAAGAACGCTGAGACGATGGTCAGTACAGTTACTGATTTGGACACCAGGGTTTTCCCGGATGCAGAGCCTCCTTCATACGAAGATTTTATGGATGCCGTAGACCACTTAAAGTCTAACAGGGCTCCTGGAGAGGATAATTTGCCAGCGGAACTAATTAAATATGGAGGCGAATACCTACGTCAAAGAATTTACAATCTTATATTTGAAATATGGAATGATGAATCTATGCCTGAGGAATGGTATTCGGGATTGATTCTGCCGCTAATTAAGAAAGGGAACAAGAGGATATGTCAAAACTATAGAGGCATAACCCTGTTAAATGTTATCTACAAAATCCTGGCAAATATTTTAACTACAAGACTTAAAAATTATTCGGAACAGATCCTCACGGACTACCAATGCGGTTTCAGGCCTAACAGGGGTACTACTGATCAAATCTTTGTCTTGCGTCAAGTACTCGAAAAATGTTATGAGCTTAATACGGATGCCCACATGCTATTTATTGATTTTAAGCAAGCTTTTGATCGTGTGGACAGGGATCAACTGCTTAATGCTCTAAAAGAATTCAAAGTTCCGTTTAAATTAATAAATTTGATAAAAATGACAATGTCCCGGACACAGGCTAGTGTAATCATTGGTAATAGAGTTAGCAGGAAAATCCATTTTGCTTCTGGTGTAAGGCAGGGTGACTCTCTCTCTGCCGTTCTGTTTAATCTTGTGCTACATAAGGCTCTGGAAAACATTGTGTCAGATGGAAGTCTAGCATCTCGCTTATGTCAAATACTTGGGTACGCAGATAACATTGTGGTTCTGGCAAGAAGTGAGAAGGCATTAAAGGAAATCCTGGCAAATATTTTAACTACAAGACTTAAAAATTATTCGGAACAGATCCTCATGGACTACCAATGCGGTTTCAAGCCTAACAGGGGTTCTACTGATCAAATCTTTGTCTTACGTCAAGTACTCGAAAAATGTTATGAGCTTAATACGGATGCCCACATGCTATTTATTGATTTTAAGCAAGCTTTTGATCGTGTGGACAGGGATCAACTGTTTAATGCTCTAAAAGAATTCAAAGTTCCGTTTAAATTAATAAATTTGATAAAAATGACAATGTCCCGGACACAGGCTAGTGTAATCATTGGTAATAGAGTTAGCAGGAAAATCCATTTTGCTTCTGGTGTAAGGCAGGAAGACTCTCTCTCTGCCGTTCTGTTTAATCTTCTGCTACATAAGGCTCTGGAAAACATTGTGTCAGATGGAAGTCTACATCTCGCTTATGTCAAATACTTGGGTACACAGATAACATTATGGTTCTGGCAAGAAGTGAGAAGGCATTAAAGGAAATTCTGGCAAAGATTGTGCAGGAAAGTAGAATCGTGGGTCTTGAGATAAACCAATCTAAAACCAAATACATGGTAGCATCAGGCTCTGAGGCAAGAAGAAGAAAGCAGGATGGATCTTAGGTGTGATGGCTATACATTCGAAACTGTTGATAGATTCACGTACCTTGGCACTGAAATAAACAGTGTGGTTAGGGTGAGTGATGAGATTAGGAGAAGAATAATGTGTGGCAACAAAGCGTATTACGGCCTCTCTAGATTGATTAAATCTTCCCTACTATCAAAACGCACAAAACTCAAATTATATAAAACCCCTATCAGGCCCGTTGTGTGCTATGGTGCGGAGACGTGGACGCTTAAAGTAGCCGACCAGCAAGCTCTTAGAGTATTCGAAAGGAAAATCCTAAGACGTATTTTCGGTCCAATAAGTGAACAGAGCACATGGCATATTAGGAGTAACCAAGAATTGGATGACCTGATAAAGCATGAAGATATTTTAAGGTTTATTAAATCCAAAAGAATTAGTTGGCTGGGTCATATTGAGCGAATGCCGGATGAAAGAATGCCCAAAAAAGTTCTGCGTGAAGCGTTTCCAGGAAAAAGAAAGAGGGGACGACTACGTAAATGATGGATTAAGGACGTGGAGGAGGACCTGCGTAAAATTGGAGTGACCAACTGGACGAGAAGGGCCATGGACAGAGAGGAATGGCGAATCATTGTTGGAGAGGCCAAAGTTCATCTTGGACTGTAGAGCCGAAGAAGAAGCTATTTGTTTATATAGGATCCATATTAATCTTGACCATGTTTACAAATTTTAGTAAAGGTAAAAATATATTTAAGTAAATAATAATATTGAGATGTACTAATACGCAGGACACTAGGTTTAGCCTGCATTACGCAACTAATTTAATAAAACTAGTGGTATTATTGTTTATGTAAGATTTATTAGGTATTCCCCTCATTAGGCTTTTTTAAAATTATTATAGTTAGTATTAAAACTATTAATTATAATTCAACATTACAATAACAAGTCTGAATACTCTATAACTATGGAATAATGATATTGAAATATGTTAGTAAGAATACATACAAACGCTAGGTTCAAATAGTCCATACTATTGATTTAAACGAAACTAGTGGTATTATTGTTCATGTAAGGGTTATTATGTATTCATATTGTTATCCAATTTAGTGATCAACTTAGTAATTAAAACTACTAATTAAAAAAGACCATTTAAATAACAAGCTTTTGTACTCTGTTACGGTAGGATTTAATATTGAAATATGTAACTGTAACCCTTGATTTTACTCATTTTAATTTGGAAAAGGTAATTGTCAAGCATCAGTTCACTAGTTAAATTTTTGGAAGCAGCTCGCTTACTTAAAAAGGAACGCATCCACAAAGATCGATTTCTCTTTTTCTTTTTTATCGCAGATCGAATAAGTAGGAAAGCTGCACTAACTTAGACTAGTTACGTCTCGTCCATTTTCACAACTGGCCGAACTGTGAAAATGGAACTGTGAAACTGGCCGACAATATATTGCTCGGCAATAATATTCAGATATATTGACTAAAGTGTGGCTGTAATTTGTGTTGCCAGCAATATTGCCGGATAGAATTGCTAGCAATATGTTCTGCAATTTTTATTGCCCATGTAAACGCACCTTACGTCTAAGAAAAATTCAACTCACCCAAACAGAATTTTCTTTTTCAACAATCCATGACGGTAATGCAATGCCAAAGCTCATGGCACCAGGCCCATCAGGATTGCCATACTTTTCCCAATTTTTTCTTGCCTCGTCATCAGTCAAGGCAAGATATGCTTTGGTCAGTTTCATGAATGCTTTTTCATCACCCGTCTTTTTGTCAGGATGCAGAACAAGGGACAACTGCTTATATGCTTTCTTAACTTCATTTTTTGAGGATCCCTTGAAGGAAAAAAAAATCAAATACATGATAAATACTAAAGTTAATATTGATCATAATATTTATTAGAACTTACCAAAGGTATCCCCAAAATTTCATAAGGATCAAAATTAGCATATTCATAGTCAAACTGTGAAACTTTATAAGCAAGAAGACCAAGAAGTAACCATCCTGAGATAATTAACAACTTCCTGTAACAAAAGTATACATTAACAACAAAAATAATTTTCTAAGAGCAGAATTATAACTATTCATCTCTACATAAATGTTTAGATACAATTAAAAACCTTACTTCAACAACTGTTTAGTGCCTTTCCAAGGTTCAATTGTCTTTAGTATCACCTTTTTTTTCGTGCATCCCTCGCAGTGACAGTCTTTTTCATCTTTCTGTGGATCTACGCAATAAATAAAGGAATATATCAGTGCTTTGGTATATAGGGGTAGCTCTAATTCATAGGTCCCTGATCCATAACCTTAGAGAATTTTCGGGAGATAAATGTGGTCAGCATTGTGCAACAACCAACTTATTTGACTCTAATTCCAGGGTCTATTCCTTTTAGATTAATGAATTACAAAGCATATGTCAAATTAACCAGACAAAACCCATAATTCATTATCAAGAAAAATTAGCACAACCTGCCTAACTTATGAAGAGGTTCATATAGAGCAAGAAGCCAATGCTTCAGCTACCACACTACCTCCCTCCTAATATGTTATGAACACAATTTTATCCATCGTATTTAATTGTTATTATTATTTACCATAAAACTTTATTACAAACAAAAATGATCTGAAGGTACTACAATCAATATGAAGGAAATGGTAAAAGCTGTATTAGATACAATGGTAGCCTAATGATCACAGGAAAAGATAAACAAACGTGCTATTGCAATGAAAATACATTTTAAAAAATGTCATGCCCAAGAAATCTGCTTTACAATGAACGAAACGTCTAATTAAGTAACCTTACCTTCCACTTCTTTACGTGGCCACCAGTAATAAGTGCTTGGTATTAACAATAATGCTAAAAATGACAACAAAAAGTAGAAAAATGTTCCACCACTTTCATCATACTGAAACTTTTGACCACCCATTTCAAATAAATTAACAATAAAGAACTAATAGTAATTAAAGTATCAGCTTGATATTTTAAACATAACTTGACTGTATTTTTTTAGAAAGTAGTTACCGAAACTAATTTAATGCGATCTATATATTTTACACATAAAACTTCATTCTTTCAACGTCAAAAATCATTTATCAAATTTTAGATAGCCGAAAGGATGACGGCTACGATAATGACCAAGTACCGTTACAAAGAACTATGTGTAGGTTTTGATAAATATTTGAAATCAACAATTTTTGTGATTTAAATTATTAATTATTAAAAAGAATATTTTTCAGAACGACTCTAATAATTTTATTTATTCAGTATTTCTTCTAAATGAAGATATATCAAAAAATCATATGTATATCACGGTGGCAGTAAGCATTACGGTACATTTGGAAACTTCGAAAGGAACAGGATCTCGGGCTGGGGCTGTGAGTTAAGCTCTTGGCAACGCCAGCCATATTGATTGTCAATTTTCAATCTTGTGTTTAATTGTTATACTTCAACATCTGACTCAATTCTGTTCAATCATTGTTGAAAATCAATTTATTTAAACTTTAGCAGTTGTACTCTAAGAGGTTTTTATTCAATTATTGACCAGTGGGTAGTGGTTTCCGTTTGCTTGAAGCCCGACTGAACGAGGATAATGGCTTGTGCTACCCTGAAAAGATCTTTGGATTTTGATCCAGTACATATGCACGGTAGGCCTCCAAAAAGGCAGAGATGTGTTCCTATGAGTATTTCTCCTTCTAGTTCTCCACCTGCATCTAGAAATGAAGGAAGTCCTTCTCCGTTCAGCGAATTATGTCCCAAGATGACACCAGGTATAATTACTGATCCAGAATATTGCAACACTATTTGTATTTATTTTTTTACACTAAAGCTTTGATATGTCTAAAACTTATTTTCTTTCAGAATACTACGCTTAAACAAATAAAAGCATGGTTTTGGAATTTTAATTATTGATAAGTGTTAATCCAAAGGCCGTTATTTGTTTTTTTAAGGTTTACTGGCCATTTAGCACTTGTACATTTATTATTGGTTTTACTTAATGTCACTCGTTTTGTTATCACTAGGTCATCAATCTGTAAAATAAATTTTTTTTTTATCTGCTAACTTTATTGATTTAATTTTTTGTTCTCAAAATGAAAAAAAGTACTATATTGCCTATTCACTTTTTGCGGCCTCCTCTACTTCTACTAGTAATCCTACAGTTAAGAGAGTATATTTAACCTCATGCATCAATAATGTTATAGCAAAGGAATTCTCAGCATACTAATTCTCTTTTTATTTTATTTTCTAGTTGTGCATTCTTGTGAAAGATCGTTTGGTTTTTCCTAAAAATCTAGCTGCGACTCCAGTAACCTATAACACTATACTACCAATGATCACAAATCAACTTTGTGTTGGTCAATAATATAATTTTTAATTACTAACGTGTTGCCAGTTTTTATCGAACCTAAGTAGTAGTTAGATGTTATTGCTTTGTTTAACAATGAATTATTCCTCTGCATTTTGTTATATACGTGTGTATGTTTTCAATGGTTTATTTTTCTTGTGTTTGTTCTAAATTATATTTCCAGTATATACATTGGGGAGGAAGTAAATTTTGTTTTTTACATATTGCAGTATTTCCAATACAGTAATTTTTATAAATGCATTAAAATTAATTAGATAAAACCTACTTTTATTTGTTAAAAAGTCAAATTTAAAATAGTTTTTATAAATTATAACCCCATTTTATTTTATAAGTAGGTTACCCCTAGAGTCAAAACAAACTTTACTTGGTAGGGTAATTTTTTATCAGAACTTAATTATAGAATATCTGCTTTTTTAATATTAAGATACCATCGATATTAATTGTCACTTATTTGTGTTAGGCATGGTTTATTTCCAATTTTCAGGTAATTTTTATGAAAAATATCTTTAAGGTTTTTAGTTGGAATAATGTTTGATGGATTAAGAACTCAGGAAGGAGTTAATGTAATATTTTATATTCTGAATGTCGGCATTTCTGATCAAACTTGTGATCCAGGGACAAAGTTTTTTTGTTTTATGTTCTCAAAATTTATGCCAAAACATTCCCTTTCAGATTGCAAAATGTTATCCTCATCGCTCCTGATTATTCAAACCTACCATCATAAAAATCACGATTGATGAATAATGAATGATTTTTCACCTATATGCCCACATATTGTATTTCACATTTACGATCTGTAAATAAATAAATATTATCTTAAGTCCCAGAAAGCATCTTTGCATTTAATCATTAAAATCAAGAAGGGTTCGAAATTTCATACATTAATAATTTGCTGACAGAAAATATCTTGAGGCTGTCAAGAATTAAGAATATTTAAGTTGTTAGCTGTTAAGAACTAGTTTTGAAATTTAAATTAAACGGTTATATTTACCATGAAATTATTTTAAACAATACCAGCTTTCAATTCAAAATGCATTAAGTTGACTTATATTTAAATACAAAAGACTAATATTCAAATGAATATTAATTATTTGTTAATAGTAAAACCCAATCACTTTACCATTATCAAGTATAATTTTAGGATCAGTTGCTGAGCCAATATTTAATGACTAGGTTTAACCTAACCTTACTTTTAGTATACAAGTTTTCCAAGATCAATAAAATGAGTTGCCAATTTCTTAATAAATTAATTTAAGAAAAAATTTCAACTGTCCATTTTGATTTCTTATCAAATTCTTTGATCTGTTTAGTCAGAATGACTGGTAGGATTATTCTGGTAATAAGCGTAATCCTTACCTGACAACTAACTGTTGGCCGATATAATAATGTCAACCTCTTGTTTTTACCGAATGATTACAGGATTATTACATTATTAATTAAAAATGAAGCATCATTTTGCCTTAATAGTTGAATGGTATAGAAAAAGTAAAAAATGATTAAAATTACCAAATTAAAAAAAAAAATGTTCAAGAATATTTCATACTATTGTTCTGTGCAGGATCTAAAAAATATAAAATTGTTTACGCAGAAATAGTCTTAAATAGATATAGTGAATCATACTTAGCACAAAAAACTTGTTACATTTTTACTTTTAAGTATGATTAAAATGTTTAATATTAAAAAAAGAATGTATAAATTAAATTTTAATTAATTAAATCAACTTAAACCTCGAATTTGAAAAACTTAACCGGGCTTTTATAATATAGTCAAGTGCAATAACTTTTTTTTGTGTTCTTTTAATTCTCAAGTTTGTGTTTATTTGAATTTTTTGTTTAAAATGAAGATTATGAATGGTTCTTATTAAGATATTCTTTTTATTGAGAGCTTGATCTTATAATTTAGAAAGCCAATATACAATGGATGTCCACAATTATTTTAATACTATTGATTTGTTTGAAATCAGCATGTTATATTAATGTATGGTTGATTTATTTCAGTTATTTTAGCATTTAAATAAATATACTGTTTAAATGACATGGTCCTTTCTAGGCCAATACAGAAAAAATCCCAGAAGATTGTCTCTTTTATCACACATCCATCATTGTATAAAAGAATGCCTTTAAATTTAAAGTGTTAGGGCTGTTAAGAAAAAAGAATTATTAAATACTACAAAGTTGTGGGTGGGGGTGGTTATGAAGATGTATTCATGAGATTAGGACAAAAACTAATCATATGATTACCCAATATTTTCGAAATTGGATGAAATTTGAGAGGTTATAATTATAGCCATTATAATTTCATTGGAAAGGTTATAATCATAACCACTCAAATTTCATCCAACCATATAATAATAATAATAATAATCGCAGTCAACGGAACGTGCAATAGATCAATGAATGGTCTCAGTGCATTGTTAGGCCCACTTAAAAAATATATATATATTTAAAATTTCATTGGAAAGGCTAAAGAATAAAAGTTAATAAATAACTTGACCTATTTCCCCTTTATTATTATTTATAATAATAATAAATAAATCAACATTGTTTGATATTTATTGTTTTTTTTGTTTATATTAATTTTTTTATGTTTAAATAAAGTGTGATTTATTATTTAAATAAATATTGTTATTTCATTAGATCGAGTTTAGGGTCTCTGTAGTCTTATTACCTAAGAAGTTTTCATTGTAATATGTAAGGGTTCCTTTTTCTTACTTCATGCTCTTAAATAATTAAATTTTGTGCTCACTTAGTTAAACAGCAAAGATTCTATTTTTTCTCGTTTTTATAGCCTAGCTTCATTTAGGGCTCTTTGAAAAGTTTTTTGAGGATATGTAAGTTGGAAGTCACACTCCCTCCCCTGATGCTTTGACTAATTGGTTATCTAAGTTTTAGATTTAAAATTAACTGAATAATTTTTAGAAGTAGATTTTTTATTAAAAAATAAAAATCATTGCTTTATGATTAGTGTGTATTTTAATTTTTGACATGATACTCCTCAATTGTTTAATAAAAAGAAACTTCAACCAAGTTTGGCTGTTCTAAACCACTGCATTTATTTTTCTTACCACTTTAAAGTTTTTTAGGGATATAAGATATTTTTTAATCCATTTTAGATACAAAAATTTTCATTATCACATTGAAGAAAATCTTTCCACAGAATATGTAAAAGCAGTTGCATGTTACATTCTATCCTGTATTTATTATTTTTATAAATACATATTAATTTACAGAGATGATGGCTGGTTGTATCAGAGAGGAAATAAAGCGTTTGTATCGCAGACGCCAACTTCACTTTAATCCTAATCAGGAAGTTCAAGGAGATTCTTCATCGGATTCTTCATCGCCTTGCCCCAATACATTTGGAACTTTGTACTCTACAAGTACCCGTGATAAGCCACTCTTCACGTTCAGACAGGTTTATTTTCTATTCTAAATGCCATTTTTCTGGTCCAGGTATTTTGCATGATTTTAATATATTTTGCCAGAGGATTACTATTAATAAACTTTATTAACAAATATTACTACTGTTATTTTAAAACGGGTAAATTATTTTTAGGTGGGTATGATTTGTGAACGTATGCTTACTGAACGTGAAACTCAAATAAGAGAAGAATATGACCGTATTTTAAATATGAAGCTTTCTGAGCAGTACGATGCTTTTGTAAAATTTTCTAATGATCAACTTCATAGACGCTTTGAGTTATCTGCAGTACCTAGCTGTAAGTTTCATTTTATCTATTTCTGACATAAATAGAAAATTGTTTATATGTTGCTAATGCCTCTCTAAAATTATAAATAAAGCATTATTTTAAATATTAATTTATTTCAATTTTCTCATTATGAGTGTATTAAACCATTATTTAAAGTTAATAAGAATGAAATATTATCTATAGGGAAAGAAAGTAAGTTGTAACTTAACTTGATAATAGATTAATCATATCTTAATTACATACCAGCACAATATATTTCTCTCTTTATGGACAATTAGATAGTGCCTTCATTTCACATATTAAATTCCTTATTTTATACTCCATAATAATTATAGAAATGTTAAACATTGTGTTAAATACATTTGAAATATTTTATTTTAAGATTAATGTCTATCCATGAATTAATTATTGCATGTTCTATGATTAAACATTTTAAATAACATCTAATTTATGTATTTATTTATTTCCAGACCTCTCTTAAATGACATATGTGCAGTAAACAAGCTTGAGAAAAAGCATTTCCCTGGTTTTAGAGTGTCCAAATTAACAGTTCAACATTGGTATACTTGATGGATGCTCCATATATATAGTTCATAATGTTTTGACAGAAATGCTGTGCCTAATATTTCACCATTATTAAAAAAAAATATTACATAATAAATTAGAATGTAATTTTGTATTTGACTGTAGTTTGATTGTTTTAAGCACTGACAGAAGGTCAGAGGTTAAGTGTGTTCTGTGTAAATAGGCTTAGTTTTCTTTAGCTATAATTTCTTTCATATTGTATTAAATAACTTTTGTCATCAAAATATTTTTTTTTGTTTAGTTCTAAGTAATCACACCAAATGATGATTCTCAACAGCTGATTTATATTTTCTTGTTTTATATACTTATTATTATTATTATTAATTCAAAACCAATTTGACACACATCTAACACTAAACCTTCTGCATAAACAATGGATTTTTAAAATAATTTTAGTAGTTACAATTATCATCTTAAAAATATCATTTAATTTAAATCTAACATGTTCATCTTACTTTTAATATAGGTTATATTTATTATAAGGTAAAATGGAGTCATTTGAATGTTCTCATTTTGTTATTTTAATTACAATGCCTGAATAAACACAATATTTGATTTATTATTGTGCTTATTTATTCTTGAATGATGCATACAATAGCACCTTCCCTCGTAGTTTAAGTATAAGTTTGTTATTGTGATATAAGTGACAACTTTTTTTTTTTTTTTTTAAATATACCATTTAATTACGTTGTAGTATATTTAGTTTTTGTCATTACTGTAACAATTCAATATTTATCCATAAAAATGCTCAACAATTACTTGAAATGTATTATCATTTACATTGTTTATAGTATATGATGTTAACCATACCCAATGTTCTCATACATATATAGGGAGATATATGTAGACTATTCTTATTTTACCTGCATAAATAGTTGTAGAAGAATACATAAACATTTGTATTAATGTTCAGGATTGGTTCAGAGTAAATGTATTCGTATCTCAAGAGTTTGTAATGTTACACCTCATAGTTTTGTTAATGCATCAAGGCATAATTTTCAGTTTGTGAAATTTTGAAGGGTTGGAAATATAAAGTTTAATATGTAAGCCTTTGTTATTTATTGTTTCCATGCGTTCAGTATTCGTTTAATAAAAATAAGAAATTTTGTTTTAGTACTTATGTTATTTTAGGAACTCGTTCAACAGCATGGAATTAAGCTATTCAGATTAATCAGTTTCTACTTAGATATAAATAATAAACTATGCTAATTTAAATATATTTTAATGCAGTCATTTTTTTAACCAGTATCAAATTTATTATAATCTCGTAATACATGATATGCAGTGATAAAGCAAACAGAAGTCTTTCTCTGGTGCAGAAAACTATGACCAGGAATGATGCTGAACTTCATCTTAAAAACCACATTCCTTCTATTTTATACAAGCCTGCTATATATTCTGATCGTTTGTTTCAATGGTATAAACTGATGAAGCATATTTCATGGCTCATTAATGTGGCATGTTAATTTCAACAATGTATTTTCAGTTTAAACACTAACTGGTTAAAAACATATTCTAAAAACACCTTGAATTAAATCATTCAAAAGTTGATTAGGTAAAATTGAATTGGTTCTTTCCCAGAGGCAATTAAAAGAAAAGCTTTGAGCCAGTTTTAAGTGATGCTTAAATTAACTTTAACCCCTTTACAAAAAAAAAAGAGATGACTAAAGCATATTAGAATATATTTCTGTATTCAGGATTAGGTAAATTAACAATTTTTAAACAATAACCTTGAGGATATTTACCTTGGCATTATGTAAATCATTAAAAATGGGGGGGAAGGAGTGGCTGAGGGTCCTGGGTTCAAATCCCACTGCTTGAATTTGATCTGTTAGCAGCCGGAGATAAATTCTATGAGATCTTGGAACCTCCTGAGGCTCACCCAGTCTCACTAAGGTGGGTACCCAAAATAGGAAATCTGGCAGTCAAGCGCAATTTGGGACAAATCTTCCTGCACTGCCATTGTCCAAGAAACAGTACAATCTCTAACTAGTACTGAACCCAAAACCCTTCATGGGTTGTAGTCCAGCAGGAAAAAACAAATATATATACATGAAATTAGGATTTGCAATAATTTATTGTTCTTTCTGTAACATGAAATTTCGCTGATCATGAAAAAATTTTTACTGAAGTAGATCATTCTCAGATAAACTGTGACTTTGATTTACCTTAAAAATTGAGTAGATTAAAAGATAAACCTACGATTTTTTATACGTAGATTCATTCTCTTAATCGAGAAAGGGACCCTGAAGGTGGCAACTCTGATTAGGAGTTCCATTTAAGTTAAATGATTCAGAAGACCAAAAATAATTCCTTCATTTCATTGTAAAAAAAAAAAAAAAAAAATTAATTCAAGTATATTCATTTATTATATGCTGTTTGTTTATTTTTCAACTGAGGTCAAGGTAAAGAAAAGAATGTGGATGGCTAACAGGTGCTACTTTAGTCTGTGCATGGAATTTTCACGTCTTCTATCACGACAGGCCAAGCTCCATCTGTACAAAACATTAATCCGCCCAGTTTTGTTATATGGATCGGAGACGTGAACAATGACCAAGTTGATTGAGTATGATCAGCAGATCCTAACCTTCGAATGAAAAATCCTCTGAAGAATCTTCGGTGGAGTTTATCTAGATGGAAACTGGTGAAGCAGAACCAATAACGAAGTATACGCAGTGTACAACGCAGCAGATGTTGATTACTCTTTAAAAATTAGGAGACTGTAATGGGCAGCTTATTTGGCTAGAATGGAAGATGAGGCCATTCCTAGAACGGCTTTGACAGAACCTCTCTACTGCACGAGAAGAAGGGGGAGACCGAAGCTGAGGTGGTTGGTTGGTGTGGAGAGAGACGCGAGGGATATCCTGGGAGCTAGGAGCTGGATGACGGCTTCGCAAAACTTATACGACTGGAAGAAGCTGCTGGAGGAGGCCAGGACTCGTCACCGAGTTGTAGCGCCATAGAGTAGTAGTAATTTTTTTTGGTTAGTTTCCGACTTTTCGATTCATATCCCATGAACAAATAGGTTCATGCAGTTCAAACGATTTTCGGCTATGAAAGATGAAATAAAATTTTAAAAAAGGGGAGCTCCTAAATTGTATAGAGGGTAAAAAGTGAATAGAAGCGGAAAAGCCAATGAAAAATCTACAGTTCTCCACAATCTCTTTAATTTTATTACACAATTTAAAATGCCAAAAATTCAATAGAACTGCTCAACTCATTCACCCGTTTGTGAGTTATAAGAAGATAGCGAATGATAAAAGTTGAAAGAGACCTCAGAAAATTTTAGATATGTATTCTTTTTGTCCTACCTCAAATAGACCGAATAACAAAAATCAAATGATTTTATGAGATATGAAGTAATAAGCGAATGTAAATTCTGAAAAATGTTCCCAGATGATCAATTCGACTGAAATCGGACTTGAAATTGTTCATTTTAACCAGCTCAATTCGCTTCGAAGGGATCTTAAATTGATCCACTGCTTTATAAAATTTACGCCGAATGATGCTATCATAAGCGAATTTAAAATTGCAAATTGGTGGTGAGTACCGTAAACCGGGGTGAACAGAAACAGTGGGGTGAATAGAAACGAAACTTCATTTTTTTATGTATAATTTATTTCCTACATAACTAAGGGTAAATTGTGGCAACTATTATTTTATTTTTAGGTTGCTATATTTTAGGCTGAAAGGGAAATAATGGTTTGTTTGGTTAGCAGCACTGGTTCCTGTTTTTATGTCTTGTTGAATTTTACCACACGATTTTGTGTTTTTTATCCACTTAGATTTTTCCAGGTGTCATAATACTTAATGTTCTTCAAAGTAAATAGCTGTACAAAGCATAGTTTAATTATTCATATAAAAGATTAAGGCTTACTTTAAGCTTTAACTTTAACAATATTATTTCAAAAATTATTCATATTTTTTAAGTTAAGTTTTCAGAATGTATGGTGTGAATAGAAACACATAATTTTAGTGTTTCTATTCACCCCAAAAGAAAAATTTAATACTAAATCACATTTATAATAAATAAAATACATATTGTGAGTTTTATATTTATGTTAGACACTTATTTGACACAGCAGGACCCTGTAAAATGCCAAGAAAATACAAACCGGTGGTTGGAGGGGGCTACAAAAAGCATGATCCAAAAACAATCGAAAATGTACTTTCTGACTTACAGAAGGGACTAAGCCTTCGGAAGTCTGCTGAGAAACATGGTTTGCATTATAGTATTATATATCGACACTTGAAAAGAGGTCTCAATATGAAGAAACATGGTGGTCAGACAACTTTATCTCTCGAAGAAGAAAACTGTTTGTTGAAATGCTGAAGATATGTGGCGAATGGGGCTATCCTATTGACACTACATCTCTAAGACTCCTTGTAAAAGACTTCTTAGACCGAAGAGGTAAAGAAGTTAAGAGGTTTAAAGATAACCTCCCTGGCCGTGACTTTGTTGAATCATTTTTAAAACGTCATAAGGATCAACTGGCCGTGAGAATGTGTCAGAATATTAAACGATCGAGAGCTGGTGAACCAGAAACAATTCAGAACAATGAAGCTGTTGACAATAGTTTCTAAGAGCTCCTTCAGAGTCTGAGACAAGATCAGACTCCTAAGATTAAGATAAAGAAAAATAGAACAAAAGTTAATGTGAAACCCGGCAAAAGTATTATAATGTATTTGTGGCCGTCGATGAGAACTTAAATCCCCAAACTTCACTTTCTAGTGACCAAAACCCACATTCCTCCCAACAAGTTCAGCCAAATAAAAGCCGAAAGTATGTGGAGTTATCATGAGAAGATGAAGATGTCTTTTCAGTGTAGGATAGTGACTCTTAAAATCCCCCTGATCTAGATGAAAGTACTGACAGGGCCTCAGGAGAAAACTTCGTCATCAATGAACATGACTACATGTTAGTCAAAGTTTATGGGAAAACAAAAGTATCTCTTAGATGTTATATATGCAAGGTTGCTTACCTTGAAGACGATGGTTTCTTCAAAAGTTTTTTCAAAAGAGTTCTTTTAACAGAAGAACCATAACAGAAGAAGAATCTCTTGTCTCCAGAAATGACATCATCCTAAAACTATCCATCCCAGTATTGTGCTCAAGTTCGCGATTCAAAGGCATGATATTTTTCAAAGATGACCTGTCTGATTTCACAATTTATTAATCATAATTTAATCTTGTTAAAAACGGTAATTGTCTACCTATTCAATTTCTTTACTTAAATGTACTGAAATAAATCATTATGTTGAGAAATAAATTTGTATTAACCATTTAAAAATTAAAAATACCATATTTAACTGTTTCCATTCACCCTCGATTCGTTTCAATAGAAAAAAACATGAAATCGAAGTACTGTTTCTATTCACCCCCATTTGCGGGGTGAATAGAAACATCATGTTTTAATTTTTTTTCTTTAAAATAAAATAAAATTTAAAAATTTAAATACTATAAACAAATAGGTCTAACAGAGTGCTGTGTTCGGTAAAAAAATTGTGTATCTATAACAACTACAAATAGGCAAAATTTCGAACCAAAGTTGAAAATTGTTTCTATTCACCCCGTTTTACGGTAAGCAGTTTATAACCATAACCCTTTTCAAAGATCGTGCGGAGTGGGAAAGTTTGATTGGTCGTAGATCTGCCTCGTCGAAAGCCTTCACGCTCAGCGAATGGAGATTATCCTCCTAGTCCATTCAGTGACAGGGTCACCCTATCCTTCAGGTATCCCAGGTGAGGAGTGGCGTCGAAGTTTCTCCTAAACTTCACGCCTAGATACGCCACCTCCTCACCTAGTCTGACCCTCTCTTCTTGGATCTCCAAAATGATAGGGTGAGCCCTGTCAGTGGAGCCTCTTAAGAGTATGGTCTGAGTCTTGGCAGCGGCATTACTCAACTTCCTCCTCACGCACCATTCCGATACGAGACTGGTGCACCTCTCCGCTTGCGTCTTCAGTCTGGCTCTGCTGTTCGCGGCCACGATGACTGCCAGGTCGTCGACGTAGGCCGTGGCACGGGACCCTTCCTCTTCTAGTTCCCCCAGCGACTGGTCGAACACGAATTTCCACAGGGCCGGCCCAAGGACCGACCCTTGTGGCATCCTCTTTCGATCTTCCTCTCGACCTCGTAGTAGCTATCTCTTATCCTGACACTCCTTTCACTGAGGTAGCCACTCACGAGGGAGTACAGGTTGCTAGGTGGCGTCGAACTCCTGCAGCCGCTGGAGTACGCAGGGCCACCACACACTGTCAAAGGCGGAGGATATGTCAAACAGTACTAGCATGACATACTTCTCCGCCCTCTCTTCCACGTCCCTGCGCCCTCTCAGCAGTGCATCTGTTGTTCCCTTGCCAAGGGTCGAGCCGAACTGCCGTGGATGGCTCGCCGCATCGAGGACCGGCCATAGGCTGGTGACGATCAGGCTCTCCAGGACTTTACTAATCACCGGGAGGAGGCATATCGGCCTGTACGCCTTAGGCATCTCCTTATCCTTGCCTCCTCCCTTGTATATATTAACACACAACTAACATACACCAGAACTGTAGAACCACAGGAACTTATAACCTAGAGGGAGGTTAGCAGTCATGCCAACTCGATTATCTTTGACAACCCCTCTCAATTAGATGTAGTTATTACATATTAAATGACTTGTACCTATACACTATAGTTAACATTAGTTACAATGCCAGTAAAGTAAATCATATACATAGACTGCAAACTGAATACTGACCAAAAAAAAAAAAACTTCTAATTGAATAATGACACAAACACATTTACATGAGCTGAAATAGTTGATAACATATTAATTAATGAAAAAGAATGACAAATATATATATATATATATATATATATATATATATATATATATATATATATATATATATATATAAATATAAAATCAGTTAATAAGGAGATTACTTCTGAATGATTGAAATTTTCCAGCTCCTAGAGCTTTGGTAAAAAGATCAGCAATATTATTCTTAGAACTAACATATTCAATTCTGATAACATTGTTTAGGCACAGGTGTTTGATGAAATGAAATTTAATTTCTATGTGTTTTCCTCGTTTTGTATTTGAAAAGGTATTTGCTAAAGATATTGCACTAGCATTATCTATTTTAAGAACTGCTTTCATTTCGTCAAACTCTTGTGTTTTTCATTTAGCACATTTTTAACTGACTTCAATACACGTTCACTTATCACTTCACTACTTGCCCTATTCATTTGGCTCAGATCACTTAACACACCACGAAGATTCACTAACTCCTGAGCAGCAAATCCAGCAGCTATGTATTCAGCCTCCATCGTAGACTGAGCAACACATCTCTGCTTCTTTAATTTTAAACACCCAACGTGTTTCTATAGCTTTAGCTCCTTCAGGTAATTTTGCAGGTGTCCAAGTATTGAGTTTCTCGTGCGACTCCAATTCCGGATTTATTGCACTTTTCCATTCTTCTGATTCTATAGCCTGCTCGAATGTTTTTGGCTCTTCATCAGTTGACGACAGAAAACAGTATGCTGTTTACAGCTCGTAGTCATCCAGATATCCGGGTTTCTTGTTTCTTCTTTTTGTAGTGATTACTTCCCCTTGTGCATTGGTATCTGTAGAACTTTCTTGCAAATTATTCTTCACCACATGTTCGCTGTCTTCATTAGTTTCTACAATCTTATTTTCTTCGTCAATAGTCATAACTGGATTATTACTTGGACTGGCTCTATAATTTCTTTAGAATTGTCTTCAATTGCATTTTTATCTTTGTATTCCATAATAGACTCATCAAATTGTACATCTCTTGACTTAATTATTTTTCTTTGTTGTGGTAGCCACAACCTATAGTCACCTCCACAATAACCAATCATTACAGCACAGTACTCGAGGCTCTAAATTCCCAGGCTTAGGTGTCAGTGCATGCCATGCTCGACAGCCAAATATTTTTAATTTGGATGGATCATTTCTTCCATTCCACAGATCTGAGGGAGTTTTACCTCTAGGTAAAACTGAAGTTGGAGATCTATTTGTCTCATAGACTGTACATTTTAATGCCTCTCCCCATAAAAATTTGGGGACTCCTGAGTCGACTAATTTTGTTCTTAACTTTGACAGAAGAACCCCGTTCATTCTTTCACATCTGCCATTCATTTGAGGAGAATGGCTTATAGTATACTCCATTTGAATGCTATTTCTTTCAATAAAATTTAAAAGATAATTAGATGTTGTTTCACCATTATAACCATATTGTTTCACCATAATCATCCAATATGACTTGAAAATATCTCTCCCCATTGAGTGTACTCGGTGTGATAGGACCAACTAAATCACTAGAAATTAGACTACCTATTTCTGTTGAACGCTTGTTGTTCTCATAAAATGGTTTCCTTTTTGCCTTACCTTCAACACATGATTCACATAATTTGCTTGGAATAGGTAAACTCAATTGTGAGAGTCCATCGCTTGAAATATGACCCATTCTCTTATGCCACAACTCTCCTTTATCAATAGTTACTAAACACTGTTCATTAAATTTGTCTGCTTCAAAATAATAAAGACCATTATAAGGTTTGAAAAACAATACTGGATTATTTTTAAAATAAACTGTAGTACCTGATTTATCTGTAAGTATTTTTGCCCCACGGCTAGCAATTTTTGATGAAGAAAGCAAATTATGTTTCATTATTGGTACAATCAATGCCTCAATTCTGAATTTTTTTCCTTTGAAATAAAGATTCAATTCACCTTTTTCACTAGCAGTCAAAATCTGGCCATCAGCTTGAACAATTTTCGCTGTGCTTTCTAATTTGGTGATGTTCTGCATAAAACGTTTTAATTCTCCTTTGACAAAATGATTTGAAGCACCGCT
Organism: Arma custos; assembly: GCA_037127475.1. Classification (NCBI taxonomy): domain Eukaryota; kingdom Metazoa; phylum Arthropoda; class Insecta; order Hemiptera; family Pentatomidae; genus Arma; species Arma custos. Next base: position 126,838,232 of record CM073759.1, on the reverse strand, counting down.
GTCATAGATAAAACATTTTTCTTCAAATATCATGCTTGAATTACAAGTTTCAGTTGTCAATACAGTAATTTCACTCTCACCTTGTGCATGATTAGCAGTACTATTCTTACCTGTAGAATTTTGTCCACGATTCTGTTTTGAGAAGAAATTGCCACCCCAGTTCCTCCTGGTTCTATTAAGTGAGTTGTATCGCCATCCTCTTGGTCCACGTCCCCTGGTTTGGCCATGCCCCCTCAAATTTTTAGGACAGTTTGCTTGGAAGTGTGAATTATCCCCACATCGAAAGCAACCACTATTGTGGACTTTTAGACCTGTCTCAGAAGTATCTTGACATTTAATTTTCAATTCATGGTCCAATAGACGCGCCTTTACAAAGTCCATTTTTATATTTTCAACTGTTTCCAAAGCAGTTACCACTGTATTATAATCTTCAGGAAGTGAAAGAAGCAAATGACATATTTTGTCACTTTCGTCCAATGTAGAACCTAAATCACTCAGTTCTCTTATAATTTTATCAAAATTAAGAAAATGGTCTTCCAAATTTTCATATCGCTCACTTTTTAAATTCACAAGTTTTCTCCATAACGTTAACTTTGAAAAAGAACTAGACCTGGCAAATACATCCTTCAAAGTCTGAAGCATTTGCTTTGATGTTTGACAATCTTGAATAATATCAAGATGTTTATCGGACAGACCTTGAATGATAATGGCTTTTCCTTTAGCATCATTAATAAGAAAAGTTTTCTTTTCTGTCGCATCTGTCGGTAGGTCATTTTCGATTACCTCAACTAATTGTTCCTTTTCAAGTATTGCCTTGATCCTAAACTTCCAATTTGAGAAATTATTTGACGAAAGTAAAGGGACTGTAAACACCGACATTTTTAACCACGAGACACGAGGGCCGTTTTTGATCGATTATTACGCACGTTTAAACTGGGCCCATAACCTGTTAAATATCTAGGCTTAGTTCTTACATTTGTCTTTAAAGGAATATTGTGAGTACAGAATAATAGACACTTTTGTTCACAGTTGATTTATTAACACACAACTAACATACACCAGAACTGTAGAACCGCAGGAACTTATAACCTAGACGGAGGTTAGCAGTCATGCCAACTCGATTATCTTTGACATGATTGGTCACTTTTTTGAGCACTGGGAATATCACGGCGTTGCTCCATTCCCGTGGTGTCTCCTCCAGTCAGATCGTCAGAACCAGATCGTACATGATCTTATGAAGTTCTTCACCACCGTTTTTGAAAAGCTTTGCCTGTAATCTGCCGTCCCCAGGAGTCCTAAACTCTTCATTCTGCTGAGAATACCTAAAAATCATGGAAATATGGCGATTCCACATCTTAATCCTCGAATGCTGGGTCCATCTTCTGTTGAAATTGGTAGTCTACAATCAGGCAGGCGAAATCCAATTATTTCCATGAAGCCCTCTCTTTTGTGCTCAAAACCCCTCTTTGTAAATCCCTTTCCCTGTTAGTGTTTTCGGCTTCAGCAGATGAAATAACCTCATATATTTTGTCTACCTCCTCTGACTATTCACCTCCAATAACTTATATTTCACACACTAATTTCTCTTCCTCTCAAATGAAATCCCACTTAAATCCACAGGCGTTGATGGAATTTCCGTCAAATTGTTAAAATCATGACTCCGCGAAATCCTATTTGTCTTTCTCTTGATTATAATTTTTCCCTATGATTCGCGGTGCGCCCTACCTCTTGGAAAATAGCAATATTCCATCCTATAAAAACAAAAATCCTTCAACCTCACAACTCCCAAAGAACATCGCCATATCCAAGGATGGATTTAGGGAGGGTGGGGTACGGGGGCATGTGCCCCCCAGACAGTTTTTTGGGTACTGTGGAGAATCCATTGAAGGAAAATCATGAGTTATGTGCATAATTAAAGGCAAATCACATGACCATAGTTGTTGAACGACAGAATGAACATAGGTGAAACTATTGTTTTGATATTTTAATAAACCTTTAAATCTTTCTGTTGGTACTACATGTTTATTTGTAAGTTATTGTTGACCTTTTTTCCCATCTGGTCGTTGTGCCCCCCCCCCAAAAAAAAAAATCCTGGATCCGTATCCATATCTCTACTCTTTTCAAACCTCTGGAAAAAATAGTTTTATCAGAAATGTCAAATTTTCTCAAACAGCCCAATCTCCTGAATTCACTCCAATCCGGCTTCCGTCCTGTTTTCACCACACAATCTGGACTTGTTAAAATCATCAGTGATATACTTACCACCATGAAGGACAAAAACTAACATTACTCATACTACATAACTTTTCTAAAGCTTTTTTATTCGCTGAACCATTTTATCTTTGTCTCAAGATAAAAATCGCTATCCTTTTCTCCATCACTTGCCAAGCGTTATCCTTCTGCTCAATTATTGTTTGTTTTTTCTTAACAATAACTTACTTTTTGGTTCGCCTTTATTTTGATGGTAATACTATATGATTTTTGTTATGTAGCTGCTAGGAAATATTTGTATTATATTACTATTGATATTCTTAAAGGGACCTGATCCCAGCAATAAAATTATTTTTCTATTCTATATTTTGAACAAATACACTATCAAAATATACTTACTTTAGTGATAGATTAGTAACCACCTCAAACACCTAGTTATCATTGACAATGGTATAACAAAACTCCCCCTTGACGCAAATCTTTGTTATAAGTGCGGTTAAATGATTATATTTTCCTTTCCCTATAGATAAACACAATATAGCTAAACCTTTTCTTATAATCAGTGTGAGTAGTAAAAATAGGCGGGTTGAGCCGGAGCCGTGACCTTGAGGTCATTGTCTGCTGTAGCAGGGTCGGGGGTGTGAACTTGAGATGACCTTGAGGGTGGGAGGGGTGTAAGTTAGGACGAGGGGGTGTTGACCTTGAGGTAGGTTCAGGTTTGCAAAGTAAGATTTGGCAACGTCGCAGATGAGATGTGGCAACACCGCATTAGAAACTAGGTCACGGTTTGTTCTGAATGGATGTTGGTCATGTGACGTCATTTTATGAATTGAAGTGTTGAATGGGCGTGTGACGTCATCAGGAAGAACTGAATGGTAGTGTGACGTAATTTGTCTTTATGAATGGGATAAGAGTTATGAATGGGATGTTTTTGATATTATGACTGAGACGGGAGTTGCTTTTATGAATGGGATTAGGCTTGCTTTTGAGATAGGCTATTGGATGACGTTTCATTGATTTAGATTATTTAGCTTTTATGAGCTTGGATGACGTATGTGTTCCTCCTGAACTTTAGTAATATATAGGAAATTTTTTTGAAGGAGCTGGATTGACAAAAAGGATATGTGAAAGAAAAAAAAAACAGTTGTACACAACATTTATTTTATACAACATATTGTTAAACATATTTTTTTTTACTTTTCTTGTACTCAAGGTCTAATTTTCTCATTTAAGTAAACAATAATAATACTACAAGTAGACATTCTTGAAATAAATCTAGTACTCTAATTACAAGTCTAATTTTCTAACTAAATATAAATTTAAGTAAACTATAATAATACAATGAATCATTTATTGGTTCTTATACATTTACAATGTTAGATTCGTTGTTTCATTGAGGCTATAGTGACCATAAGGGAGAGTGGTTTCATCGTGTAATGTATATCTTTTATTATCAAATGACCATAATGACTTTTTATTTATCAGTGTGGTTTGAACGTTATGTTTTTTAGATTGAATCGTATAAAATGAAGAATATAAACTTTTGCTGTCTTTAAATGTGTTTAGGTAATCGCTAAAAGTAAAATCGTTAACAGCCGATTTTTTTATTCCCTTTGACTTTTTAACCGTTATATCATTCTTTGTTATGTACAAATACATTTTGGGCCTCAAGCCGACAAACTCTACTATAGGATCTCCAAAGGTTTCATCTTTCAACAAACCTACGACTTTTTTCAGAATAACAGAAATGAGAAGTGGGAAAATTGCTTGTATCAAAATATTTATTTAACTCTTCAGAAATATCGAAATAAATATCTTCAGTCCTAATATTGTATAAAAATGAATCGGTGTCGGTATAACATAAAGTAACATTTTCTATACCATATTTTTTCAAAAACACATTGTAGTGGTAATGATACATCAAAACTTTGCTCAAGTCTAACACTGCAAATCCCACGTATAAGGGTTTATCAAAAATAATGCTTTCTTTTTCCAGCTGAACCGCTGTAACATTATCTGCAAATATAATCCTGCCTTTAAAAGTTGGTTTATTGACTTGACGAAATAATGATTTTTCATTTGTTACTATTTTTAAATCGATTCTGTTCCGCACGTTTTCCATAAATTTGCCGAAGCAGCTGTTATTCATCAATTTGTAAAAATCTGACTCGAATGTATTTTTTGCTGATGCTCTCATCATTGAATTAATTTCTATGTATGGAGCCAACCAATTTTTTTGTTTAAACTTCAACACTCTATGAATTTTTGAAATCTTTACCCCGAGTTGTAGAGCTTGTTTTAAATTCACATAATGTACTATGTAACGTGTTTTGGGCATCAAAGTCGTCAATAGTTTAACTGTTTTAGTATTAGGTGGATTATTTTTTTCAGGTAAAAAAGGTAATTGAGAATGATTATCATGAATTTCTTTGGGGTATTCAACATCAACGTCTAGCACATAACCGGTTTCTGATTCATTTTCAAGATCTAATACATTTAATTTTTCATCAACCCACTCAAAATCTGTATACGGCAAGGGAAGGTTCATGGCATAACCGTAAAGATTGTTGACATCTACGTAAAGTAAATAATTACTGGGTTTAGTCGAGTCATATTCATTTAGATATTTATTGTTAGCTTTCGCATACCGAGAAACAACTTGGCAAATGACTCCCCTTATTCCCTTTTCAAAAAACTGAACCATATCAATATCTTTTATTACATCTAATTTTATTTTCGTGTATTTCAACATTGCATTCCAAGATAACTATGGCAAAGTAAAAAACCATGCAGGATCTAGTCGATAAATTTGTTGACAGAGAAGTCGAAAGGCTTCAAAAACTTCGCACAGCAAAATTACATCTGTTTGTATATACAATTCCGCATAATCTTTTAGTGTTTGGATGTTGAAGACTTTCCAGACACCTTTCGCGTGCTCATAGTCCACGTCGCTAATTGATGTTTTTGTTAAATCATTAAAAAATGAATTTTTGGAAGGTAGTCGAGTTTCGTTTAGACGATCAAAAAAAAATTAAAATAATTGTACGGAAATATGCCTTTCCTTTTCAATAATTTAATTTTGTTTTCATCATTAATAATATTTGCCATATGTGGAAATATATCAGTAATTGATTTAGATTTATTTTGCAAATTGTTCACTAATGTTTCCAAACTTGATGATAGAAATTTAAACGAGTCAACAAATCGTATTTTTGTACTACATCCTTTAAATTTTATGCTGAAACTTATATATTTTTCAGAATTACTAGGAATTACGCTGATATTTTCACAACGGCCCAAGAAAGGGATAATAAAATGAGAATCGTAACCCTGTAAGTTGTGCATAAAAACAGGTATGAAATCGGGCTTTTTTGCTCTTAAATTACATGCATTATGTGCTGGTCCAACAAATTTTCCTGATAAGTGACAGTGATATCGTACTCGATCGTGCTCGTCTAAAGGGTATTGACATAAGCAGAATAAAATATTTTTATTATTGCAGGGTATTGCAATCTTTAGCAGAATAAAATATTTTATTTTCCCCTTCGCTCATTTCTTCCATTCGCATAGTATTACCGTATATTTTATCCGCTTCAACAACTATAGATTCGAGTTTTTCTAAAAACGCTAGCATGCAGTTTTCCCCCGTATAAACAAACGGTTTACATTCAAACATTTTTGACTTGACCAGAAGTGAAACTGAAAAAGCACGATGCTCATGAACAGCTTTGTTCCAAGATGTTGACGGATTAGGAATAAGCCCCGAAATTGGTATTAAAAGAGATTCAATATCTGCATAAACTACGATTGGAATGGATTGTGTATATTCCACATGTTTAAATTCAATTTTTTCTTCTTTCGGAAAGTCAGATCGAATTGGTTTGTGATCACGGCAAAATAATTCGTGTTCGTCTTTTCGCTCATCACCTTTTTTCCCATACTTGTTTACGTACGTCCTTGGAAATACGGTCAGACATCTACGACAGATTGAATATGCACGTTTTGACAAAGATATTTGAGAACTTACTAATCGTGAAAGATTTGTGATCAAACAATAGTGAAAATTTTTTCCATTTTGTAAATACAACAGATCAAACGTTTTATCATAATTATCCTTTTTACTGATTCTAATTGGATAAACATTATTTTTATCATCTAAGCCATAAACATTAATAGACGGATTATTTAAATTTTCGAATCGATTGATATCGCTAATTGGAGTCGGGAACGATATAGAATCAAAAGAATATGGAGTAGGAATATTTTTGTACGCGTTAAAGTCATTTGATCTAATATTATCACTAAGTAAAGCTAAACGAAAGCAATCGTTAGTATTATTTTTTACATTTATAACACAACGTTTGTCTCGTATTTTTTTAGGTAATTCAATATATTGAGATCCTCCGAAAGGCTTAAATTTAGTTAAATGTAGGCAGATATAGTTTGCAGAGGTATACATCCAACCGGAACCTTTTTTTTCAAACTCATCCTGTTCCTCTAAAAATTTTTCAAAAATTGTTTCAATGTAATTTTCGAGGTTTATAGAAACATCTATCGTACTAACTTTCGATTTAAAATTAAAATCTGTTCTTTCACTTATAGTATTTTCGTTTTTCTTAATATATGTACATTCTAAAATTATGTTTAATTTTAGATTTTTCCATTCAACTACATAACTATTTAGTAACTTTACTAAAACCTCTTTTTTCTTATTAAAAAATTCTGAAGCTAATAATTTTTTATTATCGTTAGGAATGTAAACATCTTCAACCGCATTTCCTAAGGAAGCTTTAATAATCCCATTTTCTTGAGCGACCGTCTTCCCTCGCATCTGTCTACTAAACATGTTAAATTTTCTTTTTTTCATTGGTATCTCCATTGTGTTCACGTCGGGTGTATTATTATTACTAACCCCAAATTGACAAGTTAATTTATGCCGTTCAAAGTTAAACTTTTTGCTAAATTCTTTCCTACAGCCTCGACAATAGTAAAACAACGATTGACATCTATGTCGCCAGTTTGTAAGCAATAATCCACAATGAGCACATAAATAATTACTTCCGTTACTTTTATTATTCATTTTTTAATCTAAAAACTTACTTGGTCAAACAAATACAAAAATATATATACACTACCCCCTAAAAGTAATATTAAAAAAAAAAACAATTGTAGCCTAACCTGATTCAACCTTTTTTTTTTTGTTTACATAAACTTTATGTCATAAGCATTTTTCTTCTTTCCCATATATTGAATTTTTAGCTGTCCTAAAACAGAAAATAATCACTTGGCTAAGCAAAAAAAAAATATATAACTTTTTTTTTCTTTATGTGTTTAAAATGTAAGAATGTACCTTCATAGTTGAATATTTCTTCTTCTGTAAATGCGTAGACATATCTTTTAGATAGAAAGATTCTTATTTTTTCTTTTTCTCCTTCATCTAATAATATTGCTTCAATTGAGGGGCCATACTCCGTCTCCTTCTTCGAAAGTTGTAGAATTTGATTCGTCCGTCCTATAATTAATTCTCCTATATTTTTATATGCGGGTTTAATTTCATTTAATTTTTTTAGGAGGGACATCTAAAAAAAAAAAATTAAAATCATATACTTAGTTAGTAAACAGATATTCGAGTAAAATAAAATTTAAAAAAAAAAACTTACTTTACTGCAGTTGTAATGAAAACTGAAGACGTTGAGACTATGAACTTATACTAGTGGCTGACTGATTGACTGTGAGGAGATAGAAAAGGCGTGGGGCTTATAAGTACGATAAGGAGCTGCGTCAGATGCTGATCAGGTCAGTCGGTATTTGGGCTCGCTTTCAGTAGAGTGTGAGTCAGTAGACTTATTCCAGACATGTCGTCAGCAGTTCTTGATTTACAGGGTTATCGCATGGAGACGAACAAGCTGATAGTGAAAGAACTGTCAGTAGTTAGCTTAAATTACGAGCACTCTAGTCATTGGATTTTTAAACCGCCTCAAGAAGCCGAAAATGCTGATCGGCTAAAGACAAATCTCTGGGTAAAAAAACATCTTCATGGTCTGGAATGGGACTATGGTGATGTAAATTATGAATCTTTGAAAAATGTTTTACTATCCGTTGCAGAAAACGTATAGTAAATAAAACGTATAGATGACGTATTATGGGGAAAAGGAATAGAAAAGTGTAAGTTTATAGAAGACCTTATTGATAAACCTGTTTATGATTTGCACGACTTTGGATGCCCCAATCTGAAACAGTTGGAATATGATAAGATAGCATGTCATTATCATTTAGACACTTCATTCGTTTGCTCTTTAAATCAAGCTCATCGTCTGGCTGCATGGGTAAATAAAAATAGTGAGGCTGTAGATTTCACTAAAAGAGACGTTCGTAAACGAACGTATAGAGACAATTCTTCTTCTCCTCATCATATGCTGTCATTTGCTGGATTTTTACGTGGTGTCGAAAATAGTGTTAAATGTGTATACTGTGGACTGTTGTATGACACCGATTCGTTAATAAACCCTCTCAATTACCATAGGGCGTGTAGCCCGCATTGTTTATGGTTTGAGGAGGAGTCTTTTTAATTAAAATTTGTTAAATATTGTATTTACTAAATCAGTATTTCATTTAGATTTATTTTGTAATATGTTTTTTCTTATAATTGCTACATATTGATGTAGATGATTTTTAATTAAATTTTTCATTTATAAAAAAAAATTAAATGTTTTCAGTCAATTTGTTTTTTTTTTGTTCCTCTTTTTTCAAGGGACAAATAAAATACGTCGCACTTACTTAAATTAATAAATAGGTTAGAAAATTAGACCAGTGAACAGAGTATTAGATTTTATTTTTTCAGGAAAAGTAACAATAATTAACAAAAATTTTTAAGAATATGATGTACGTATAAAATAAATGTCTAGTACAAGAGCATATGTTTTTTTTTTCTTCTTCTTCAATATTATACGATATCCTTTTTATTAACCCAGCTGCGTTCATTAACACCGAACCACTTGACATATAATTGATTGCCTTTCCTTTTCAATACTTTATCTACCAGGTATATATTTGGATATTTAGCCTGTTGTAGCTCTTCTTCATAAAATGCACCACTGATCGGTTGCCCTTTTAGATCTTCTAGCAAATATGTGTACGGATATGTCTTCTGAATCTTGACTACCTTAAAAATTTCACTTGACCAATTAGGCTTATAGCCTTTTGAAAAACTTGTTTTTTGTTTAGATATTCTTACAAAATCGTCTTCTATAAATTTCTGCTTTCGTACTTTCGATTTAGTCACTGTAGAATACACATTTTTTAGCAAGTATCTCTCCATCTTTTTATGCCGAGCATCGATTGGTTTCATACCTATAGTCCTATGAAATGATGAATTATACTCTTGTAGAATTTGGGGTAATATATCTAAAAATTTATAATTTCCTCGCAGGCTGAATGCTCTCCAAATTTTTTCTTTTAATGTTCTATTGAACCTCTCTACAATGGAAGCTTTTATATTAGAAAAAGTTGAATAATGATTAACATTGTATTGTTTCATTAGAGAATTAAACTTTGAATTGTAAAATTCTTTTCCTTGATCACTTTGAATATGTTTTGGAGTTAATTTACTCGATAAAAACACACTCTCCATTGCTTTGCTCACGTTGTCCGCTGTTTTCTGTTTTAGTGGCACAGCCCAAGCAAATTTCGAAAAGCAGTCTATGACCGTTAACAAATATTTATTTCCTTTATTTTCTCCAGAATAAGGTATCATTTCCACAAGGTCTATTTGCCATAAATCGTTAATTCCTTTCAAAACAGTTTTTCGACGTGGTTATTTTCTTCGAGCTGGTTTGTGCAATTTATTTACGACAACACTTTTTAACAACGATGCATTCATCTTTTAAGATAACCGAGCGTTATTAGCATCACCGAGATACACACACAGTGAAAAGATATTCACGTAATTTAATATATTTATTTCTCGTAGCTCTTCAATTATTGATTCTATTTCGTTTTCATGTCCTTCGTGACCTGCATTCGCAGATGATATTAGCCACCTCAGCCGATCAACTAGCTCATTAGGATCATCCCAATACTCATAAATGGGTTTATCGGCTCTCATGAGACCAATGCCTTTGTGCGAACGAAGTGAGGCTATTTTACTAGGAGGGGTGGTGGTACGACGAGGTGCGAAAAGCATCACTATTACTTTTCTATATTTTTCTGATTCCTTGTCTCCCTCGTTCTTCACTATAGCTTTTTTTGTGAGCATTGGTCGAGATTAAAATGTTTTTATACATTTCCAAGTCTATTTTTTCATACTTTTCGGGATTTTTCAAGTAAAGTAACTGCAACAATCCCTCTGTGCCTTCATAAATTACCCCGTTAATTGTTATGTCATCGCTGTTTGTATGTAGTTGAATATCAGTTGAGTCACCTATTGCGAATCCTCCATCGGACATGACTCTAATGCCATAACGTGAATCGAGGGTTTTATTATCGCCTCTCAACAATTTCTCCAAATATTTTCTTTGTTGGTTTCCAAACCCCAGGTAGCCATCAACTTTTGCTTGTTGTGGGATAAGATCTTTAACTGTTTCTACTAGTGAATCTTCAGTTTCATGATCTTCAGTTCATTTTCTACTTTAATTTCAGGAAACGTCGAACTAGCAACAGGTGATGAACTAGCCGAAAGTATTGGAGTTGTCGGATGGGTCGAATGGGCTAACTCTGGTGTCAATGTTGCTCTTTTGTAAATCTCTTTTGTAAACTCAATCTCATCATTTTTGTTTCTAATCTTTTTACTTGACGGCTCCGATTTGGTTTCCTTTTGCAACTTTAACGACTCTTTAATGTCTTCTAAAGGTTGTGATACAAGTGTAAAGAATGCTTGACGAACCTCATCAACATCCTGAAGACCGCGTTTCAATGTCCGAAATTTGTTTTTTAAAATTTCGCTAGTTTTTATAATCTCACGGGTGACTTTAGGGTCCATGACTGAGCTCCGTCAACGACTGGAAACCCTTTATATATATACAATAAATGTATCGATTCCTTTTCTAAAACGACCATTGTTTAAATCCCTACTTTTGTCAATAACGAGATAACCGAAAGGCTCTTTCCAACATAATGAACACATGTCTTTAAAAAGTTGGAAACCGATATGAGGAGTGCTCACATGTTCATCGTAAATATGTTTTAAACTCAATTCGTCCTGAGGAAATATTATTAAAAAGTTAAAATTACACCTGATCAGATGTCTAGGAATGCAAACATAACTTTGTGTTAAGTAAAAACAATCTAGATTCATATGTCTTCCATAACTGAAATATCGTTTAATTATATCTTGATCCTCCATCGTAACATCATCGAATATACAGACTGAATTAGATTCAACTTGGTGAGGCAGGATCTTTTGCATCTTCAAAATGGTAAAATCCTATTTCAGGAACCATATTTACAACATTTTTTAAATACTGGTATTTGGGCTGGTGTAAAGTTTTTCCGAATAGATATACATTTTTGAATTTAGCGGGAGGAGCGTCGAGTGTGGCTAAAGCTATCTACGAGGCGAAAGAAGCTAAACATAAATTAGATGAGCAAAAGAGGCATAATTTAGCGATGGAAAGTCAGAAAATCGGAAATGGACTTTATTTGAAACCATATCGGAAAGGCTACGGCCTGTTATAACTCGACAAAAAAACAAATCTGGAAAGATCTGACTACCGAATAAGCCATTGACGGATTTAGAATTAAATTATTTGGCCAAAGTTTTAAATATCCAACATTTTCGAGGAGTGTTTATGATTGATAAACTTCCTAGATATCCAAACAAACACGAGTCTGCTATTGTAAATTTAGAGCCGAGCTCAGAACTTGGTTCACATTGGGTCTGTTATGTAAAACAAAATAATTTTGTGAAATACTTTGATTCCTTTGGAAACTTAAAACCACCACCACAGTTGCTCGAGTACTTTAAGGGGCTAAAAATAACTTATAATAGAGAGCGTTATCAAGAGTGGAATACGTCGGTTTGTGGACATCTCTGCTTACAGTATTTAGTCGGTGCTTCTCATAGCGTTTGATCATTGTTAATCATGAGCTATACAGTAACGCTTACGGGCAACTCTAGCGTACTTTCCGCAAACTTTTTACCACCGTTAGAATTGGTGTCAATATATACTGTTGGGTTGTTATCATTTGAGACATATAATACTATTCCGAATATAAAAAAGGGCGCTAATGATATGTTTTATTTTGGTGATTTTTCGATCCAAATACCTGAAGGATCGTACGATATCGATGCTATAGCCTCCTTTTTACGTGAAGAAATTTCTCATCTTGATCCTACCGCTGTAGTGCTAATAAGAGGAAATTCCAACACGCTAAAAACGGAAATTAAAACAACTCATGCAGTATACTTTAACTATTCCGAGAAGCCTCACTCTATTGGTCCTCTTTTGGGTTTTACACGATCCGATCATGTCATTCCTCCGAATCGCTCCTATACTGAATTCTCAGCGTAAACATTATTTCAATTCAATGTAACATCGCATCGGGGTCTTATGTGAACGGAGAACCGGATCATAATATTCATCAATTCTTTCCGCGTGTAGACCCAGGATATAAAATAATAGAAATCACGAATCCGGTCATTTACTTTCCAACCAACGTGAGGACTGTAGACAATATCATCGTTCGATTAGTAGATCAGAACGGAGAGCATATCGACTTTAGAGGAGAAACGGTTACATTGAGATTACAATTAAAAAAGAATGGGGATTGATTTCTGTTCTAGAGATAGTTGCATCGATTATTATAAAAGGAGATGTCAAACAACGGTTAAAACCAGTAAACCTAAATCAACAAGAGCGCTAACAACTGCGAACGCTATATTTTTAAAACAGTGTGGTTTTCGGTTAAACAAACATTATGAATGACATACTAGACGTTACGACGGACATAAAATTCGTCGATTCTCTTACACAATTTGAATATCACTCGCACCAGCCTTATACGGGAAATACCTTTAACAAATCCGACGAGATTAGAATTCCTATTCATCAGCAAGATATTTATACCTTTCCTTCTCAAAGTTTTATGTATCTCGAAGGGAGGATCTTAAAAAGTGATGGCACTATCGGTGCCGCTCCAAAGTTGACTAATAACGCATTCGCGTTTTTGTTTGACGAAATTAGATATGAACTAAACGGTATAGAAGTCGATCGAGTACGAAATCCGGGGATAACTACTACTCTTAAAGGGCATGCATCATTTTCGCCTAATCGAGTAATGGGATTAGAAAATGCGGGGTGGACAATGCCCGGTAAAACTCTTTCTTTGGATAAAAACGGTGTTTTTAGCGTATGCCTACCACTTGATATTCTTTTTGGGATTTGCGAGGACTATCGTAAAACTTTTATCAATCTGAAGCAAGAGCTCGTTTTGATCAGATCAAGTACTGACCTAAACTGCGTGCTAGGCGACGATGATGTACAAATAAAACTTGACAAATTGGTGTGGAGAATGCCTCATGTTCGTGTTTCAGATTATGAACGTCTGAGGTTATTAAAACTAGTAGACAAGAACAAGGTCGTTTCTATTCCATTCAGATCATGGGATCTTTACGAATATCCCAATGTACCTGCAACGCAGCAGGAAAATTGGTCGGTCAAAACTTCAACAAATTTAGAAAAACCGCGCTATCTCATTTTTGCATTTCAAAGTGATCGAAATAGAACCTCTAACAAAGATAGCAGTCTGTTCAATAGTTGCAAATTAAAAAAATTGAAAATTTATTTGAATAGTGAACAGTATCCGTACGATGTCTTAAATTTAGATTTTGAGCAAGGAAAAGTAGCATTATTGTATGAAATGTATAACGAATTTCAAACGAGTTATTATGGCGTTAGACATTCTCAGCCCCTGCTTTCAAGATCCGATTTCGAGAAACTAGCGCCTCTAGTGATTATAGATTGTTCTAAGCAATCTGAAGCAATCAAAAGTGCGACTATCGATATCAGAGTACTATTAGAGGCGAAAGAAAACTTTCCAGCCAATACTAAAGCTTACTGCCTCATTTTACATGATAAAATAATAGAATATGAAATGGGAACGGGTTTGGTCCGTAAATTGTACTGACTCTCTGTTTGTTTTTGTTTTTTTTGTGGTTGTTAGAAGAGGAGTATACTATTTTTTTTTAATTTTACATGTAGATGTAAAATGAACGCACAACCAAAAAAAAAAAAATAACGAATTGGAACTCGATTCGTAAAATACAAAATATCGAGTAATAATATCTTTTATTTAGGTATCTTTCAAGCCTGATGAGGACTTTGTTGAAACTCGTACTCTTGTAACATGGAATTATGCTCATCGTGCAGCACGTATCAGTCCATGGGAAACATATGCGAGGGACAGGGTAAGATTCGAAAACAGGATTCATCATATTTCCAAGATACTGAGTCCTATCCTGGAATCAACCCACAGATCAGCTGTTTATCAGAAACATTACAAGATTGTTAATTGTTAAAAATTTTATATTTACCTTATCAGTATTTGATTCAGATTTATTAAATTTTTTTAAATTAAATTTTATATTTACATAAAATAAAAATAATTGATTTCAGTAAATTTGTATTTGTTTTTTTTTTCCTTCTTCCTATTTTATTTTTCAAGGGACAAATAAAAAATATAACATATTAAAGGAAACTTATTTTATTGATTATCATCACAATTCAATTCATTTAAGTTGTAAAACAGTGTATTTATATTTATGCTAAAATCAATTGGTTCGGTAACTACACTTGCTTCATTCTTATTATAAAGTTCAACCATCTTTGTTATCAATGCTAGTGAATCGTTGATTTTTTCTATATTTGCGCAAAGTTTGGCCGTCTCGTTCCTGTTGAAACATGTAGATGCAGACGATGGTGGAATGGTCTCATGATTAAACATTGCAAACCATTGCGTTACCTGCTCTATCCGCATCACCCTAGTGCGTCCTCTTGTAGTAAGTTCACAAATCACGTTTTGACATCTTGATCGGTCTTTTTCATAGGATTTTTTCGTTTCTGCAGCAATAACAAAATTTTCGGAGCTCGGGTGGTAATATATGTCCATTCCTCAACATTCATGTAAACGACAGTTTTCTTCTTTTCGCTAATGGCGATAGTCGGCACAAAGTTACACAAACCGATTCGAAAACATTTACTGTTGGTGAGTGGGTACTCGGTCACAAGGTCCATTCGACGATCCATTTCGCGTATCATCAACGACAAGACTGTGCGGTATAACGGAGTGGAAGGGAGAAAGCTGCAGCTGTTCTAGTTTTTTTATCACATCATTTATTTCCCTTCTTTTTAGTTCATACAAGGAAATGCATAATTGCAAATCTTTGAGTCGATGTAGAAAATTGTGAAGCCTTTTAACAACATACCGTCTCTTCGCTATCATTCTCGTCAGACACTATGATTTGCAGCTCATTCAATTGTTCACAATACTCGATAAACGAACAGTTTTTAGACCATTTTTTATGGTCGGCAAAAGGGTCGTCATACTCCTTCCATTCATGCAAGATTACTCCGCAAAATGGACATCTTGTCCTATCAGACACTTTCAAGTAATACAACCCAGCAGCCGCTAGTTTCAATGGACTCACCGGTGACGACCAGCCGACGAATGTCGACAACCTTCCGTCTTCGTACCTCAGGTTCTTGCTCCTTAGCCGACCCATACTAAACTAACTGATTGAGGAAGCAACAAAGTGCTTCATTCATAAGACAAAATGATGACACTCTCCCATTCGGAAAACAATATATGTATTTCATTACGCTGTGACCTAGTTTCTACTGCGGTGTTGCCACATCTCCTCTGTGACGTTGCCAAATCTTACTTTGCAGAACTGAACCTACCTCAAGGTCAACACCCCCTCGTCCTAACTTACACCCCTCCCACCGTCAAGGTCATCTGAAGGTCACACCCCCGACCCTGCTACAGCAGACAATGACCTCAAGGTCACGGCTCCGGCTCAACCCGCCTATTTGTACTACTGTGCTTCATTCATAACTCTTATCCCATTCATAAAGACAAATTACATCACACTACTATTTAGTTCTTCCAAAGATGACGTCACACGCCCATTCAACATTTCAATTCATAAAATGACGTCACATGACCAACATCCATTCAGAACAAACCGTGACCTAGTTTCTACTGCGGTGTTGCCACATCTCCTCTGCGACGTTGCCAAATCTCTCTTTGCACACCTGAACCTACCTCAAGGTCAACACCCCCTCGTCCTAACTTACACCCCGCCCACCCTCAAGGTCATCTCAAGGTCACACCCCCGACCCTGCTACAGCAGACAATGACCTCAAGGTCACGGCTCCGGCTCAACCCGCCTATTTGTACTACTAGTGTGCTATATCTCTAAATGAAAAAAGCATTTGGTATTACAGTATAAATGTATTGGATAACATAATTATTGGTACAAAGGTAACTACAACTACAAACTAAATATAAGCACATCCAACAAAGATACTTCCACTCCATGTCGTCCATTTCGACTGCCAGACAATGGCGCATGTCATCTGCACAAGTGCAAACTAGAGGAGAATGGTTAAAGACACTATTTTTGTTAGTGTCACACATTGACACAATAGTTTAGAAACGGTTCTTAATAGATACTAATTTTTTCGTTATTGAATTCATAACGAAAGTTGCTTGAACTCCAACCGCTACAGTTTAAACCGATGTTGAATTATGCGTCATTCTTTTTGACAAAAAGATATCATTTCACAGCTATTTTGTATTGAGACAATAACACGGGGACTAGTACAAAAGCCAGGCTTGTGGGGATTTAACGACCACCCGGATAACCGAGTTCAGTACATGGCAAGCACACAGCACAGAACAGTACATTCAACACTAATGCCACACCCACCTCAGGGCCACCGTCCCTGGGAAGGCCCAAGTTTGGGGGTTTAGCCAAATAACCAGTTGTCCCCAGGATACGGGGCCTTTCTAGCTGGGCTAATCACCCGCAAGACAGTATAATTGATTCAAAGCAACATAGCGTATAGCCTCGGATTTGGACGTAAAATAGGGAAACGACCCGGCATGGAAAAAGACATACGGCTAGGAACATGGAATATAAGATCTTTCACAGGTAAAGAAGTAGAAATTATTGAAGAAATGACAACATATAGGCTGGACATTCTTGGGATTAGCGAAATGAAGAAGGAGGGAACTGAAGAGATAAAGTTAGACCGAGGCCATACACTGGTTTACTCAGGTAAAGTCCTTCCAAGAAAATGAGCTCTAGAGGGTGCAGAAGTAATAATGAAAGACGACATTTTTAGGCAAGTGGTAGAGTGGGAGCCAGTGAACTCACGAATCCTTGCAGTCAATATAAATATGCAGATTGGGAAGTGGACCCTAATACAAGTATATGTCCCTACAAACGATGCCAACACCCTGGGTAAAGAGCAGTTCTATAGTGACCTTGAGCGAATAGTAAATAAATACAGGAATAATAATTGGAGCTTCCTGATTTAAGGAGACCTCAATGCACGAATAGGTAATGACTACAAGAGAGCACATGGAGCGATGGGCCCACATGGAGGTCAAAGTGCAAAGAACGACAGTGGGCAGCTCTTAATTGAATTAGACAATGACTTACTCATAGGGAATTCCTACTTTCCGCACAAGTTAGTACACAAGATAACTTTCTCAGCCACAGAAAGGACTGTAAATAGTATAATTGATTACTTCATCTATGGGAGGGACATCAGGAGATATTTTACAGATGTAAAAGTTATCCGAGACGCGGAGATAGGAAGCAACCATATGCTACTGGTAGCAGACACAAAAGTACTAAAGGAACGCAAGATAAAGTCAAAGACTTATGACAGGATCAAGGTGAAAAAGCTACAGGACCATGAGAAAAAATCCCAGTATGAAGAGGAACTGCGAGGAAGACTAGGAATTAGACGGAGATAAAAGCCTAGATGATATGTGGAAACATAAAAAACAGCATCTTAGAGTCAGCTAAAATAGTCTGTGGAATGAAAAGGATAATCAAGAAAGACAAATGTACATCATGGTGGAATGAAGAACTGATGGCACAGATGAGGGAAAGAAGATAGCCTGGAAGGATTACTGCCGGTAAAAACCCCCTGAAAAATGGCAGGTTTATGTGATGGTCAGGAACCGGACGAAGGAAGCTGTAAAGGCTAAGAGGAAATCCTGGGAGGAATTTGGAGAAAAGCTTAACCAGGACCATGGTGAAAATATAAAGCTCTTTTGGAGTAAAATAAAATCAATAAGGGGCCATAAATCTAAAAGAAATCAGAAATATTAAAAATGAGGAAGGTGAAACGGTCACAGATGGTAAAGGCATTCTGGAGGTCTGGAGAGAACATTATGAGAGACAATTCAGTGATGAGTTCCTGAACCATATGAATAACAAAGGTGAACAATGGAATAAGACAGAGTTCGATGAGGTGATAGAGGAGGAGGAGGTCGAACAGGCTATCGAAAGGATGAAGATGGGGAAAGCTCCAGGACGGGATAAGATAGTCGGAGAGTTTGTAAAGTATGGAGGCATGGAACTAGTCAGGTCTCTTCAAATGCTTTTTCACAAAGCTTGGGAGAAGAAGAGGATACCAAAAGAATGGGAATACAATATTATTATCCCCATACACAAGAAGGGTAGCCAGACTGAGTGTTCCAATTATAGACATATGGGTCTCTACAGTTATCTACAAGCTATAAACGTCCATTATAGAAAGTAGATTAAGAAATACAGTGGAGCCGCACATTGGAGAGGAACAGGCCAGCTTCAGGCCAGGAAGAAAAACTCAAGACCATTTCTTGATTTAGCCAACTTTTTTTTTTCCCTACCGGCCATTGCTGGCATACGGGGTTTCGGCAGTGGCGGGTTGATGCGTTGGGTTTACGCACGCCCGCCACTGCCAAAAAAACAACTCTTTATTTAAATCTCTTATTATACAATCTCGAGGGGGGACATGTATAATTTATGGGAACAAAACAATAAAAATAAAAATAATAATCTGTGGTGCTGCCCAGTGCACGGATGTGCACCTTACTGTTGGGGCAGTACCTTTCAGGCCTCCTGGCCGGTCTGCATCCGTCCGGTGCCGTCCAGTCTCCCCGGTCCGCCGCATCCGTCCGGTCCGCATCCTTCAGTCCTGTCCTCCTCCTGGGGACTCATCCTCCGGTGAATGCTCTGGTGACTCTGGTGGCTGTATCCTGCTGATGGTGAAGTGCGCAGGACGGACCACCTCCTTCCACCCGTAGACAAACTCACTAAAATGGGGGTAATTGTCTTCCTCCATGAGGCGGGGGAAGTCTTCCTCGGCGAGGACGAAGATCCCGGTTTTCCTCGACAACCTGGCGCGATGTCCTTCCATCAAGGTGCAGGTGAGCACCACGTGCTCTGCCGTCTCAGGGACCCTACAGGCGGGGCACCGGGGGTCGATGTCTCTTCTATGCTCACTCAACTTTCCCCTGAACCCACCGTGTCCTGTCAGGACCTGCGAGACCCAGTAGTCCGGGAGGACCCATGTCACCGCCAATCTCGACCGGACGGTGGGGAAGAACTTCCTCAAGGTGGAGCCCTTCTGGCTAGTCACCCACCGTCCGTTCGACTCGTCAATGGAGTCCTCCCTCACTATCCTCTTCCACATGTTCGGGGTCTCGCCGATCCTCTGTCGGATTCCCTCCGGGAGCGCCTGCCTCTTCACCTCGTATCTCAGGGTGTCCTCCTTCAGGACGAGGTCCAGGGGCATAGCTCCAGCAAGCACCTGCACCGCCTCGTGCGACACCGTTCGATACGTCTTCGTGACTCGCAGCAGAGCCAGTCTCCTCTTTTGCAGCTGCGTGAGGTTGCGGCTCCACGCCGGGGATGCATACCTCAGGATACCCAAGACCACGCCTTTGTAAATGGTCATCGTTGCTGGGTACCTGAGGCCCCAGAATGCACCCCCTATTCTTCCTAATCCATTCAGTGACAGGGTCACCCTATCCTTCAGGTATCCCAGGTGAGGAGTGGCGTCGAAGTTTCTCCTAAACTTCACGCCTAGATACGTCACCTCCTCACCTAGCCTGACCCTCTCTCCTTGGATCTCAAAAATGATAGGGTGAGCCCTGTCCGTGGAGCCTCTTAGGAGAATGGCCTGAGTCTTGGCAGCGGCCATACTCAGCTTCCTCCTCACGCACCATTCCGCTACGAGACTGGCGCACCTCTCCGCTTGCGTCTTCAGTCTGGCTCTGCTGTTCGCGGCCACGATGACTGCCAGGTCGTCGACGTAGGCCGTGGCAAGGGACCCTTCCTCTTCTAGTTCCCCCAGCAACTGGTCGAACACGAGCTTCCACAGGGCCGGCCCAAGGACCGATCCTTGTGGACATCCTCTTTCGATCTTCCTCTCGACCTCGTAGTAGCTACCTCTTATCCTGACACTCCTAATGAGGGAGTACAGGTTGCTGGGGGCGTCGAACCCCTGCAGCCGCTGGAGTACGCAGGGCCACCACACACTGTCAAAGGCGGAGGATATGTCAAACAGGACTAGCATGACATACTTCGCCGTCTCTTCCACGTCCCTACGCCCCCTCAGCAGTGCTGTTGTTCCCTTGCCACTGGTCGAGCCGAACTGCCGTGGATGACTCGCCGCATCGAGGACCTTAGGCTGGTGACGATCAGGCTCTCCAGGACTTTACTAATCATCGGGAGGAGGCACTTCGGCCTGTACGCCTTAGGCGTCTCCTTATCCTTTCCTCCTCCCTTGTACAAGGGTCTCAAGTCCGCGATCTTCCACCCTCTCGGAAACCGCCCCTGGTCCAGACACTCATTGAAGATACCAAGAAGGTCATCCTCAATGAGGGGGGCGCTGTTCTTCAAGATCGCGGCGTCTATCCCGTCGAGTCCTGGAGCTCTTCCGGTCCTCTGCCTATCCACGGCAAGACGAAGGTCCCATACATCCCATGGTGGACACAGCTCGGTACCTGGAGGGCACACCGTGGTGCATCTTACCATTCTATCGTCTTCCGTATCCTGGGACGGATCATCCCTGGGTAGTTTATATACATCTCCGCCGTCTCCTCCAGGGTGGTTGCCTGGGCATCTCCCACTCTGATAGCCGCCATCATGGTCAGCGGCTTCACCTTGCCCAGTGCCACCCTGTACGGGATTCCCCAGGGATTCTTCTCCGACTCCTTGACGATGAACTCGTCCCAGGATACCTTCTTCTGGTGACGCACGCCGTTTCGGTACGCCCTGTAACTAGCTTTTGATTCCTTTCGGAGTGCCGGTCTCCTCTCCTCGTCCCTGCACTCCTGGTACCTGCGCCTGGCCCTGTAGTACTCCCTCTTGAGGAGCGTCAGGGCAGGCGTCCACCATGGGACCGGACGCGCTCTCGCTCTGCGGCGTTGGAGGTTCATATTGGCCGCTTCCGTGATGGCTGATCCGCCACTCTGCGGTCAATGGCTGACTCGCCTTCCATCGGCGCCATCTCTTCCCATTCTCTATCGACCAGTATTCCTTCCAGTTCACTGGAGAAAGCTCCCCAGTTCGCCGTTCGGGTCACGAAGCCTTTCTCTACTGGCAAGACTCCGCCTTCCTCCTCTACCACACTGAAGGCTATGACCCGGTGGTCGGATTTAGTCAACTGTCTAATCCAAAAATCCTGAGAACGAGATAGGAACATGTACTTCGCCTTCCATAAAGCAACAATTGATCCCTTTCCAAGAAACGAAATATGGGAAACACTCAGAGTTAAGAACATTCCAAAAAGTCTGGTGGATGCTGTAAAGTCCATATATCAAAACCCTAAAGGCATCATTACATTCAATGGAAAGGAGTCTGGGCACTTTAATATGGCAAAAGGAGTAAAACAGGGTGACAGTTTAAGCCCGTTGCTATTTATACTCTATATGGATGAAATAGCAGCAATGTGCAAAAGGCGAACTGAAAGGACGTTCCTGGGGCAAAGAAACCTCCTGCCTATAGAGATTCAGCTTCTGCTTTATGCGGATGATATTGTTCTCATTGCAGACTCCACAGAAAAGTTACAGCAAGCCGTGAATGAATGGGATGAAGAGCTCCGTAGGGAAAGGTATGCAGATCGGCACCGGCAAGAGCAAGATCCTGCAAGTAGGAAGGGTAAAGGAAGAAATCCACAAATACCGCAACTGAGGAGAGATGGAAGCAGTCACGGACTTCACCTACCTCAGAGCAGTAATAGGAAATTAGACTTTGAAATTTCAAACAGGATAAACAAAGCAAACTTGGTCTACTACCAGATCTGTAATGCTGTTGTTGGGAAGCGAGAAGTAGGCAGAAAAGTGAAGCTCAACATCTTCAAATCGGAAAATTTTCCTATCCTCCTGTCTGGTGGCGAAAGTTGGATACTAATGGACAGGCTGGAGAGTAGAGTCACGGCTGCTGAAATGAAATTTCTTCGAAGGATCTTAGGAAAAACATGAAGAGATTGTATCCGGATGAAATGATCAGGGAAAAACTCAGGATCATAGCAATGAAGGAGATGCTCGAAATCCGCCAATTAAAATGGTTTGGACATGTTCTGAGGATGGAGGACTACAGGGACCCATTGAAGACGATGGACTACGTCCCTGAAGGTAGAAGACCACGAGGGCGCCCTAGAATATCCTATCTGGAATATGTCGAGCGTTTGTGCAGGAAAAGAGGCAAAAATATCCGCCAGGCGAGGAACCTAGCTAGGAACAGGGAAGAGTGGCAGTCCTGGTTAAACGCTCCCCTACGCTGAAAAGCACCACAAGGGTGATGCGAAAGAAGAAGAAGAAGAAGATAATAACGCTTACTTTGGCTGGAGACCGCTAAAGGGAAACGAGGGCTTCATTAGCAGGATTACTGAAAAAATAATAAATACTGGCGATAAGCAACTTATGGTTTGAGTCGATCACTGGTAAGACGACTAGGGCTGGAGGCTGAGACATCAATAGCATATGACCCATCACTAGGAGAGCTATCTTCTGGGTCGACAAATTCTGCAGTTACTAGAGTGAAACAGGACATTTACCAGTACCTCATAACCATAATTGCTGGGTATTTAAGATACGAAAAGGAAATTTTCACTTGACTGAGCTCAACTATAGCTAGGACTACTGAAGTACCCAAAATGTATAACTGAGATATTACGTTAAAACTTCTACTGTAGCAATAAGCACTTCCACACTAGATGCTCAGACCTAGGATTTCTTACTTTATAAGGGTACATTTTTTCAAACTTTACTTTTATGACAGATTGAAATTTAGCTGAGGTTATTAGTTTTGTTGCCTTGTGCCATCTGTTGAATTATTTGATGCATTGTTGTGCTTTTTCTTTAATACTAGTTACATTATTTTAATACTAATCATAATATAAGGAAGAAATAGTTGGGGGTGCAGTCAATAAAAACACCTTAATAAGTGTAACTTATTTATTGTGTGCCGACGTTTCGGCCTACAATGTAGGCCATCTTCAGGGCAAATATAGCAAGCGGCGGCGAGAACGATTAACTGCCAAAAGGAAAGGAAATTTCCAAAAGGAAACGTCGGCACACAATAAATAAGTTACACTTATTAAGGTGTTTTTATTGACTGAACCCCCAACTATTTCTTCCTTATATTAGAAGTTACAGTCAACCAATTCTTCTCTAACACTAATCATAATACTTATTAAATATTATTGTAAACTCAGAAAATATAAATGGTACCAATGTTGCTTTAATTATCGAAGTAGTAGTGCAAGTATGACCAATGAAAGATATATATATTTCTTTAAACCAATAAACACTATCCCATATCATAAAACAATCTAAATATATATTGAAATATTTTTTGTTTATGAATCCAGCTCACCTAAAAATAAACTAATCTTAAAGCGATAACAGTATTAACAAGAGGGTAAATATACATGAAAAATACCTTAGTAAAAAAAGATTTTATTTTAAATGACACTTGAGATTTGTTACCAAATCCTGATTAGTCGAACATATTTTCCATTTAATAAAAAAACAGGTTATGAAAAATAATAATAACTTAATTGTGACTAGGCATAAATTCAATAAGCTGGCACTGCATAATAGATAAAGGTAGAAAACTTAATCAAATAAATGAGATACTAAGGAAGATAATCTTAATGGTATCCATTTCATCATTACTGGTACTAACTTCTGTTTAACATTTAACTAAAATAAATTATTAATAAGGAAATAAAATTATTTCCAAATTTATTATAAACAAATTCAGGTAACTCATTAAAAACTTATAAATCATCCATATTCTGGACAAGTGATTTTCCTAACACAGTATATTTAATAAATGTAGGTATAATTATTTATACACATTCACAATCAACAACTAACACATTTAATCCATTTTTTTTTTTAATTTACCTATACAACAAAAATATTTTATCTGTCTATTGACAGTTCTTTTAAAATAATTTACATAATGCAGTACTGATTCATAACTTAACTAAGTAGTTAGTATAAGTAACTTACTGATTCATTTCAGGGATTAGGTTTGTTTTACAACTAAAACTATATTATTAATAATAAACTAAATCAAAACTCCAACAGTTATTATTATGATACAATCACTGGTAGGTATTGCTTGTTATTTCCCCTAGCTTATGTTTGCCGGATCTGACCAGGATATCTACTTGGTATTGTATCAACCACATGGGTTAAAGACTTATAGAGGATTTGTTCATTTATTGGTAAAGGAAAAATCAGATATTTACCTAAACCCGATTTTTTCAATTATGCATACAAGAGAAAGGAAAATTGTTTATTATTTTCAAGCTTTTATTATCTAATGAGAAAATAAGAATAAGAAAAGTTAATCAGAGTCCCTGCAACAAACCAGTACCATTTTCCATAAAACAAATCATACTGTAATTAATAACTCTGGAAAAACTAAAGAAAAAAAATTGAAACTCTAAATAAAATTAACGATCAGAAAACCTTCTAATACACATAATAAATACAAAGTAAACATAAAAATGTGATTGCTAATTTGCAATTAAATAAATAAATTGAAACAATGACCCAGCCGCCACTTTAGAAATTTAACTTTTAAAATGTGGGAAATATTTTATTAACTAAAACAAAAATCTAATGATGTTTTTCTCTCAGCTAATATCTATATAAACTACACAATACATTTAACTATAACTTTGGATCACAACATGTTTATATACAATATCAACCAAATATATTTATATATTTTAATAAAGCGTTTAAAGTTTTTTTTGTTCTTTTTTCCTTTTAAATCACTAACATACAGTCAAATTACACTCATAAAAATAAGGCCTCAGCTGTAAAATTTTGTGCTCGAGGTATGGACTAACATTTATGAATAAAAATGAATAATTACATTTTTTTTTACAACTTCACTATAGGGTCTATTATAAATTGGGGTCGTCACATTAATAGTATTTACTACAATTGTAACTTGTGTTTTCTATTCCAGTGTAAAATTTATATTATTTGAAATTAGTGAAATTCTTTCAGCTTTCATTTGATATTATACAAAACTATTGTTGTATATCTCTTGAATAAGCAGAAGCCAACACCTGTCCTTTAATTAAAACATTAATAACTCAAATTATGGAAGAGCCACAACGTCAACTGAAAAGTATTTGTTGGGAGCTTGTTTATCTCTTGAGCAATTGTAACAAACAAGAGAAATAATAAGAGAAATAATAATTTTAAATAATATTAAATTTAAGCAGTAATAATTCTAATGTATATGAATTTCACACTTGAACACAAAGCAGCTTTGTTACAACCAAACACCATAATTAGAACTAGTGTAGCAACCCCAGCTGATAATGCGACCCAATTATAAAGTTGTACCATTTTTTTTTTAATTTCCTTCAAGGCCATTATCTTTAAATCGAAATATTTCATTCATTCAATGAAATGTGTTCCCATGCCTTCAAATTCACATGTACACACACCTCCTAAAATAATACATTAGAAGGCATTCAGAGATATGACAAAGCCATGAAAAGTAAAAATTTCATTTTCCTTAACAATGAAATAAATAAATAAAATTATTAGAAACCAAATTTCTATCGAGATAAAGCAGTTAGGGAAATAACTATCATTCCACTTCAGATAAATTTACTGACATATGTGGAATGTTTTTTGTATTTGGTTTTAACCTATTATACAGTTCAACAAATTATTTGTAACTAATACATCTTAGATATAGTTTGGCTTGTTAATAACTGTCAAACAATAATAACATAAATCAATTTTAATTAGTTTTCCTAAGGAATAATAATGAAGGCAATCGCTATGATTTTCAAAAATCAAATATTTTAATCATTTTTCATATTATACTCCGACAATTATGAAATATGAAATTTAAATAATTGATCATTTAACGCTAAGATAAGTTCAATGATTTAAATGGAAATTATCAAACTTGTGACTGTTCAGCTATAGCAATAATTAAAATAAAAAACTACCTCTGAAAAAATTATTTCTTAAATGTCTTTCATGCCACCACTGATATTTATAACGGTATACATAACTTTAGGTATTGCTATTTATTATTAAATAGTCATAAAATAAAAATAAAAATATAAGAAATAGCAAAGATTTCAGGTTAAAAGATATTTTAATATCACATAATTTTCTGGAGATTTCGAAATTTCGCCTTTAAGGTATTTTTTGCTGTAATATTTTCTTTTATAACAAATGATAAGCAAGTGAAATAAACCTGTTTCTGATGATTTTTATAAGAAATCAGTTTTAAAGTATTTACTTTCTAGTAACTCATCGATTTAATAATTTAGTTTAACTCATTGATGATTTTAAAACTGAATTGAACTAAGTTGGGTTGAATATCACACAACAATGTTTCAGTAGCTGGATTATAGATACTAGAAAGTTAATACTTTAAACAACTTTTAAAATCATTCCTAATATATACATCATCAGAAACAGTTTTATTTCACTTACATTATTAAAACCTTGTCTAGAAGTTTTCCTAAAAAAGAGTCTAAATCTGAGGAAGGTAGTACTTCTTAATATAGTAAGCAAGTGTTTGTTAAAATACTGCTGAAATAAATAAAAATAATCAAAATAAAATGGAATGTAAAGAAATATAAATACTAAAAAAAGAATTTATATCACATTGGACCCTCATATAAGCACATTTACCATTCTAGTTATAAAAATAAACCTCAACCTAATTTAATCTAAATGTCTAGTTTTTCGATGATGAAACGTTACATAATTATGATAGAAGGAATAGCATCGCTAATGGTGTAGGTTATCAGGCATTAGAGACACTGAGAAACCTATTAGAAATATAAACCCTCTACTCCGTGTTCACAGAAGTAGTCTATTCTTCTATAAATAAAATGAACATAATTTCTCCTTACAAGGAAGCACACTTATATTTAATCAAGTTTCTACCTTTAAGTGGCGTGCAATTTTATATCTTCACAATAGTGTAGAATCCTCTATAAAGGAGATGATTTGATTTTTCCCTGACTGGCATTATACTGAGGGTTCACTGTATTCATAATTACTAGCAACAAAAGCGGTGAAAATCACACCTTAGAAATCAAACATACGTTAATAAACTAGTATAATTATTTTAAAAAATAATGCCAAGAAAAAATTGACAAAAATTTCAAATTGTAAAAAAGTCAATTCCAAATTGTAAAAAATGCTAAGTAACAGTTGATCAATAACGATTTCTGCCATAAAAAAAAAGATTGAAGCAATTTTAAATTTGACTATTACCTTTTAATGACTATAATATAATATAAAACTGTGATGAAATGTAAATTAATTAAATTTTTTTTTTAAACTGAATTAATTTTACTAACAGACTCATGACAATTATCGATGAGAATTCAATTTCAATTACAATAAAAGTTGTTTATTATATTTGGTTTGATGTTCAAAGGATAAACAATTAAGAGAGGAAAATAGTTGACTGGATGATATAAAGGAGAATGGAGATAGTTGGGGGGTGCAGTCAAAAAAACATCAAATAAGTCAAGACTTATTTTTATTTGTGCCGACGTTTCAACCTACTTTGCAGATCATCTTCAGGGGTAATGGGAGAGGCGGCTGAGTGAACTGTATAACTTGAGTTAGGTCGAAACGTCGGCACAAATAAAAATAAGTCTTGACTTATTTGGTGTTTTTTTGACTGCACCCTCAACTATATCCATTCTCCGATAAACAATTAAATTGAGTATTCCATGCTATATAGTTGATCTAAAACGTCAAATCACGACTGGTAATAGAATGGATCACGAATCCATCATGAATCACGAATGGAAAAGAAAATATCCAGAATAACCATTAGTTGACGGTATAAATATCATGGAAGGGAAAATGGTCCAAGTAGAGGTCAAAAATAAATTCTTGATTAGTTAGCACCTATTCATTAATAAGATTAAGCTTAATAATTTTTTTCCCATTCACATAATTGTCATAAAAAGTTCTGATGAAAACCTGCAATGTGAGCAGAAACATTGGTTTATAATAAATAGTAGCTCATAATTATGATCTCTACATAGACCATTTTCTCCTCCAGGAAAATAAAATAAATTTTTGAGGAAGAAAATAGTTCGGGTGGAAGTAAAAAAAAAATTCTCTTAAATAGGGAGAACTGTTCTTAGAAAAGCCAACATTTCGACCCACATTGGAGGTCTTCTTCACGGCTAAATATACAAAATACAGACAAATTAAAATTATATACAGTAAATATTAAAAATACATGTAGGCATCAAGGTAACTGAGTGATAAAACATAAAGATGGGAAGGGACCCTTATATAAAATAGACAAAGCAAGGGGAATAATTGTAAAGTATTAAGAAATAAGTAATAAAGAAGGTAATATAAATAAGTAATAAAGAATAAAGTAAGTAATAAAGAAGGTATTAAAAATAAATCACTGGGTAATAAAAAATAAAAATAAGGTAATAAAAATAAAATATCCTATTTTCTTTATTTTTTGTTTATATCTCTCAATCTCAATTAGATTTATTTTTATGATCTTCTTTATTACTTATTTTTATTACCTTCTTTATTACTAATTTTTTAATACTCAACAATTATTCCTCTTGCTTTGTATATTTATCTAAGGGTTTCCTCCTATCTTAATGTTTTATCACTCAGATACCTTGATGTCTACATGTATTTACCATAATATATAATATCTTATCTTATCTTGTCTATATAATATTTACCATACATAATTTTAATTTGTCTTATTAAATAAGTAAGTATTTTGAGTATTTAGCCCTCCAAAGTGGGTCGAAAGGCTGGCTTTCCAATAAACAATTCTCCCTATTTAAGATAATTTTTTTCACCTTCAACCGAACCATTTTCTTCCTCATATATACAAGGTCAACTAATATTATTCAAGAAAAAAAAAATGTTCATAAAACCAATCGCTACTTCTACTAAGGTCTTAAATTAACTTTTTAATAATGACTTCAGGAAATATTGATCAAAGGATAATATGTATAAATATTAGTTCTTGAATAAATCACACAAAAAAATATTGATATCATATAATTATCAAGCCAAAAAATTTAGAACTATCAATTAATCAATAGAGTAGCATTGTGAGGTTAAGATAAATCTGTTTAACCACAAGAACAAATCAATGGTTCTGATAGGCTTTATTATTTAAAACATGTACTTGATAAATGTAATCATCTATAGAATAAGATGTAGATTATTAATTCAAGTTTGACTAGGCCAATGATTTTATGGCTCAAAGTTCAGTATATATTCTTTCAATGGATTAGGTAATGGTAGCTTATTTAAGAAAAGGCCAGGCTGACGATGTACAGACCGATAAATAACATTACGAGCTATTTGCTTCAGGGTTCTGGGTCTACAGATCATCTCCCTGAGCAGGGAGCAGAGAGCTGTAGCCCGCACAGGGATCACCCCGGCTTCTTGAGCTCGCAATAGAGCTGATATTGTTGTATAGAACTCTTTATGGCCCATACTAAGTGCATAAAGCCGAATAAGGGGAAAAAACCTCTGGAGAGGATCCAGGACCAAATCATCCTTTTGCGAAACCATTATTACATAATGATATAATACAGGATGAGAACCAGCTGAGCGGAGGTAAATAGATGATGCGACAGAAGATGTCTCCTGTTTACCCTGAGCTGTGAAGCAAATGTCAGGGTTAGCTCCATACTGAAAGAACAAATAAATAAACTTAATTTAGATGCTGTAACAAATAATATATTTACAAACAATCAATATTTTATGAGATGAAATGAAAATGGTTGACTGGATGATCTTATGTAAAGGAGATGGTTGGGGGGTGCAGTCAATAAGAACACCGAATAAGTGAAGTACTTATATTATGTGCCGACGTTTCGACCTACAGTGTAGGTCATCTTCAGGGCTAACAGAGAAACAAACAGAACAAAAATGTAAAAACATCAAAGTTGTACAGTAACAATACTAGTGACAAATAATGTAGAAAAATACAAAGTGGCAGATATGAAAATAGAAGATAAAGAATATTAAAAAGGAGTCAGATTATAATAAAATAAAGATATAGACAGATTTAAAAATTACTGATAATGAAAAGGCATTAAACTAGTGGTAGATATAATAAAAATCAGATAAAGACAAATATAACAAAATTATTGAAATATTGACAGATATAATTATAGAAAATGTGATAGAATATAATAAAATTAAGATAAAGACAGATATAACAAAGATATTGATAATAGAAAGAAAATGAAAATAATGGCAGATATAATAAGGTAAGACAGATTTAATAAAATTAAAGAAAATGAGCAGAAATGATAAATAATAAAAAACGCATATAAAATAAAAAATAGAAAATAAATGTACAGAATGGATAGTACAGTACAATATAATAATATAAAGTAAAATCAAAAGGAGGAGTTAAAAAAAGAAACAAAAATGAGGATATTTACATATAAAGAAAGGTTGGAATATGAAGAATACAGAAAAACTAGTAAAATAAAGGTGTAAAATGTATGATAACGGACTTAATGATGTTACCAAATTACAGAAAAGTATGGAACTATATGTACAATAACAAATGTGAATAATAGAAAAACTATTGTACAATAACACCAGTGTACAATGACTGTTTTGAAAATATAGTAGATAGGAATAGAATATGAAAAATTAAAATGGGTGAAAACGCTAGTACAGTAACAATAGTTTACAATGTATGTATGAAAAAAATTAGATGGGATTAATGAATTAGAAAAATAAAATAGGTGTTTAAAAATATGAACACATGATTACCAACATATGATGGATGCCAAAATGATAAGGGAAAAAAATAAGAAAATTAAAATTGGAGAAAGGATAAAGAGAAAAGTTTAAAATAAATAAAATATAAAGAAGAAATGAAGAGGAGACATACCGAATGTTGGGAAGCGTGGCCGTTACAGCTCGCGGCAAGAGTGTACTGGGCCACATTTGACCGTTGAGAACGAGGGAAGAGATGGGAGCGGAATCTAGTGGCCGGAAAGTTAACTATAGAAGGTAACTATACTGGAGTATAGGAAAAAAAGATAAAAAAATATAAATAAAATTAAAACAATGAAAGAAATGTCGATAGAGTGATAAAAAGAAAACATCAAAGTCGGAGTAACGAGAATTTATCGGATTCCAGCAAAAGAACGTTAAGACCGGGGGAAGAAATAGGGGCGAAATCTAGTGGCCAAAAGTTAACTATAGAAGGTAACCATGCTGGAGAATAGGAAAAAATGGGGAAAGGGAGTAGATGGATAAAATTAATATGAATAAAATAAATAAAAAATTGAAACAAAGAAAGAGATGTAAACCGAGTGGTAACAAAAGAAACATAAATGACGAAGAAACGGAATTTAAGGTCTTTTGAGTAAATTAAAAATTTGGGAGTAGGTAGAGGAAAGGTGATGAGAGTCAGACTTAAGATTGATAGAGGAGGAATCTAAATTTATGTGGATAGTTTCAGAGAGGATGCATTTGTCATGGTTATGCGCTGTAGCTAGGATAGACGTATTTTCAAAATCAAAGGTGTGGTTTAAAGAAATGGCATGTTCGGAAAGTTTAGAGGAGGTGAGGTTATGGGAGGAAATGCCATATTTGTGTTGAGAAATACGGTCTTTAAGGAAGTTTTTGGTTTCACCTATATAGGAAGAGTTGCAATTAGTAGAAGAACAAGGAATCCGATAAACGACATGGGAACGAAGCTTGAAGGGAATAGGATCTTTGATACGGGTATAGATATGGGAAAGTTTGTTATGGGATTTGAAGGCAATACGTAAATTGGGGATAACGGAACGTAAGTATTTTTGAATGATATTAGAGAGGGTGGGTATATATGGCAAGGATCTGTATATAGGGATAGATGGTGGATGTGGTGATCGGGTGAGGGTGGGGGGGTTATAGTAGTCATGGATGAGTTTATTAACAATATAGGGAGGGAAATTGTTTTTAAAAAGGATTTCTTTGATACGGAGGGTGTTGGTTGTATGGAAGCAGGCGTCAGAGAGGGATAGGCCACGGTGAATAATATTTTTAGCGACGTTAACTTTAAGGTGGTGT
Organism: Arma custos; assembly: GCA_037127475.1. NCBI lineage: Eukaryota > Metazoa > Arthropoda > Insecta > Hemiptera > Pentatomidae > Arma > Arma custos. Next base: position 126,805,406 of record CM073759.1, on the reverse strand, counting down.
GGATGTTGGGAGTAATAATTAAGAAGTCGGCCAGAGTAAGTGGGTTTTGTATACCAATCGGTGGATAAGGTGTGGTCAGAATTTTTAATGATAAGGAGGTCAAGGAAAACTTATTGGATTCGACTTCAACGGTGAAATGGAGGCGGGGATGGTATGAATTGAAGGAAGATAATAAATCAGTAATGATGTTGGGATTGATGATAAGGAGGAGGTCGTCTACATATTTTTTGATGAAACAAATATCGTCGCGGAACTGTGGAAGAATGGAGTCTAGAAGGTCATTAAGAACAATATTAGAGAGGTCAGGAGCAAGGGGATTTCCCATGGCAAGTCCAGAAATTTGGGAATAGAACTGTCCATGGAAGGTAAGGTAGCCGGATTCACAGCAAAGTTTTAATGATTGAAGGAATGAGGACCGGTTAAGAGATGTATGGGGTTCTATTAGTGGCCAGTGGTTATCTATTATGTCAAGAGCTTTGTCTAAGGGAATGTTGGTGAAAAGACTTTCGACATCGAAGGAAGTGAGGATGTAATGATCAGGGATGGTGAGGGATGTTAAAAGATCACGTAGGTGAAAGGAGTTATGGATATCGTATGGGTTGTTACGGCTGAGGACTTGTAAGGATGAAAGTAAGAATTTGCTAAGTTTTGTAGATGGTGAATTGACGTTGGCTGTAATCGGACGGAATCTTCAATCTTAAGTCTGACTCTCATCACCTTTCCTCTACCTACTCCCAAATTTTTAATTTACTCAAAAGACCTTAAATTCCGTTTCTTCGTCATTTATGTTTCTTTTGTTACCACTCGGTTTACATCTCTTTCTTTGTTTCAATTTTTTATTTATTTTATTCATATTAATTTTATCCATCTACTCCCTTTCCCCATTTTTTCCTATTCTCCAGCATGGTTACCTTCTATAGTTAACTTTTGGCCACTAGATTTCGCCCCTATTTCTTCCCCCGGTCTTAACGTTCTTTTGCTGGAATCCGATAAATTCTCGTTACTCCGACTTTGATGTTTTCTTTTTATCACTCTATCGACATTTCTTTCATTGTTTTAATTTTATTTATATTTTTTTATCTTTTTTTCCTATACTCCAGTATAGTTACCTTCTATAGTTAACTTTCCGGCCACTAGATTCCGCTCCCATCTCTTCCCTCGTTCTCAACGGTCAAATGTGGCCCAGTACACTCTTGCCGCGAGCTGTAACGGCCACGCTTCCCAACATTCGGTATGTCTCCTCTTCATTTCTTCTTTATATTTTATTTATTTTAAACTTTTCTCTTTATCCTTTCTCCAATTTTAATTTTCTTATTTTTTTCCCTTATCATTTTGGCATCCATCATATGTTGGTAATCATGTGTTCATATTTTTAAACACCTATTTTATTTTTCTAATTCATTAATCCCATCTAATTTTTTTCATACATACATTGTAAACTATTGTTACTGTACTAGCGTTTTCACCCATTTTAATTTTTCATATTCTATTCCTATCTACTATATTTTCAAAACAGTCATTGTACACTGGTGTTATTGTACAATAGTTTTTCTATTATTCACATTTGTTATTGTACATATAGTTCCATACTTTTCTGTAATTTGGTAACATCATTAAGTCCGTTATCATACATTTTACACCTTTATTTTACTAGTTTTTCTGTATTCTTCATATTCCAACCTTTCTTTATATGTAAATATCCTCATTTTTGTTTCTTTTTTTAACTCCTCCTTTTGATTTTACTTTATATTATTATATTGTACTGTACTATCCATTCTGTACATTTATTTTCTATTTTTTATTTTATATGCGTTTTTTATTATTTATCATTTCTGCTCATTTTCTTTAATTTTATTAAATCTGTCTTACCTTATTATATCTGCCATTATTTTCATTTTCTTTCTATTATCAATATCTTTGTTATATCTGTCTTTATCTTAATTTTATTATATTCTATCACATTTTCTATAATTATATCTGTCAATATTTCAATAATTTTGTTATATTTGTCTTTATCTGATTTTTATTATATCTACCACTAGTTTAATGCCTTTTCATTATCAGTAATTTTTAAATCTGTCTATATCTTTATTTTATTATAATCTGACTCCTTTTTAATATTCTTTATCTTCTATTTTCATATCTGCCACTTTGTATTTTTCTACATTATTTGTCACTAGTATTGTTACTGTACAACTTTGATGTTTTTACATTTTTGTTCTGTTTGTTTCTCTGTTAGCCCTGAAGATGACCTACACTGTAGGTCGAAACGTCGGCACATAATATAAGTACTTCACTTATTCGGTGTTCTTATTGACTGCACCCCCCAACCATCTCCTTTACACACAATCAATATTTTAGATTTTGAAAAATCTGATGACTTATTTAAAGTTGAAACTAAATATCACTAATAAATTCATATCTAATTAATTTATAATTTAAATTACTCAATTATCCCTTTTTAATTTCAATAGCCTCCCAATCCACTATTCAGCATTGTAATCGTGTGGTGGATGTAGTCTCCTCTTCATTAGAACGTGGATCATATTGTTCGGACGTCTTCCTTGACGTGGAACAGGCTTTTGACTGAGTCTGGCATCCGGGCTTGCTCTACAAACTCCGTAAATTCCTACCCCCTACATACTTTCTAATCCTTCTGTTGTAATAAGGTAAATCTTATAATCTTATAAATAACTCTGTAAATGATACATGTAGCGCTATCTGTTGAAGTGTTGAGAAAGCAGCAGTTAAGACAACGCCAAGTTCCAGATTGTGAGTTGTATCAAATGAATGTGTTTTTGTGAGAATAAAACTAACAGTTTAACAGAAGGATATTTGTTATTTCGCTTAAACCATTTTAACATGGTAGCAGAGCGTGGTTTAAAGAAAAACTCAGTGTGTTAAGTAAAAATAAAGTGCAATGAAGATTTATAATCACGTTTGAGATTCGAGGTTAGGTTGACCGCGTGCAACGAAAATAACTGTCGTGAAAATACATTTATTATCGTCAAAATGGCTAAACAAGCAAAAATAGAAAATATTACGATACCTATTTTTGATGGTGCAAACTATTCAAGCTGGAAATTAAGTTTGATAACTTTGTTAGAATACAAAGAATGCCACGATGTCGTCATTGTCAAAAATGAAGATGCAGAAGCGGTATGGAAAAAGAAAGATTTAAAAGCAAGGACTATAATAATGAGTACAATCTCAGATAAACAACTGGAATATATTAGTGAATGCAAAACAGCATATGAAATGTTAAAGAAGTTTGACAAGATGTATTTAACACAGTCTACCGCTATGCAAATAATATGTAGAGGAAAAATTGAAGAGATCAGATTAAAAAAATTACAATACAGTAGGAGATTTTTTTGTTGATTTCGAGAAAATAACAAATGAGTTCAAAGTGGCTGGAGGAAAAATAGAAGAACAAGAGACGTTAAGATACCTACTCAGAGCACTTCCACCAAACTATAGTTATATTGGAGATTTTCTTGATATGATTCCAGAAGAACAAAGAATAGTAGATTATGTATGTTCTAAAATAAAAGAGAAAAATATGGTCACTAATGACTCAGACAAGAAAAATAATGTTAGTACATTTGCAACCAAAACTATAGCTAAATGCTTTATCTGTGGAAAGACTGGTCATCTAAAAAAAGACTGCTGGCACGGTCAGAGATATAATCAAGAACAACAAAGTGTGAGAGGTCAGCAACGACTACACAGAGGTTACAACAGAGGTGGATTCTACAGAGGTCATAGCCGAGGCAGAGGTCAAAATCAGAATCAAGGTCAGTTCAGTGGTGAATCTTCAAACAACTTCTCATCGGAAACATGGACAGCTGAAGTAGGTAATCCGGAAGTAAATCAGGTACGGGGGTGTATTAAATCAGAAGAATGTTGTAATAACAGTGAAATTAATTGGCTTTTAGATAGTAGGTGTACCGACCATATAATAAATAATGATAAATATTTTTATAACTCTATATGTTTGGAAAGTCCTGTCAATGTAAAACTGCCAGATGGCAAAATGTTAAAAGCTACCAAAGTAGGTACTGTCAAGATTTATTTTAAGAACTATTATAACCAAAAACATGTAGCTTTAAAAAATGTTTATTTTGTTGAAGGTATGAGGCAAAATTTGTTAAGTTTTTCAAAGATAACTAAAAGTTGCACAATAATAGCTAAAAATGAATATGCAAAAATTTATAATGGTCTTAAAGAATTAATAGTTATTGCTGATAAAATAAATAATTTGTATTGCATAAAAAGTTTTGTAACAAAAAATGAAATGTATGCACATTCAGTAAATTTAACTCAGAAAGAGAAATGGCATAGGGCACTTGGTCATGTAAATTTTCAATATTTAAATAAATTAGTTAATAATAAATTAGTAGACGGTTTGCCTGATAAGATTGAAAGCACGGAAATTAAATGTTCAAATTGCATTAAACGTAAAATGAGTAATGTGCCTTTTGAAAATAATAGAACAAAGACTAGTGAAGTTTTAGAATTAATTCATACTGATTTGAACGGTCCACATAACACAACTGGTTATGGCGGAGAAAAATACTTTCTCACATTCATTGATGATTATAGTAAATGCACAAGGATATTTTGTATTAAAAGTAAAACTGAAGTTGCTAGTTGTTTTATAGAATTTGTAAATTTAATAGAAAACAAATTAAACAAAAGAGTTAAGAAAATCCAGTGTGACAATAGCAAAGAATACTTAAACAAGGATATTTATAATTTTATAAGGCAAAAAGGTATAGAGTTATTACCATGTCCACCCTACGTCCATGAATTAAATGGAGTAGCGGAAAGATATAATAGATCTGCTATGGACATAGGTAGGTGTTTAATGAGAGAAGCTAAAATTCACAGAAGATATTGGCCTGAAGCTATAAAAACAGCAGCATATTTAAAAAATCGAACAATTGCAAATACAGTAGAAAATAAAACTCCTTATGAGATATTTTTCAAAATAAAACCAAATGTCGAGCATTTAAAAATTTATGGAAGTAGGGTTTTTGTCAGGGTACCTGAAGTTTTAAGAAAAAGCAAATGGGATGATAAAGCACAAGAAGGAGTTTTAGTAGGATATAATGAAAACAGTTATCGAGTTCTATTAAATAATAAAATAATTAATGCTAGGCACGTACAGGTAGTCGAAGAAAATACTGAACTGATTTGCTTAGAAAAACTGGATGATAAGAAAGACACAGATTTAGAAGTTGACCAAACTTCAAATGATATAGTTGAAACAAATTATGAAAGTGATGAAAATTATGTAGATGGAGATGAGACTAATTCTAAAAATGCTTTGAAGGATTTAAATGTAAATGATGATGATGTAAATGATAGTAATAACAAGGATATAGTAGGATCGCAAATAAGACAGAGAATTCCAGTTTCTAGATATGGTAATCCAGTTTCACATTTTATATATGTTAACCATATTGATGCAAATGTACCAAATACATTTGAGGAGGCGATAAACTCCAATGATCATAAACAGTGGAAAATGGGAATGGACCAGGAAATAAATAGCTTAAATAAAAATAATACTTGGCAAGTTGTTGAAAAGCCAAAAGATAAAAGGATTATTGATGTAAAGTGGGTTTTTAGAAGAAAAAACAATAATGATTATAAAGCTAGATTAGTTGTAAGAGGATTCCAGCAAAATGATTACACCGAAAATGTTTACTCACCAGTAGGAAAAATGCAAACATTGAAAATTTTATTGTCATACAGTTGTAAAAGTAATTTATTTGTAGAACAGATGGATGTAGAGGCAGCTTTTTTAAATGCACATATTAAGTCAGAAGTATATGTAAATCAACCTGAAGGTTATCAAACTGACAACAATAAAGTTTACAAATTGCAAAAAGCACTCTATGGTCTCAAAGAAAGTCCTAGAGTGTGGTATGAGTGTTTTAAAAATTTTATTTTAACACTGAATTTTGTTAGAAGTAACTATGATTACTGTTTATATGTTAAAAGAGCAGGCAAAGATCCAATATACATATTAATATTTGTTGATGATCTTTTAATTTGTTGTAAAGATAAAAATAAAATTGAAGAAGTAAAAACTAGTTTAATGAAAAGATTTGCAATGAAAGACTTGGGAAAAATTAAAAGCTACATTGGCATAGATATTGATTATAGTGATGATAGAAGTAAAATGACTCTAAACCAAACAAAATATATTGAATCTTTGGCTGCAAAATATGATCTGAAAAAAACTAAGTTGTATGATACTCCAATGGAAACAAACTTAAAATTAGAACAAGCTAGAGAAGTAGATGAAAGAATAAAGTACAGAAATATAATAGGTGAATTATTGTATATTAGTACAGGCACAAGGCCAGATGTAGCATATAGTGTTAATTATTTAACTAGATACCAAAGTTGTTATAACCAAACACATTACAAATATGCAATAAGAACCTTGAAATATTTGTATAAAACTAAGGATCTAAAGTTAACATACTATGATAATGTGGATGCTGAAATATTAGATTGTATGGTAGACTCTGACTATGCAGGAGATAATGTGGATAGAAAATCCACAACTGGTTTTATTGTAAAATTATTTGGAAACTTAATTTTTTGGAAATCACGTAAACAAAATACAGTAACTAAATGCTCAACTTTTGCAGAGTATACTGCTATGTCAGAGGCAGTGATTGAAATACTTTTTATTAGGAACTTGCTTAGTGAATCATTCAATGTAAAATTTTGTGATCCACTAAAATTGTATGTAGATAAATCAGGTGCAATAGCAATCGCTAAATACGGCAACTTTACAAAAAATTCAAAGCACATCGAAGTGTAGTGTCATTATATAAATGAGAACTATGAAAATAAAATAATTGATATTGTAAAAATCGATACAAAATGTAATTTGGCAGACTTGTTAACTAAAAGTCTGGATAAGACAAAATTTTTGAAGAACAGATTAGAATTAAGTTTGATTTAGTTATGTAAAAAGGTTATAAGATTATAAATTTAAGGAGGTGTGTTGTAATAAGGTAAATCTTATAATCTTATAAATAACTCTGTAAATGATACATGTAGCGCTATCTGTTGAAGTGTTGAGAAAGCAGCAGTTCAGAAAACGCTAAGATTCAGATTGTGAGTTGCATTAAATGAATGTGTTTTGTGAAAATAAAACTAACAGTTTAACAGAAGGATATTTGTTATTTCGCTTAAACCATTTTAACACCTTCAATCCTTTCTCACAAATAGAACTTTCCAAGTAGACCATAATAATGTCTATTCATCCCTCTTCTCCCAATCTGCTGGTGTTCCTCAAGGTAGTATCCTTGGCCCAATCTTTTATACAGTTTATACAGCTGACATCCCAACTCATCCTAGTACTATCCTTACCACGTATGCTGATGATACATGTGTATTATCAGTCAACTCCAATCCAGTTATTGCATCCCAAAGCCTCCAATCCCATATCACTGATCTTGAAGAATGGTGTCAAAACTGGAGAATTAAAATAAATTCTCAAAAATCGCATCGAATCACTTTTACCTTACGTCATAAACCAATGACTTCCTGCCCTTCAGTATCCTTTAATAATATTCCACTGGTTCCTGTAGAACAGATCTGATACTTAGGGTTGCATCTTGACAAACGATTAACCTGGAATCCTCATACAAGAATGAGAAGACAAGAAAACACTCGATGTTTTAGGCTACTTCAACACTTACTAGACAAACGCTGTAAGCTCCCAATTAACTACAAAAGACTCATCTGACATGACCGTCATATGACCTATTTGGACTTAAGGAGTAGAGCTTTGGGACTCCACTAAGCCATCGAATTCCTCTTGTATCCAATCCCTACAATCCAAAATCCTTTTTAAAATCCTCAATGCTCCTTATTTTGTTAAGAATAAAGTTACCCATAACGACCTTAATGTCCCATTTGTTGCTGATTTGGCCCAACCCGGTATCTATCCTTTCATAACAAACTTCATTACCACTCAAACGCTCTCGTTTCAAACCTAGCTTCCTCTTCCCGATAATCCTCCGAGACGTCTGAAAAGAAGATGGCCACGTGACCGTCTTAGCTAAACTTTTTATTTGAGTACTACCACTGGGTAGTTTCTCTACTTGTCATTAGCTCATGTCATTGTGCATCACTATTTACTTGTGATATTATTGTAATACAGATGTAAATATCAAAAATAAATTAAAAAAAAAATAGAAATATTACAGGTAATAACCATCGGCAACATGAGTCATAATGTTTCAAATAATGCTGCACAAACAAAATGTTAGCCCAGAACTAATGGAATTTAAATTGAAACTGATACACAAATCATGAATTACAGTGTAGTCCAATTATCTCCATATCGATAACCATTGAATTTTATCCATTATTAAACAGTAATTTGTACATAAGGCACCAATAGGGTGCTAAAATATTAGAGTAAATAATAATGGAGAAATGATTTGTAGCCAACAAAATAATGTATAGTGCGACATGATGTCGGTAGTAAGTTTCAATTTAAATCTATGGGTACCAGGCCAGCGACATGGACATCAAACTATTAGAGCAGGTCTACTATTTCTTTACACACAGGAAAATAAATGTACTACTTGTGACAAGCATAAGGTGTAATACTGTATACTAGTACTAACATTGTTTTTTCTAATGAGGGTATTTATTTGAGAAAACGAATCTTGCAGATTCAATTAATAAATAATAAATTTATGAAATTATTTTGGTGACTGATTTAGCAGGGTATATGATCAACATCCTAGATCAGATTGTTGAGTTCATTATAAGTTTCAATGAATAATATTAGGTGTTTACAAGAAATACAAATACAATTTTTTAAACAGGATAGTTTCAACCTATTTTTGAGTTACTGAAATTTATTTCCATAAATACGGCCATCCTAAAACTATTTTCAAATGCTAAGAAAATTATGTTAAAAAGAATGATTAAAACAATATTAATTATATAAAAATAAATAAATAAAAAACTGATACCTGTAAAAAAGTAAGAGTCAGGTTGTATACATGCTGGATATCAGAAGGATCCCTGGTAGCCCTCACCATATCTAGAAGCTCTAAAAGAATATGAGAACATCGGGAAGAGAAATGGATATTAGTATGTAGCCCATGCTGAAGAAGTAGGACAAGGAGGCTTCGAATAAATTCCATTTTTCTTTCCATATCGCGTCCAAGTGTTACAGTCTCACTAGCTGAAAACATCAAGACGTGAAGAGGTGTTAAATTGCTCCTAGATGAACAGTTAGGATTCGCGCCGTGTTTTAACAGAATTCTAACACAGTTCAAGTAGCACACCTGCAAAGAAAGTTGAGAGATGAAATAAAATAGGCCTAGTTAAGCCAATTATTAAAACAATACTTTTTTTACATTAATTTTAAAATATTATAAATATTGTTGAGGAATAATGATACTTACAATGATTTAAATTATACATTTATAATATTCACTATTATTATTACTACTACCAATATCTCTAGTACTATTATTATTATTTATTATGTTCAACATTCAAATCATTTTCTTTCACTTGATTTAATGATGTTTGGTCATGTTATGAATGAATGAATAAGGGGAAAAAATATAGAAATGTATCGAGCCAAGACACACAAAAGAGTCCAAGGGAACAATCTAAAATATTTGGAGAAATTTATGTGAACTTTTTTTAAAAATAAAATTAATTGATATTAGACTATCCAAAATTTTCATTTGAGTATTAAACAGTAAAATAAGTTAAAATAACTTAGGTCTGCAGTAACTTAGCCAGGATTTTGGTTCAGAGGGGACTACTAAGTTCAAATTAACAATTTTTTTCTCTTGGTTTGATTTATAGTGGCCATGTAATATTTTATTTTAAAGTTGTAAAGTGGTATGGACCATAGCGAACACCACACTTCTTATTCCCAGAATTATTTTACTAATAGAAACAAAATAAATCCCTTGAATAATTTAAAGATATAAGATACAAACACGATTGTGCTCTTAGCATAACAACCTATTATGCCCAAGATCGCGGGTTCGTAGTCCGACAGGTGGCCTTTGGACTTTTTAATGCAGTAAAAAATCCTTGATTATGCCATCCTTCGGAAGGGACGTTAAAAGGGGGTCCTGAACCTTTACGATGTCATGAACTCATTAAAAATCCCTATCCTAATTAAACCTGGATAGGCAAAATTTAGAGCTCCCACTGTAGCATTGTCTGATTAGCCATAATAACAAAAAAGTGTTAAATAAACAAAAAAACAGAAACGATAGTGCTGCACCCAATAAGTGAAAAGGCTATCTCCGGCCAAAAATAGTCATTGCAGTGCATCAATCACTCTAGTTTGATGTGTGTGAATGTGATGCATGCATAAATATAAATAGAAGTAATATCCAATTTAAAATTTCTCTCAACTATAATTATTAAAAGTAAAGCACATTAATTATGCTTTTTTATACTTATAAAAACAAACAAACAATTAATGCCTCACAAATAAAAAATCTTCAAAAATAAGAATACCAAAACAAATATTTCAACATTGTCAAATTTGAAAGTAAAACAAAATAGTTACTAAAAAATGTTGTAAAAATGATGATTGCGCATTTAAGAAAATTAAATAAATTGGGTAATGTTTAACAACATAATAGCTACCTTCTGCGTATGAGTAAAATGATGAAGGGGGTCTTTGTTGATGAGTGGTACCAGGCACACCATGAGGGGAACACTTCCATCCCTTCCGACTATGTTCGGGTTACCTCCTTCTTGCAGTAGCATGTTCAATAACTCATACCTGATCCCATCAATTATCTATTTAGCAGTAATCATTACCTCATAATATACATTAGAATTTGAAACCTTTAAATAATGCTGCATTGATTTCAGGGTTCAAAATTTGCTAATTTGATTATCTACAAAAAGCGAAAATATTAAAAAAATAAATAAATAAATAATAAGCGCTCCAAACAATTAAGGATGGAGATATCATTAAGTATTCTAGATGAAGATTTTTGGGAGAGCAAGTATGAGGAAAATGTGGCCGAGCTAAATCATAATCTTTATAAATTAGTAACCTCTTGCTTACTGAAATCAAATCAGCACACATAATCAATATAAAACACATGCAGTACAATACAAGATCAATTGGCACAATATGAGAGGAAGCTTTAAACTTTTTCCGGACTTGCTCTAATTTTGGACCATTGGATTAAATGTGATATTGAATACCGATTTTAAGAGTGTTGAAAGCAGTTTGGCTATATATTATAAAGTTCAGTAATCTCTTAAGATACAAAACAAAATAGCATGGGTATGACACTGTGCTGCACTAAGGATAAAAACTTTAATGACATGCTGACATAGCATACTGGTTTAAACCTATTAAGTGAGAAAACATTATATTTTACCTTTTTTTTGTAAATTACTCAATTTTATGAAGTTTAAATATATTTTAATTATGGAAAGACTGTTTAACTTGGATATAGATTTTCTCTTTCTTATTGAACACATTGACAAATATGGTTAATCTCTTTAATTAGTTTTAATAATTTTAATTGTAAATAAATTACGTTAAAAAGGGGAGCTTATGTTACCAGGAAATTACACAGTGAGGTGTCAGGCTCCTAGTTTGTAGAATAAACTAAGACATATCAATTTATAGTTACCTATTATCAGATCAATAACATTGCCATAGGGAAAGAAAAGATTATATGGTTAAAATAGACATATTTAAACACATTGAACCTCCTAATCCTACAGTAAAGAAGTAAGAATTTGGTGTCATTAGACAAGTAGGCCAACCACACTCAAAATGAAATGAAATCATATCTCAGGAGAGTAGCTGGCAGAACCAAAAGGAATAAGATTAACACAAGAAGAATTACATTACAGACAGTTACATTACCGCAGAAAGACAACAGATCAAATAGTTTGGTCATGTTAAGAATGAATGAATAAGAATAAAAAAAATCTAGAAATGTCTCGGGCCAAGACACACAAAAGTCCTAGGGAAAAATCTAAAAAAAGTATAGAAACAACAAACTAGAACTCCATCTGGACAAACGTCACACTTGGAATCCTCATAAAAGACTGAAAAGACAAGAAAGAAACTGCTCGACGTTTTCGCCTACTTCAACATTTACTGGAAAAACGTTCTAAGCTCCCAATTAATTACAAAAGACTCATTTACATGACAGTTATCAGACCTATTCGGACATATGGAGTTGAGCTTTGGGGCTCTACTAAACCATCCATCCAATCCATCTCGTATCTAATCCTTACAATCCAAAATCCTTCGTAAAATCCTCAATGCTCCTTATTATGTCACAAAAAAACTCATCTATCATGATCTTAATATTCCATATGAAGCTGATTTGGCCTAAACTAGATACCTATCCTTCCATTCCAACCTACTATGTAGATCATCTTCAGGGGTAATGGGAGAGGCGGCTGAGTGAACTGTATAACTTGAGTTAGGTCGAAACGTCGGCATAAATAAAAATAAGTCTTGACTTATTTGGTGTTTTTTTGACTGCACCCTCAACTATATCCATTCTCCGATAAACAATTAAATTGAGTATTCCATGCTATATAGTTGATCTAAAGAGTCAAATCACGACTGGTAATAGAATGGATCACGAATCCATCATGAATCACGAATGGAAAAGAAAATGTCCAGAATAACCATTAGTTGACGGTAATAATATCATGGAAGGGAAAATGGTCCAAGTAGAGGTCAAAAATAAATTCTTGATTAGTTAGCACCTATTCATTAATAAGATTAAGCTTAATAATTTTTTCCCATATACATAATTGTCATAAAAAGTTCTGATGAAAGTTTTCGCCTACTTCAACATTTACTGGACAAACGTTCTAAGCTCCCAATTAATTACAAAAGACTCATTTACATGACAGTTATCAGACCTATTTGGACATACGGAGTCGAGCTTTGGGGCTCAACTAAACCATCCATCCAATCCATCTCGTATCTAATCCTTACAATCCAAAATCCTTCGTAAAATCCTCAATGCTCCTTATTATGTCACAAAAAAACTCATCTATCATGATCTTAATAATCCATATGTTGCTGATTTGGCCCAAACTAGATACCTATCCTTCCATTCAACCTACTTTGTAGATCATCCTTCCATGACAAGCTCCATACACACTTGAATCCGCTTGTCTCTCAGCTTGCTTCCCATACTATTCCTGATAACCCTCCGAGGTTTCTGAAAAGAAGATGGCCTCGAGACCTTCTACTATAGAACTTTATTGGAGTGCTACCAATGGGTAGTTTCTCCACAAGTGTTTTTTGTTTTTATGTCATTTGTTCATATCAGCAAATTTAATTTGTATTAATTTAATACAGTTGTAAATATCAATAAATTAATCTAAAAAAAAAAGAAACAACAAGGGGGGGCTACGAAAATGTTGACAGGCATGAATGGGAAGAAGAAGTAAAGTAAAGTTCAACAATTTCAAAACATTTTTCATTGTCTAGGAATTCAATGGCTTCATTTATCATAGATTTATTCATACTATTAACATCCATAAACAAAATTAATTTGCTTCTCTTAATTGTAATTTCTCGCAATTGTCATTGTTTATGACATTGGTTACAGTTAAAGTTATAATATTGGTAAAGATTGTAAGGTGATAGTAAACAAAGAGGTAAAAGTGATTTGATTCAAGAGTTAAACGTGGTAATAAAAGGTTAATGAATATATAATGATTTTAAAGACCACTGATGTTCAATATTCACAGGAATTATAGTGAAGTCATGATGTAAATATGATTTTACGTTTACACAACATTTTAACTTTAAAATGATTTTTTTTTTTTATCGAAATTTCCACTTATATTCCCAGATTTCTCACCTCTTCATTAATTTTAAATATCATTATATTAAAAGAGACTTCCCAAAAAGAATCATATATAATTAAAATAATTAATAAGTAAACACTGATTTAAAAGTAATATTCTATCTCTTTCTAAGTAATTAAATAAGCCTCAAGTAATTTAAGTAATAATATTCTTAAAGAAAATATTATAATTGTAAGAATGTACCTGAATTCCCAGTCTCTGACATGTCTTAGAACACAAGCTAGAGCACTGTTTCCAGGTTGGTTGATAGAAGGTTTAGCCCCATTTTGAAGCAAGTATCTAACCTGTATTAAAATACTGTTATATTTAAAGAATGAATTATTTATTTATATATTAAGTCCATATACCATCCATAAATACAAAAAAAGTAACATATAAGAAAGTCAAAACACAGAAACAATATAAATATTGAACTTAATATTTATTAATATTTAATAATAGATATTGAAGCCAGTATGTCTAACACCACTTGTAATATTTAGTTAAAGTACGATTATTTATACACATATCCATAAATAATGTATTACAATTTACTGATAAAATACTTTCACATAATTGATTAAACATTATTTTTTAATGGCTAAAAGTAACTAAATGAATCTCTAAACAATTATTGTATGCACAAAAATAAATTTTAAAACACAATTTAAAATCTAAAAATCATCCATAATTTTCATGTATTTGACAAGACTCTAAGAGGACTTAATGCAAGGTGTTTTTTTTACACCTCTGTTAGAAATCATCAGAAAAGTTATAATGCATAAAAACAATAAATAAAAAAAACTTTTCTTCTTAATGTGATAATACAAAAAGATTGTTCTTTTATCTTTTCTTCTTAAAATATTGTTCTTTCCGAAATGCTAAATATTTGTAAATACTGGTCAATCAGTAAGTATGTTATGAAATATCCTTCTTCATATAGTTCTCTACCATCATGAAAAAAATAATGTAACTTCTTACTCTATAAATTTACATATAAAAATGAACAAAACTAAAAATCAAAATTAAAAAAATTGTTTGTCAGAACTTTCCTTTGAGATTTTTGGAGTGATTTATTTTTCTAAATTTGGCACAAAAGCATCCTCCCCCCTCTTAGAGATAGGCTTTATAAGCCCTCCATGAAGATAAAATATAAAGTAATTTGTAATCGCTCTTTTTTTTTTTAAAGTAACTATTTGGAAATAATTAACAATAGTTGAATCATCTTAAGTGGTTAATAAGTTATGCTTGAAATTAATAAAAAATATCATTCATGCATCTTTATATTTTATAGCATTTTTTAATAAAAACTAATAATATTTCTGATCTACTTCAGTTTGAATTACAGGTATAATTAAACTGTGAGAGAAAAAAATGAAGGGAAGTACAATAAAATTCAAATATTTAATTTAAATTACTAGTTTGATTTCTAAGTGGTTGCTTTTTAGAGGATAAATTAATAAAATAACTCCTACCACAAATGAAAATATAAAAATTATATTTTTTCACATCCTTGATTTTGTTTTCACTTATGTATATGTATAACATATGTATATGTATAATGCCCAAAGAAATAAGTTTAAGGTAATACTTTTTTTACCTGTTATTCTCATTCGCCAGATGACAGTAGTAAACTACATAAGGTAACATAGTAAAGAATAATGACACTATAATGGTGCGCAAACTTACCAAATGGAGAACATCCCACTTATTCCAAGGTTGATTATCAGAATCATAACCATATCGAGCCTCCTCTAAAGCATATCTCACTATGAGGCCATGAAGGGGTGTGTTACCAAGAGAATCTGGTTGATTTATCTTTGCTCTTAGCCCATGGTCCAGAAGAAGTTTACACGTTTGAAGGGTTTCTTCAGAACTCTTCCGTCCAAGTAAAAAGACTAGATGAAGAACAGTCATTTGCTGGGTCGCAGTACAAACACTAGTTGATGCACCACATCTAATTAATTAAACATAACATAATAAATAACAGAAGAAGAGAGGGTTTATGATAGCTACTGCTACTGTTTTCTTCTAATGTAATTTTAGGCATTTAATTATTAAGCAAGATAGGGAGGGACATATGATCGAGGTTAAAGCAAATATAGGTTACTTTGAGTGTGTGTATAAATATAGCTTAAATTAAAGTTTAAAATCCTATTTTTTCTTTTAAAAAGCGCTTTAGTTTGATTGGAGAGACAGAATTTACGACTCAAGTAAGAAGAGTGGGTTTTACCGCCAATCATGGGCAAGTCTTCTACATCTTCCCAGACGGTAAGTGCTATGGACTCAGGAAATACAACTAATTGTATAAATAGTAATACAACTGGTTCCTGGGTTCTACCAGTAGCCTAGTAACTGGGCGTAAGAGAACTTTACCAATTGATCAGGACCTCACGAGGCTGAAACGTCTACCACCCATTCAAATACAAAATAGTTTTCAGGCTCTAACCTCAATATCTGAAGAGCAATCAGAAAATACAATTAGACCAACTATAAATCAAAAACCACCTCCAATTTATATTAATGTTGTGAAAAATTATTCGGCACTTATTTCATTTCTCGAAGAAAAAAACGGCCGTAAAAATTTTACAGTGAAGGAAGTGCTAATGAAAGAACCATCTGTCGTTGGTTTACAAAATTTTCCTTAGGAGATATGACATTAGAAAATCTGCCCCGTGGAAGGCATCAAACATCAATAGATCTTAAGAATGCTGTGGAAGAAGACCCTCATAAAACAGTCAGAGAATATGCGTCAGAGCTAGGCACAAGTCGTAAGAAAGTTTCCAGAAATTTAAAATAGATCAGAAAGGCAAAAAAGCTCGATTTCTGGGTCCCACACGAGCTCAACAAACGTCAGCAGTTGAAACGTCTAGAGACATGTGTTTCTTTGCTTGTTCTTCAAAGAAACGATCCATTTCTTGGCCTCTAAATGACATATAAACTTGTGACAAAAAGTGGATCATGTATGACAATCGACGCCGATCTGCTCAATGACAGAATCTTCATCCGAAAAAGTTAATGGTTACTGTATGGTGGTCTATGGCCGGGGTCATTCATTTTTCTTTTCTACCAAAGGGAAAAACAATTGATTCAACATCATACTGCCAAGAAATTGACCAACTGCATCAACATTTGATCAAGCAACAGCCGGTACTGGTTAATAGGAAAGGACCTATTCTCCTTCATGATAGCGCCCGACCTCATGTTTCAATACAGACAGTGAATAAATTAAAGGAGTTGGGCTATGAAGTCTTACCACAACCCCCATATTCCCCTGATGTACCCCCTACAGACTACCACTTTTTTCAGAGTTTGGACAACTTTTTGCGAGGAAAATTGTTTACCAATGATTTAGACATTAAAAATGCATTTACTGAATTCCTTTCATCACGTGACTCAACATTTCAAATCTGGTATACAAAACTTGATAAGCCGTTGGCAGAAGTGTATCGAAAATGATGGTAAATACTTTGAATAAAAAATATGTTAGATTTGATCTCAAATTTTTATTTTCTTCCTGGTTCCAAAAACGGTCATTTCATGTGTGACAAGCCAATATTTACAGGACTGACTACCCGGACAAAACAGCACATGGTGGCACTGCTATTATAATAACATCGATATTAAAACACAGCCCCATCCACTTACCTATCACACCACATAAACAGGCGACTGGCATAACATTAAATATTTATTAATGGGCTCTATAGTCCTTGAAGAACCTTGGCCTCTGCTAATTTCTTCCGCCATTTCCCTCTGTCCGCTGCAAGGTGCCTCCAGCGATTCATCCCGATCGCCTTCAGGTCACTCTCCACATCGTCGAGCCACCTGAGACGGGGCCTCCCTCTTAATCTTGAGCCTTCATTCGGTATCTCATACATCATCCTTCTTGGTCTTCTCCTTGGGTCCATCCTCTCCACATGCCCCAACCATCTTTGTATTTTGAGCTGGATGACTTTTATAATGCCTGGCTCTTCGTGTAGGTCCCTTAGCTCTTTATTGGACCTGATTCTCCACTTTCCTCCACTCTGATAGGTCCAAAAATTTTATGCAGGAATTTTCTTCCCTATACTACAAGTATCTTTTTGCAATTTTTTGTCAGTGAGCAGGCCTCGCATCCGTACGTCGCAATTGGTCTCTCCATTGTTTTATATATGAGACACTTTGCCTTTCTAGACATCCTTTTACAGCACAATATTTTCTATATGCCGAACAGACATCTGTTTCCCACCGCTATTCGTGCCTTAACATCCTTACTCTATTCTACTCTCTATCTACTCTGTTTTCAAAAGTTATCATACTGCCCAGGTACTTGAATTCATCGCATATCTTGAAGCTCCAGTTCCCTATCTGAATTTCTTCTTCTTTCATTTGGCCATCTGTTGATGTTCACATCTGAGAAATTCTTCAAGAGCGCCTGCAAGTGCTGGTACCATTCAGGCTGTAATGAGCACATCATCCGCATATGCTAGATATTGTGTTATACGGTTGTAAATTGTGCCTCCACCATGCGTTTTTATTTTCCTTACGTCTACTTCTAAGATCAAATTGAACAATACGGTTGATAGTGGATCTCCTTGCCTAAGTCTTTTTCCTATTTTGAATCTTCGAGAGGATTTTCCATTTATCATCTCTCTACTGTGTGGATTTGCCAGTCATTTTAACCAGCATTATGTTCATTGTATTATGTACCTGTATTATTTTCTTTGGAGCTCCCGGCTTCTCAAGACACTCGTACATTTTTTCCCTTTTCAATGAATCATACGCTTGTCGGAAGTCCACGAGCAGATGGTGAAGGGTAATATTGTTTTCTCCAGCATTTGTCTCATTTAAAAAATCTTGTCGATGGTGGACCTTCCCGGTCTAAATCCACACTGGTAATCACCCAGAACAGTTTCTGACCAGTTTGTCAATCATCTATTTATTGCTATTGACAAAACCTTATATACCAATGAAATACCCCTATATTTGTCGCATTCCATTCTATCGCCCTTATTGTATATTGGGCAAATTAAGGATTCGGACCATTCTTCAGACATTATTTCATACCTCCATACATCAAAAATTATTATGTAGATATCTTCTTTTATCTCTTCCCCTGTGTTTTTGAGCATTTCATTCTGGATACCATCTATCCCTGGCACTTTATTATTTTTGAGCTGTGATATAATTTTGGCTAAAGCTGTAAATTAATTTTGAGCTTAACTCTGCCTGTGAGAGTCGCTTAGCGAGAATCACAGCCGGTCCCAAGGCCGGATAAAAGAGGAGGGGTGTGTCCACATAAAAAAAACCAATATATATGAAAGCTCAACAAAATAGCTTCGGATTATGGACTGATCAACGGCAACGACCCGGCAAACGTCAAATGGACACATCTCAAATCTATAAATTAGTTACATATAATGTGAGGACATTCTTCAGACCTGGGGCCTTTGATGAACTAAGACCAAAGTGCACTAAAGTGAATTACGATATAGTGGCTCTTCAGGAAGTACGATGGTTAGGAGGAGGCATGCTTATGAAGAAGGATTATACGCCATATTACAGTAGTAGTAAAGATCAGCATGAGTTTGGCTGTGCTTTCCTAGTGAAAACAAGATATAGTAATGCGGTAATGGACTTTGTTATGATAGACAACCGTATCTGTAAAATAAGACTGCGTGGGAGCCTATTTAACATTACTATCATTAATGTCCATGCGCCATCAGAAGATAATGATGATAACACAAAGGAAGAATTCTATTCAAGATTGGAGAGGGTTAATGAATCTTGTCCTCGTTACGACATCAAGATTACAGCAGGTGATTTTAATGCCAAAATCGGAAGAGAAGAAGTTTATAACCCAACAATAGGAATGCATAGCCAACACAATATTACCAATGACAATGGAGAAAGATGAATCCAGTTCACAGCTTCCAAGATGTCTACAATAATGAGCACTGTATTTCCGCATAAGAATATACAAAAATAGACCTGGTGAACAACTGATGGGAGAAATGCAAACCAGATAGACCATTTCTGCATTGATAATAGGCATCTAACTGCACAAGGGATGTCAGAAGCTACAGGGGGCCCTGCATTGATTCAGATCATTACCCAGTTGTAATGAAATTTAAACTAAGAATAAAAACAGTATGGATATCTCACTATCCTTACTGTTTAAGACAAAGTGGGATACAGAAAAGCTAAAGAATGAAGAAACGACAAGACAGTCGATAATGAATGCAAGGAAGCCATCGAAAAAAAGGAACTCCGCTCGTCATAAGTGCTTGCAGTGACATACAAGGCGACAGGGAAAAGAGGTAATCAAGAAGAAGAAAAAAAAGGCATTGGAGGAGCAGTTAAAGAACATAGAAGAGATGGCCAATAAGAATGAGAGCAGGAAGTTTTACAGGAAAATAGGAGCCATCAAGACAGGATATGTGCCTATGAACTATTGGGTAAAGAGCAAAGAATTGCTGATTTCTAATAAAGAGGTTCTCGAGAGATGGGAGGAACACTTCCAGGAACTATTGACTGGTGACCATGGTAACATTAATGGCGCAGCAGTGATACCACACAGTGAAACAGAAAAACGGATGGGAAGAAGAGATACCTCCAACATTTGAAGAATTGGAAGAAGTTGACTGAAGAGAAATAAATCACCAGGCATGGACAATATAAATGCCGAGTTCTTCAAACACATGGTCCCTGACATGCTGAGAGAGCTGCACAGACTCATAGAAAGGTTTTAAAGTGATTTAACGAAGTGCAGCAACTATAGAGGTATCACACTGCTTAATGTTGCATATAAAATTTTTGCAGCATTATTATACAATCGACTTGTACCATAGTATGAAAGGGCAGTTGGCAAATATCAGTGCGGTTTCCAAAGGAATCGATCAACCATTGACCAAATCTTCACACTCAGGCAGATTGATGAAAAGATGTGGGAGTATAATGTGGCTACATGGCGATTGTTTATTGATTTCAGAGCAGCATATGACACGACTTACAGATCCATGGTTTATAAAGCTATGGAAGAAGCAAGGATCCCTCCTAAACTAATAGTTTTAACGAAGATGACAATGAGGCACACCAAATGTCAAGTAAGTGTGAATGGAGAACTTTCAAAGCCTTTGGAAATAAAGAATGGATTGAGACCAGAAGATGCATTGGCCCTTCGCTGTTCAACGCCATTGGGCTCGGTTTTGGGCCGCTGCCTTCCAATTTTGGATTATAAGCAGGTCTCGTGCGTCTTGTACCTCTCCATCCACCCACCGAGGCTTGGGCCGTCCGACTCTGATTGAACGATAAATTTCCTCTTTCACGACTCTTTTAGGTATTTCATTGGGACTTATCTGTGCAACATGCCCTGCCCACGCAAAGCGTCCCAGCCTAATGAAGGTCACAGAGTGCCTGGAGCAGCTCATAGAGTTCCTTTTTTCTTCTTCTTCTCCAGTCTCGTCCCTTACCGGCCCATAGATTCTTCGAAGGATCTTCCTCTCGAAGACCAGGAGATTATTTCTATCCTGTGCGGGTAATGTCCATGTCTGGGAGGCGTATGTCTGGGCAGGCCTGATCAGAGTTTTATATTGTTACGGGCTACTGGGTATTAAAGTGAATTAAACAATTCCTTAATGAAAGAAACTAATATTTATTAACAATATGATAAAAAGGATACAATTAAACTATTAACAATTAAATTATTAAACTAATATGAATTTATAATGACAATATTCTAAACATTATAATCTAGGCCTAACTCCTATTTAATTATTACAATAATATAAGATATTACTAATTCTAGATAGCTTAACTAGTTACAATAGTTTCTAGCAATATTATAAAATTACACTACAATTTACGACTAATAATTAACACTTACAGTTCACTAGTCCACCGACCGTAAGATTCTTCAAGTATCACAAACTGACACACAGTAACAAACAGAAACAGTTTATTACACTCGTGAGACTGTCACAGTTCACTGATACACTTATTACACGGGCCGGTTCAACACTGACTAGTTTATCACACTGACACTCACTTATTACACTGATCACAGATCTTCACTGGTCTACTCTCAGGCTAAGACTGACTGCCTCGAGTTGAAGGAAGTATTTAAAGAGGCAAGGCCGAACATTCTAGAACACGGAAGGCCAGAAAATCCTGGAATCTTCTTAATCCTTTTCCGACAAAAGAAGACGATCTAGAACAGTACTAATCCTATTTTAACTTCTCCCGCCGACGGATTTAAGCCGCTAATCCTCTTGCTTCCGTCTTCCTGCCGGCGCCCGTAACACTGCCCCCTCCTTAAAAGTGCTCTGCCCCAGAGCAAGTCCGGAGAAATCGGGCATTTATGAGCTTCTACTGATGGAGACGCACTTTCTTTCCAGGGGTTGAACGTGCACACCAATATGGCAACTCCAGAGTTGGCGAATGTCTGTTCGATCATGTCCCTGACAATCTTCAACTCCAAGCCTTCGTATCCACAGCCTAACTTCGGAATAGCGAGCTTAGTGACACGCAGTCTCAGAAGCTTACTCCAAAGGTCGTCGAGGCTTCGCCGCAGTGCGTCATATGTTGGCTTCTGATCAGTTGCATGCTTGGTAACCAAGTAAAACAGGTGTCGTCCTTCGTGCGGCTGGTGGAGTGCCTTCCCGAAACTTGGTCCTTGGCGTTCCAGCTCCTCAGTTCCGCCGAACTTCTTCCTGAAGACCGTTGCAATCCCTCGAGAAGTCCTCAGATCTTCGGCAACGCAATGGGCCAGAGAATACTCCATCGGTAACGAGAAGATATCCCTGTAGATTACCTGAGTTACTCCACGAAACCCTGGTACCTTAGTATTCGCAACTGGGTCATTATTTGTCTCCACATTGTTTAGGTACCTAACCTGCTGGTCTTCTGCCGGGCCATGGTCTCCTTTGTACGGTGCCAGTCTATTGAAATGGACTACCTTGGGCAGTTTAGGTGAGTAGCCTCACCTTCTTCGAGGATCATGTAGCCAGACCAAGTCTCCAGGTTGGTAGCCACCTTTCTCAGCCCTGATGTCGTAGCGCTCCTTCATTCTGTCACTTGCCCCCTGGATGTTTGTGCGAACCTTCTCGTGGATATTATCCATTCGCTTCCGTAGATCCGTGACGTACTCCTCTCCGGCAATTTCCTCGTCAGGCTTGAAACCGAATTTCAGATCACAAGGCAACCGAAGTTCTCTGCCGAACACCACATTTGCGGGAGTCTGCCCCGTTGCTTCACTGACTGAACTGCGGTAGGCCAGCAGGAACAGGTGAAGATACTGGTCCCAGTCTCGCTGATGGTCGGAGACCACTTTGGACAAATATCGACCCATAGTCCTGTTCATGCGCTCCACCATGCCATCGGATTGAGGGTGAAGAGGTGTCGTCCTGGTCTTCCGTATTCCCAGTGCTTCGCACATCCCGGAGAAGACTGCAGACTCGAAGTTTCGTCCCAGGTCAGAGTGAAGTTCCATGGGTACTCCAAACATACTGACGAGCTGCTTCACCAGTACGTCCGCAACCGTGACTGCCTCCTGATTCGGAAGGGCGTAAGCTTCCACCCACTTGGAAAAGTAGTCCATGGCCACGAGAATATACCGGTTACCTTCATCCGTCACAGGGAAAGGGCCAGCGATGTCAATTGCTATCCTCTCGAACGGTGCTCCTACGTTGTACTTCCTCATTGGGGCCTTCTTTCTTCTTATGGGTCCATTAGAAGCCGCACAAGTCGCACAACGCCTGCACCAGTCCAACACATCGTCCTTGAGGTTCGCCCAGTAAAAGCGTTCACGTACCTTTTCCAATGTACGGTGAACTCCAAGGTGGCCGCCAGATACTCCGTCATGAAGTTCCCTGAGTACTTCGGGCACTTTACTCTTTGGAACGATGAGCTGAAGTCTGTGCTGATCTCCTTCCATGTTCTCCAATGCCCTTTTCAGCAGCCCGTTGTCCACTAGAATGGAGTCCCATTGGGCCCAGTAAGTCTTTACATTCTTCGACATTGGAGCAACATCCTGCCAGGTTGGTCTTCCTTGCCCTGATAGTTTCCACTGCTTCATTTGTTTCAAGTCCGGGTCCCTGTCCTGCTCCTTTGACACCTCTGCATCCTGCCAACTGTCCATGACCACCGTTGTCCTCAACACTGCAGCCTGCTTCTCTTCTTGTCGAGAACAATGCCCGCAGTCTTCGCCACAAGGCCTCCTTGTTCCAGGATCATTTCTGTGACTCGTTCCAGCACGATGAGCAGATTCAAAGTCATATTCTTGAAGGCGCTCTATCCACCTCGCCACTTGTCCTTCTGGTGACTTGAATCGTAGCAGCCACATTAGAGCCGCGTGGTCCGTTCTCAGGAGGAATCTTCTGCCGTATAGATATTTGTGAAAATGCTCTATAGATTTCACCACTGCCAGAAGCTCCTTCCTTGTGACACAGTAGTTGCGTTCCGGAGCTGAGAGCGCTTTACTGAAATATCCAATGACCCTTTCTTCTCCATCTTGGAGCTGAGAGAGGACGCTCCCAATAGCGGTGTTGCTGGCGTCTGTGTCAAGTATGAACTTGCCCTCGGGACAGGGATAGCTCAGAATAGGAGCACTACTCAACTTCTTCTTCAACTCCTCAAAGGATGCCTGACATTCGTGATCCCAAAGGAAAGTCCGTTTTTCCTCGGTGAGCCTGGTAAGAGGTTTTGCAATGTTTGCAAATCCTTTCACGTACCTCCTGTAGTAGGTGCAGAGGCCGAGAAAACTTCTTACTTGGTGCTTATCTCGAGGTACTGGCCAGTCGGTGATCGCTGCAATCTTCTCTGGGTCAACGACAACTCCATTGTCCGACACAACATGCCCCAGATAGTTGACTTGCCTTCGGAAGAGATGACACTTCTTCGGGTTCAATTTAAGGTTCGCTGCACGCAGTCGTTCGAAGACCTTCTCCAGGTTCTTCAGATGGTGAGCGAAGGACTTTCCCAGCACAATGATGTCATCTAAGTATACCAGGCAAATTTCCCAAGAGAGACCTCTTAACACGCTTTCCATCAGCCTCTCAAATGTTGCAGGAGCATTGCAAAGCCCGAATGGCATTACCGTAAATTGCCAGAGTCCAGTCCCAATCGAGAACGCTGTCTTCTCTTTATCTTCAGGTTTCAATCCAACCTGCCAATATCCACTGCGGAGATCCAAGGTAGAGAAAAGTTCACATCCCTCCAGAGTGTCCAGCATATCATCAATCCTGGGGAGCGGATAACTGTCTTTCTTGGTGACGTTGTTCAGAAGGCGGTAGTCTACGCAGAATCTCGTTGTGCCGTCCTTCTTCTTCACCAATACAACAGGAGACATCCAGAGGCTACTCGAAGGCTCAATGACACCATCAGTCGCCATCTCCTTGATGATCTTCTCGGCGTCCTCCCGTTTGGCTAACGGCAGCCTCCGCGGGACCTGTCGGATGGGCTTAGCATCCCCGGTGTCAATCTTATGCTGGACGATATCCGTTCTACCCCGTGGCCCTGGGCTGATCTCGAAAACCTCCTGCCATCGGATAATCATCTTCTTCACTTCCTCACTCTATTCTGGCGAGAGTTCCCGGCATGATTCGTCCACAAATCCTGTTAGTTCTTCCGGCAGTCCTCGCAGCTCGGTGGAATGACGTTGCAGCTGACGAACCACTGAGGTTGCGGTTGTACATTCCCCTATCGGTGTTTCTTTGTTCAGCGTTACTGGGAAGCTGTTCAGGTTCATTAGCCGAATCGGAGTGGTACGTCCGACCTTGATGAGGGACCTTGCAACCATTACGCCGCGTCCGATCTCCTGTTCTTCTTGCCTTCCCGGTTCAAGTAGCACACATTGACCCTCAGGTAGAGGCCCTTCAATCGTCCTATGTGTTATGATTTGGCTCCGTGCAGGTAAAGTGGTGTCTTCCAGTAAGCGCACTCGTGCGTAGATGTCCTTTCCCTGCCGCAGGATGACTTCTTCGTCTCCCAGCGTCATCACCCCTCTTGCCATATCCAGCTTGATCCCGCATGTGATGATCAAGTCCGTGCCTAATATGACATCTTCATCAATATCTGCCACGAGAGCGCGGTGCTTCAGATGTTGACCCCCGATGATGAAGTAGGCAACTGTCTCCCCGTAGACCTTGGCTGGCTCTCCTGTGGCAGTCCGTAATGTCCAAATCGTTGGCAACATCTTCTCAGCAGGAACTGTCTTTGAGCTCAAGATTGTCTTGGTTGCGCCGGTATCCAGTAGCAGACTTCGCAGCTGCCCGTTCACCTTCCCATCAACGTAGAAGCTGTTCGTTCTGCTCCCTAAAGACGCAACTCTACTGGTCTTCCTCGGGCCCCTGACGTAGCGGGCTGATAGTTGTTCCTCCCCATCAACCCTACTTCGTTCCTGTGGCTTTTCTTGCTTCTTGGATGGACACTTGCTTCTAGGGTGTCCAAGTTGGCCGCAGCCCCAACAGCGTATCTCCTTCTTACGGGTCCTGAGAGCCTCCAAAACCTTTGTCACTATGTCTTCGACGCTGGGGACCCCAGTAGGCTCCGGTTCAGCTGCTCGAACCCGCGCATGGCCCCGTACTGACTGCCTGACAGCCTCGAACTCCATGGCCTGAGATAATGCGTCTCCCAATGTTTTTGACCGGGCGAGCTTCACTGCTTGTTGCGTCTCGGGGTCCCGAAGTCCATCCAGGAATTTGTCGACAGCCAGGCTCTCGTAGACATCATCGGTGACCGATGGGTAAGCATTCCTCACCAGCCGTGCAATGTCTGCTTCAAATTCCTGTAGAGTCTCGTTGGTCCTCTGGATCCTGCTTCTCAGCTGTGAGCGATATAGCTGATCCATGTGACGGTGGCCGAAACGCATCTCCAGTCTTCTAACCAGTTCCCCGAAGTTAGACCGCTCTGTCATGGGCATCCCTTGCAGTACTCCCAAGGCGTCTCCACGCAAGGCCAGGCACAAAGCTGAAGCTTGGGTCTCTTTTGACCACCCGTGGATCGAAGCCGCAGTCTCGAAGAGAGTCATGTAGTCCTCCCACGGTATCTTTCCATCGAACACTGGAATGGTGTTGTGAGTAGGTGGCATCCCAGCATTGGTGGGTGTAATGGTGCTATGAAGGCTGCCGTCGGAGGAACGGTCGGTGTCGTTCGTCGGTAGGTTGCTCTTACGTCCCTTGAGAGCTTCTACTCTTAGCCTAAGTTCGTTTTCTATTGAATTCAATTTTTCTCCTAACCTAGATTCTACATTAGCTACTTCATTATTTACATTTTCCATTAACTTAGTTTCTAATGTGCCTAACTTAGACTCTAATGTATCCAATAAATCACTTTTAACAGTACCTAATTCATTCTGTACGTTATCTAGCTCATTTTTGACAGTACCTAATTCATTACCTAACCTATTTTCTATATTGCTTAATTCATTACCTAGCTTATTTTCTACATTGCTTAACTCATCTTTAACAGTACCTAATTCATTACCTAACCTATTTTCTATATTGCTTAATTCATTACCTAGTTTATTTTCTACATTGCTTAACTCATTACCTAGCTCATTTTTAACATTGCTTAACTCATTTTTAACAGTACATAATTCATTTTTAAAAGTTGCAGACAACTTGCTTAAATCAGTTACAAATAGAACGTCATCTGGATTTTCCCCAAAATCTACAAAAAATTGACGCAAGTGCTCTTGCAGTACACTTTTAGTTCCGGAACAATCAAGATCACGTTCCTCCAATTCACGTTTCAAATCCGCAACTTTAAAATTAATTAATTTAACACTTTTAGAAGCCATTCTTCATACAGTAGCCCAATAATTACAAAATACAAGACTAAATGCAAAATAATAGCAATTACACAATCATCCCACTTCTGACACCAATTTGTTACGGGCTACTGGGTATTAAAATGAATTAAACAATTCCTTAATGAAAGAAACTAATATTTATTAACAATATGATAAAAAGGATACAATTAAACTATTAACAATTAAATTATTAAACTAATATGAATTTATGATGACAATATTCTAAATATTATAATCTAGGCCTAACTCCTATTTAATTATTACAATAATATAAGATATTACTAATTCTAGATAGCTTAACTAGTTACAATAGTTTCTAGCAATATTATAAAATTATACTACAATTTATAACTAATAATTAACACTTACAGTTCACTAGTCCACCGACCATAAGATTCTTCAAGTATCACAAACTGACACACAGTAACAAACAGAAACAGTTTATTACACTCGCGAGACTGTCACAGTTCACTGATACACGGGCCGGTTCAACACTGACTAGTTTATCACACTGACACTCACTTATTACACTGATCACAGATCTTCACTGGTCTACTCTCAGGCTAAGACTGACTGCCTCGAGTTGAAGGAAGTATTTAAAGAGGCAAGGCCGAACATTCTAGAACACGGAAGGCCAGAAAATCCTGGAATCTTCTTAATCCTTTTCCGACAAAAGAAGACGATCTAGAACAGTCCTAATCCTATTTTAACTTCTCCCGCCGACGGATTTAAGCCGCTAATCCTCTTGCTTCCGTCTTCCTGCCGGCGCCCGTAACACTATAAATGAACCTTTGTTTTTCTGCTAATGAGCTTCCTTCGGAGCTGTTTCAACAGACCAATTGCTTCGGTTAACCACTGTGATCCTTGGCTTTATTTCAATGAAAACAGTTTTTGTTGCTGTGACCTGAGATCCAAAGTAACTAAGCTCCTCCACTCTCTCAAAGGTACAGCTTCCTACGACAACCTGTCTTTCTTGAAGTCTGGCTCCTCCGGTGTACATATATTTTGTTTTATTTTCATTAATAGCCAGTTTCATGCACATGGCAGCTCTCTGTAAGCTTAAGAAAGACTCAGTAAGTGCAGTAAAGGATCATACCATTACGTCAAGGTCATCCGCATAACCGAGCAGTTGAACCGATCTATTGAATATGGTGCCATTATTCTAGATAACTGTTTCCTTCACTAATTTTTTCAACACCAAATTAAACAGGAGGCATGCTAAAACATCTTCTTGGCTTAGTCCTTTGTTTGAACCAAATTCAGAAGAGTGTTCAGACTGTATGCGGACTTCATTTCTCTTAGTGCCTCGTATAAATTAGGAGGCTTCATACTGGCATATGCGTTCCTAAAATCCACTATCAAGTGGTGAGTAGGCATCTTATACTCATGGGCCCTTTCCATGATTAATCTGAGGGTATGAATTTGGTCCACTGTTGATTTCCCTCTCCTGAAGCCAGTCTGGTACTGCCCGATTTCTCGCTCTGCATGTGGGGTCAGACTTTGGTAGAGGACATTGGAGAAGACTTTGTAAGCACAGGGGAATAGACACATCAACTCCAAATTTTCCTACTTATTGGCCTAAATGTAGATGTAAAACCCCGGACTTACTAGACTTTTACAAAAGGATTAAGAACAGTACACAAGACTGTAAATACAAGCTCTGACCTTTGCTCTGATCATTCTCTAGTGCAAATGATCCTGTGTGAAGAGCCTTCTCAGGCACAAAAATGTCCTGCGCTTACACAGGGTATAATCGATTGGAATCTATATAGAACTTACCTTAACTCTGAACTCTCAATCTCTGTTTCAACAAAAAATGAGACAGAACTAGAGGAGGCAGTGGAGAAGTTCACTAAAAGTATACAAGAAGCAGCGTGGTCAGCATCAAAATCCAGGTACAGGAAAACAGATAATTAACCAAGCTACCCACAATATATAAGAGCTCGTAAAATATGGCAAGCCCACAGACAATCTTCAGATAGATGGACATTTAACAAACAAAATAATGAACTGAAGTGCCAAATTAGCAAATTTAACAAGTCAAACTACAAAAATTACATTAAATCCCTTTTGACAGACGATGGAAGTTTATGAAAGCATACCAAAAGACTCTTAAAACATCGAGAGATGTCGGCACCTCTTAGAAAAGAAGATAGCTCTTGGTCTGTGTCGGACGAGGAAAAATCTGAGCTTTTTACCGACCATCTTTCTTCCGTATTTACACCACATACTGATTTCACAGACACGAAACAACTGTAAATAACACACTTGGCGTTCCATTACAACTAACATTACCACTGGCTTCATTCACTCCCACAGAAGTAGCAGAACTAATTAGACACTTACCAAAAAGAAAAGCTCCAGGCTATAACTTAATAAATGCTGAAGTACTCCAGCAAATGCCTAGAAAAGCTCTAGTATTCCTAACGACAATCTATAATTCAATACTTAGAACTACGAAATTCCGTATACAATGGAAATATTCTATTGTTATAATGATTAAAAAACAATAAAGAGATATTAGTAACCCTTCCCTCGTACCGACCTATTAGTTTACTCCCTATTTGTTCTAAAATTTTTGAAAAATTACTTTATGCCCGATTATTAAAGTTACGGACTGACAAAAATATAATCCCTCATGATCAATTCGGTTTTCGAAAATCGCACTCGACAACTCAACAATTACACAGAGTAACTGACTACATATCGAAAGCACTAGAGCAAAAGTTATATGCAACTGGAGTGTTTCTGGATGTCGCCCAAGCATTGGACAAGGTCTGGCACCAGGGCCTTCTCTTTAAGCTCAAGACTCTACTATCACATACTTATTATTTAATTCTTCAATCATTTCATGCAGACAGATTTTTCTCAGTCCGACAAGGCTCAGAGTTATCTTCAATAAGACCGATCTTAGCTGGTGTGCTTCAGGGATCAATACTTGCACCACTATTGTACATAACATATACATAAGACATTCCACAAAATCCTGACATACTGACAGCAGCCTACGCTGACACCACTGCCATAGTCACCAAACATCAAGACACGACACAAGCCTCACTAAACTTACAAAAGTCGAATGAGTGGTGCGAACTATGGAAAATTAGACTGAACCACAAAAAGTCACAGCACATCTCTTTTACTCTTAGATGTGAAACATGCCCTCCCATTTACCTTTATAACTCACCCATCCTGCAGACAGATAAAGTACTATACCTTGGACTTTATCTGAATAAGAAAAAACGCCAATCACTGAATCTTAAACTGAACTTGATATATTCTCTATTCAGGAAAAACTTCAAATTAGAAACAAGACAAAAATTAAACACGTACACTTACTTACTAAAACCAGTTTGAACATATGCATTACAAATTTATGGCGTCGCTAAACAGACTCACAGAAAACGACTACAAACTTTCCAATCAAAAGTACTCAGACTTGTCACAAAAGCACCCTGGTATGTCAATAACAAAACTCTACATACTGACTTAAAAATACTAACAGTTGACGAACATACTACAAAAACTTTCAAGGAAAACTACATGGGCACCCAAAACCATTGATAGAACAAATGGCCACGACTCTCATGCCTGAAAACACTAGGAGGAGACTAAAAAGAACGTGGATGAGGGATTTGTTATCACAGGAAATTGAATCAAGCCAAGTGAGAGGTACCGCTGGGTACTGTTCTTCTTCATGCCTCTCATGTCATTGTATTTTATTTTACTGTCAGCCAATCTGCTGATTGTCATTGCTTTATATGACAGGTGTGGATGTAAATATAAAGAGAATAAAAAAAATTATCAAGCAAAAAAGAATGTAATTTTTTTGATATATTATTTATTCTAAAGTTTTCAATTTTTTAAAACTGCTCTGATGCTTAAGGGAAAAAATTAATTTACACAAATAAAATTTAGAATGCATAGAGATCACTGACTGGTATTACACATATTTTCCAGAATCATTTCTGAATTAAAAATGACGAATACAAAATGTTAATCAGTAACAAAACTTATCAATTCCTTGGGGTGCTTCTTTAACTGGTATTTATGCTAAATTGAATTTTAATTTATTATCGATTGCCAAAGAAGTAGGTAAAAATAGCTTCATCTAAAAATAATTACCCAATTAAAAGTTCCAAAAACTTGAGTGGCCTCAGAGCAGCTTGGTGAATGGGATAATATTCATCATAACACTGATTAATCTCATCAGATCTCTCAGAAACAAGATATTTGACACAATTCCAAGCACCACGCTCGCAAGCAATATGAAGAAGAGGACGCTTTTGTTGCCATGGTAACCAATGGTCTTCACCTTGCTGCATCAGAAGTTCGAGTATATCAACCTAATACACAGAATAAAATTAACAATCTTAATAAACTAATAATCTTAAATTAACAAGATGTTGATGAAAAGCTCTATTTATTAAAATGCAATCTATAAGTCTACAGTCCCTGGCCATATTAATGTGACCACCAAGAAAGATTATTTTCTTTTTGTTTTTTCCTAATTTTTTTATATAACTCCTAAGGAGTTACCTCGCAATAACAAATTAAATAAAAGAAAAAATACAAATACCATCTTAATAGTTTTCTTTTGTTATAATTATTGTGATGGTATTTATATTTTTTCTTTTATTTAATTTGTTATTGCGAGGTAACTCCTTAAGAGTTATATAAAAAAATTAGGAAAAAACAAAAAGAAAATAATCTTTCTTGGTGGTCACATTAATATGGCCAGGGACATATTAATATATTGTATGGAAAACAAAACAACAACAAAATAATTTAAGAACGTAAAGAAACAAAAACTATAATTATTTTAAAAATAAGTGTGTGTGTGTGTGTGTATATTCTGCTCATCATTCATCCATCTAAAAATTTGTTATCATAAAACTAATTAAAGTTGTTTCATGGTAAATAAATGCTAAATAAGATATATAATAAATTGGAATAATTGCTTGCCAAAATCATTTTTATTTTATTTTCTAAGTCCTCTTGTTTTCATCCAATGTTTTCAAAATTAATTTCGGTCAAAAGAAACTCAAAGAGATAAGAGTTTCTTTCTTCCTCTGATATAACCTGAAACTTTGGTATAAATCGAACATAAAAAACTTCATTTATACTGAAACTGGCATCAAAATCAGTGTAAGACAATCTGCAACTGATACAAACCATTTCGGAAAACAAAATAAGGGTTAGGCAGATTAACAATGAGGAGGGGTAGGAGGAAAAGTGGCGGGGGAAAGTGCCGGTAGCAAAAGAGCAAATGGCGCTGGTTATTACCTACGTCATAAAAATGGCCGCTACTATCTAAACTAAACAAATACCTTAGATTATGACCAAATTACACAAAATCATAATAAATTGTAGTGTAAGTGTTATTCTGATGTATAACCTATATTACGGTAAAGTTTCATCCAAATCCATTCAGTAGTTTTTGTGTGACGGAGAGACAAACATACATACAAACTTTTGCATTTATAATATTACTAGGATGGTATTTCCTTATTTATACATTCCTTAAATAAAAAAAATGAACGCAGCAACTTTAATTTTGTTGTTTGGTAGAATAAAAAAAGTATAGTAAAAATAAAAATAGCTCCTAAAATACCATACCTGGTCTCCATCAATTGCGTAACAAATGGCACTCTGAAGTTTTTCGCTTGACCTGTCTGCTCTATCACCAAGTGCACCTACAAAAAGTGGTTTTGACAAAAATATCCGTAGATACCATAGGATTTATTCAATAAAATATAGTAATCATTAATTAAAATGTAAAAGAAATTCCATCTACATAACAATTAAAGATTAAAGTGCATAACAATAAATATTATGCTTCATACTCTGCTGAACCCTCAGTAATGTTACCCCACAGTTGATTAGAGTTCAAACCCTCTAAATCTAAGCAGAATCATTTATTAAAAATGAACTTTATTAAAAGTTTCCCATTAAAGTAATTTCAGACTTAAAAAAAAAAAGAGATAGCAATATACTAAATTTTAATATCTCTTAAATTTGATGATCAGTACCCTTTCTATCTATAAAGTTTAGCAGAAAGGATTCAAATAAGATTAGTACTAGGTTGCTACAAGAGTATTTGTACATAAATATAGCTTTATTTCCGATTATATATTTTAAACATTATTGAATACTTCTCTTCAAAGCAAAGTCCACTCTTTCGGTTTAGAGCAAAGAAGGATAAGGCAAAATGTATACTCTTTGTAGAGGCATTGTGTTGCAACATGGCTCGGTAACTATTGAACAAAGTAGGGTACTTTGCACATAAAGCATTAAAAACTCTGTCTAGCTGTTCACAGTAAAGGATTGGGTACATTCTCCAACTATCAGGGGCAACCAATGGATGAACTGGTCTTGGATTCAGTACAGATGGTTAGAAACTGTATTGTTTCTTGGACAACGGTTGTGCAGGGAGGTGATATGTCATATATCACACTCAACCACCAGGTCTTTTCCCATTTTTTTTTTTGGGTGTACATTTTATAGATCACATAGGATCCATCACCCACTGCTAATAGTTTAAATATAAATGTGTGCCAGCAAGGGGGATTTGTTCCCAGGACCTTTCCGCAAGGCAACTCAGGATTCTATCACTATGCCACTCCGCTACCCAGATGCATATATAAAGCTCATATTGTTGAAATGCCTAAACCAAGGTGCGTTAGTATTTCGACGGATAACTGGCTATCCTTCTTAGCAGAAATTTCTTTAGCAGCAACCTCTGCACTTTTTTTTACAATAATATTTCAAAAGACCATGAATCACGATTATTTCTTGTGACAACACATGTGGGTTTTAAAGATGAACCCATAAAGCCAACTTTTTTCACCAGAAAAAGTCAAAGTATTAGTCAAAGTAGTTGAAAATGTTAAAGAATTTAGCAACTCTTTTCATACCAAATTCATAATTAAATAAATACTTTTCAATTCACTTTATTTACCTAATCAACTTCAATAATAGTTATATGAACTCAGCATTACTTGTTACATAACTTTATAAATGTGACTAGTAAAAAATATCTATATCACAGTAAAAAATCATATGAAAATTAACCAATGTCCTTACCATATTTCCCTCTTTCTTCACAGGCCTGATTATGAGGACCTGGCCAGCACATTCGAGCTTCTACATCAATCCTTGCACCATGCTTCAGAAGGAGTTCCACACAATCTTCATAGCTAGAATTATATAACATTTAGTCGAAGTAAAATATTAATCTGATTCCAAGAATCAATAATTTTCTGAAACCTAAATCATGATATAAAATATTCGATAAATAAACTAATTATAATTAGAACTAAAAATTATAATATACCCTTGGTAACAGGCAATATGAAGAGGAAATGAGCAGGGCCCTCGATTTAAATCAGTATTTCGAGAGAGTATCCATCTGACCATATCAAGATTATTAATTCCAATACAGTTTTGAAGCAAATTGTATCCTTCTTCATTATGTACAGCTAGAATGTTCTCACTCTTAAGAGAAGGAAAACATCAATTTAGGCTATATAATTGATGAACTAGGCCCAGAAAAAAATATGCAATTGATTACCTTCGGTATTTGTGATAGAAGACCATCCAAGCGATGTGTTGTCACTTTTGGGTTTGCCCTAAGGGCATCAAAAACAGTTCTGATTTTTGCTCTTGTTTGTTCAGAACATCCCCTATGGTTTCCCGCGGATAACAGAGCACTTCCCGATTGAAAAAAATGGCTTACTGTGCCTCCCATTTTAGAAACCCTTTCAAGGAACCTTTTTTCTAAATCATGTTTTGTATTTCAAAATATATAAATGTAATTAAAAACGATAATAAACACATTTATCTACCACATATATGAAGGAGATCCTTTCCTCAACAAAATTCATTCCCATAAGCATCAACAATTTAAATTCAAGTTCTGATATTTTTATTACATTCGACCGATAATAAATCCAAATTTATGGTAAATAACGGCTTTCTGAAATATGTGTATTGGCAGACACCCAAAAACACTAGTTTTGAAATGTCTATTATCAGATTTTAAGTATAATCCCATCTTACACAAATAACTTCTAATTGTCATTGCTGCAACATTACGAATTAATAGAAGAAACTTAATAATATAATTAGCTTTTCAGAAATGCATAAGTTTTTATTTCTTTTTCTTTATTAAATTAATTAAAATCGATACTCTTTTCAATCTGACATTTTGATGCATATCAACTTTATCACACATAACAGACTTATCTGTCTACTCCCGATCAGCTGCTAATATCCTACAGCCTTCTAGAAAAACATTACACTGTTGGATTTAAATTTTCAAACAAATTCTTATTCTACAGCATTAATAATTTTTTTTTCTGTGATTCACTATAGAAGTTTGTATAGTCTAAATAATAATAGTATACAATATAATAATAGTATACTATATAATAATATTGATTAGTAATTTACTTGCCCCAATAAAACATTTATGCGACGTTTTATTGAATTTAAGTTATTAATTCACATTGGAAAGCGTTATTT
This sequence comes from Arma custos, assembly GCA_037127475.1. Classification (NCBI taxonomy): domain Eukaryota; kingdom Metazoa; phylum Arthropoda; class Insecta; order Hemiptera; family Pentatomidae; genus Arma; species Arma custos. The sequence goes on along the minus strand of CM073759.1, from coordinate 126,769,204 downwards.
ATAATCTGTGTTAATTTATTTTTAATATTATATATTGCTTATATATTTGTTTTAATATAGGTTGTTCTCTATCGCTTCTATAATAACAAAATAAGAGGAAGTTACCGATGCCACGGTTAATGAGAAATCGAAGAATGTAAATGCCCTATTCGAGATAGAATTGTCTCAGATGTAATCAAATACAGTGGCATTAATTGATGGCTCTTCAAACCATGTTAGAAAATATAAGATTCCAGATTAAGAATAAAAGAAGATTAGAACTATAGTGATATAACTATAATTCCTATCCAGGGGCTATAAAGCAGAAAGCAAAACTTATAAGACAATCAGTCTCCTTTGAGTTGACAACTTAAACCGGAGTAAGTAATTTTTCACATTCAAGGACGAATCAAGGTATTTTTTTTCTAGGGGAGGCACAACGGGCAGACGGGCAATAACTTAGAAATAAACTTGTAGTAATTACTTATAGAAAGGTTTCTTAAAATATCTAAACAATAGTTTCACTCAGGTACGTGCCCCCGTGCCCCCCCCACCTCTGGATCCGCCTACCGATAAAAAAACTTTTTCTGCTCTTTCTCAATCTGAAGGCTACTTTCTACTCATTCTCACGTCAGGATATATGGAATCTCATTGTAGGATAAAAACATCACAGGAGATCTCATCTCCACTATACAAGCAATATATAGCAAACGTTGGATTGTGAAACAATAATAGATTTATATATTTGAAATGGATAGAGGAGTCAGACAGGTTGATAGCCTAGATAGCCTTAGTCCTCTTTTGTATTCATATTTTTGGAGGTAATGCATAAAATATGGAAGTAGGGAGCATAAGTGATATTAATTGCAAGATGGGACATTTTTCCTATGGACATCTTTCCTTGTTCAGGTGGAAAGATGTGCTTTATTAGAAAGGAATTACAATAAATGAATTTGTTTTTAATATTTAATTAAAAAAAAGTTTTTAAAACAAAAGTTGATTATTGTTTTTCTCTTTTATATATTTTCTTGGCATTGTCATACAATATTGCTGACAGTAGTGTGTTTGTAGTGCTATGTTTCTACTCTTAAATATATCTTGAATATATATATATATATATTGATATTTGGGATGCCAGAGTCTCATTTAGGATGAGTACTCAAATTATTATTTATATTCCTTATTCTTAATTGGGTTCCTTTCCAAAGGTCTATTCTTGTGTTTACCAATTCACTTATCTATTATACCTTCAATATATTATTTATAAATAAATAGTGTATCTGGGGTATGTAAGCACCAAAAGAATTACAATAAGTATCGTTTATTTATTTAATTTCAACAAGGTTAATGATTCAGATTTTAATATATGTAAAAAGGATTGCCATAAAATACATTACAGGAAATAACTTAAACTTATCTGCGGACAGGGGTAGATTGGGTTACAGGTCGGTCTTCTTCCTTGACATCTCCGCCCGCTTCGTTCGGCCGCTCTTCTCTCTCGGGGTACCCGTTCTTCTTCTTTCCGGCCTCGTCTCCCGAGTACCTTCCTGCTCTGCGTCTATCTCTCGAGTGCCTTCTTCAGCCTCGTATTTCAAGAGTTTTCTTCTCTCCCCCTCTCCTTCCTTCTCCACCATCTTTGACCATAAAACCATAAGGGGACCAAGGGTCTGTTCTTTGTCCAAAACACATTCCCTTTCATGTGTCCCAACATGACACATTTTCCCCTCTCCGCATCACTTTCATGGTGCCGACAGTACATAGCATTATCCCTGTGGTTGCGGGAAAAAGAAAAGATGTTGAACTAAGAGAGACTTCTTTTCTTTTCTAAATGTATAAAATGATCTAATTTTTCAAATGTTATAGTTTTATGGCAATACCTTACATCTTTACAATTATTCAATTATTTGCGAATAATTTGTTTGAAGATCTTTACAGGTTTACTTATCCTTATATATTTTACAATACTTTACTTACAGAGTTTTGTTATATACATCGGTAATGAACTAGAATTAATAATTGTATATGATAAAATGAGTTAAATATTCTTAAGTAATATTACGTGTCACCATTGTTTTTACTATACATATTTCAATATTAGATCTTAACGTAACAGAGTACAAAATCTTGTTATTTACATGGTCTATTTTAATTAATTGTTTCAATTTTTAAGTTGATGGTTAAACTGGATAACAAGAGGAATACCTAATAAACCGTACGTGAACAATAATACCGCTAGTTTTGTTTAAATCAATAGTATCGACTAGTTGAACCTAGCGTCTATATGTATTCTTACTAACATACCATACTTCAATATCATTATTCAATAGTTATAGAGTATACCGGCTTATTATTGTAATGTTGAATTATAATTAATGGTTCTAATATTAACTATAATAATAAAAATGGCTAACTAGGGGAATACCCTATAAACCTAAAATAAACAATAATACCACTAGTTTTATTAAATTAGTTGCTTAGTGCAGGCTAAACCTAGTGTCCTGCGTCTTAACACATCTCAATATTATTATTTACTAAATTCATACACGGGTATACCTTTATCTTTCTGACAATTACTTTTACTTTTATGACAATTTTTACCTTTACTATAATATAATTTGCATACATGGTTAAGATTAATATTGATGATATATAAAACAATAGCTATAATATAACAAAAAATATCGACTGTACAAAAAGGTTTGAATCTTAGCTTTTTTTATTGCCACTTCGGCCTCTTATGCCTTCAATATTGGGTACCTAGCAAGTGTACCTTTATGGTACCTGATAATGTCCACTACCCTTGGCGAAAATATTTCACAACCTGTACAGCGGGTTCGTTTGAACTACATTACCATTTGTAGAATGCCGCCTATGCACGTGTGGGTGTGACCTACTGAAGTTCTACCTGCTTGCCCTAAACTCTTATCTATATCTTTAACATATTTTTATGGTCTTGCATTTTATGGCGTCCATTAGTAATGGTAAAAATGTTTAAATTTTATAAATTATTATTACAACAATTTCTAATACTATTAATATTATTTACAAACAGTTGACTATTCTTATTTTTAGGCAATTTTCGAATCTTTCTGTCATTTTAAAAATAATCAACTACTATTTTAACCAATATCTAAAATCAAGAAACATTCCCTTTCGTTAACCAATATTCCATCCGGCGGTACATATTAAACTTTTTTTTTTTTTTTACCTGGCCCCTGAGATAATTTCGGACATCTCCAGTCCCATATAGAACATTTAGTGCTACCATATCATTCTTCATGTTTAGTCCAAACATTATCAAAATTTTTATATTTACTTCCTTTATATTTTTCATACCATGATTATATATTTCATACCATTTTTTCTATTAAAAAGTGCAGTGTACACAAGTTGCAGCTAATTGTTTTAGTTGTGGTATAAACCACAAAATGAGATCTAATCGATACATTTTCTCCACTTTTACCATTGTTCCTTGATTTCTTCCTTGATTCTTATCTAGATATGGCGACTTAAACTTTAAAACTTCTGTGTTTAAAGATTCCCTGTGTTTATAAACCGTCGGTGCAATATTTTCACCTGGTTCTACTCTGTTTATTGTTTCATGTAGAGACACAAATTCCTTAAAAGATTCTTCATACAAATTTATATCTGCGATCATTTCAAGATTATTCTTAGATTTAGGACTGTCCCCTTAGAGATCTTCTTCCACCGAAGTGTCTCCTATTTCACATTGGAGATCTGGCATTTCTACTTTACTTTTCGAAACCAAACTATTATTTACCAAATCATTATTGTCCTTAGAAGCTATATCTGTGAGTACTTCACGATCATTTGTAGAATTTTGGCTGCTCTCTTTGAAATCTTCTTCAATCGAAGTGTCTCCTATTCCACACTTGCCTTCTATTGGCGTTTCTTCGTTTCTTGACAATATATGATTATTAAAGGGTGTATTTTCACTTATTGATCTGCTTGATGGAGGTACTTCAGCATCAGCAAGTAGATCATTCATTAAATTAATCTTACCTTCTCTTGGATCGTCATAATTACTAATAGGTCCCTTTAACGAGCAATTTTCTTTCTTTTCTTGAGCAATCTGGTTGACGTCTTCTTCCAGACTTATATTTTCTACATTGTTTACTACCCCTTTTTGTTTTGTTCCCTTGTTCTTTATTCCTTCTACCCTGTTCGTGTTATTATCCATATCCTCTATCCTTTTCTTTATATTTGTATTTATTTCTTCCGCCATTGTACCTATCTTCTCTCTATATTTCTCTACACTTGCCTTTATTTCTTTTGTATCTTTTTCAGTGGTTTCCATCAGTCTCATCATTATATTTATCATTTCCTGTGTTTTATCCGTTTTTCCTCTTTTATTTGCGTCGGTTCTTCCTTTCATGTTCATTGCCGCTTCGCCGTCAGTCTCCGACATCAATCCCTGAGCGCTATGCACCTGTTCTATACTTCCGGTGTTTTGAGGATCCATCTATGCTTCTTTTAGATCATTAGTCGCCGAACGAGTTGTTATGGCTTTCATTAAGAGCTTGAATATTCGGATTATGCCACGCGGATAACAATACATAAATAGACGAATATAAATAATTAGAAAAATCAACTATAATTATGTCTCTAGAAAAAGTTAAAGAATAAAAATTCAATCTATTAATCTGAATCAATAAACCAATTTGATTGTAAAACTATTCAGAACATAAAGTTAATAAAGATAAATAATCAACCAAATTCTATTTAGTAGATTAAATAGTAAGTTCCCCACAAGCTGGATGTCATTTATAATGCTATGTTTCTCTCTTAAATTTTTTGAACATATATATTGATATTTGGGATGCCAGAGTCTCATTTAGGATGAGTACTCAAATTATTATTTATATTCCTTATTCTTAATTGGGTTCCTTTCCAAAGGTCTATTCTTGTGTTAACCAATTCACTTATCTATTATACCTTCAATATATTATTTATAAATAAATAGTGTATCTGGGGTATGTAAGCACCAAAAGAATTACAATAAGTATCGTTTATTTATTTAATTTCAACAAGGTTAATGATTCAGATTTTAATATATGTAAAAAGGATTGCCATAAAATACATTACAGGAAATAACTTAAACTTATCTGCGGACAGGGGTAGATTGGGTTACAGGTCGGTCTTCTTCCTTGACATCTCCGCCCGCTTCGTTCGGCCGCTCTTCTCTCTCGGGGTACCCGTTCTTCTTCTTTCCGGCCTCATCTCCCGAGTACCTTCCTGCTCTGCGTCTATCTCTCGTGTGCCTTCTTCAGCCTCGTATTTCAAGAGTTTTCTTCTCTCCCTCTCTCCTTCCTTCTCCACCACCTTGGACCATAAAACCATAAGGGGACCAAGGGTCTGTTCTTTGTACAAAACACATTCCCTTTCATGTGTCCCGACATGACACATTTTCCCCGCTCCGCATCACTTTCATGGTGCCGACAATACATAGCAGTAGTTTACTCATTTAAAGACACTTTGTGCTGCTAATGGTTATCGGACGATGCTACAGTCCTAAATTTTGCCTATCCAGGTATTATTGGGATAGGGGTTTAACCCATAGCCTTTATGAGAATTGTTTGTGCCAACTTCGAATAAAATTTAATGATGCTTTTGATATTGGTATTATTGGTAAAAGAGCAGAAAAAATAAGAATATTTAGGTTTAAACAGTCAAATACGAATTGTACATATTGATGAATATAATACTAATTAAAAAACTTATTTATAATAATGGATTATGCAATAAAATAAACCAAGTAAAATATCACTAAATTTTATTTGCTCTTGTAAAAAAAGGCTCTTGATTTCTTAGCAAGAAAGCCTTTAAGTAAGTACATATTCTATTGCTTCGTGGTTGTCGTCTGAGTGACATTCTCATCATTTACATCACTGCCATTGTCATCAAACCTATAAAAAAAACAATAGGCATCTGTTTTGCAACAAGTCTTGGAATAGCAAACGTAGCACAAATATAAACTTAGTTGTTTACGTATTCATTAAGAGAATGCTTCTGTTTACAAAACTTGAGATGTAAAAAACAAAACATTTGTTAAACCTGCATCTCCTTCTGCCATATTCTCTTTTCTTTCTTCTTCATGGTATTTGTTTCCAGTGTTTTTTTCATTTATTACCTCAGGCTTGCTGTAACAATGAAAGATGACTGTTTAACCTTAGACATTTATGAGGAATGTTTAAGTAGTTTTAAGATGTTACAGGTAAAAGTTTTAAGTAGTTAAGAACATGTCTAAACGGGAATCGCAGAGATAAAGGAGAAACAAGAGAAAGCATCAGGGCAGTTGGGAGGTATTTTAATCCTATTAAGCAAGGTTTTCGGAATGAAAATAATTTCCAAGCCAACAAAAGTAACGTTTTTAAGAATACCTTCCTGCCGAACTTGACAAATTAATATGAAATTTGGACCCTAAAAGCAAGCATATAAGCCAACTCCAAGCAATGTAGATGCGCCATATTCATAGAGCCAAAAGAAAGAATAGGAGAGACCGAATATGGACCATCACAATGCCATCCAGCCTGAGATAGCAAGGTGTGAGGGAAATAACAGAGCAGCATCAGCTGAGGTTGTATAAAAACAGAAGGTAGACTGGTTAGGATCACCTTTGAGACGCAGAAGGCGGCCTATCGTAAGACATGAAAACGTGGAAAGGGGAGTCTTGGAAAGGAGAGGAATGAATTGGGGAAGGAGGAGACAGCTGGCTCAGGGTAGAGGCCTTTGGAGAAGGGTCTATAGACAGATATCTCATTCCGCTTTGCGATAGAATAAGATGGACTAAGACAATATAAATACGAAAATATATATATACAGGGTGTCCCGAATTTAAATGGCAAAACTTCAGGAACTTATAGGGGACCGATAAACTAAGACAAAAAGTCCTTTAGAGATTTGCTCTTTTTTGCTTAGTTTTAGAGAAAATCGCATAAAAAGAAACAAAACAAGTTTTCTTTTTTATATGTTGATGAAAGATGTGAAAATATTGCTCAAAATGTTGTCCACTTGCACCAATGCAAGCATTACATCTAGCACTCACTTGATAAATTGCAGCTAAACATTGTTCTGATGATATTTGTTGCACTGCATCTATGATTCGGTCTCTTAATTGCTCTCTTGAGTTGATTGACACCGAATAAACTTTCTGCTTCTAGTATAATATATTTATTTTCGCAAAAGTGAGTAACTTGAAATACATTACGTTAAAAAATATATGTGACATCGCAAAAATAAATTACTAATGAAGTTTTGAGTCGGTTAAACAGACAGCTTATGCCCTTAGTACTTACTGGTAAGTGGAGTCTAAAGTTTTATTACTTCAGCATTTGACTGAACTCATTCCAGCTGTTCGTCAATTCATCCCTAGCACTCACTTGATAAATTGCAGCTAAACATTGTTGTGATGATACACGTATTTGGTGCACTGCATCTATGATTCGGTCTCTTAATTGCTCTCTTGAGTTGATTGACACCGAATAAACTTTCTGCTTCAAGGTTCCCCATACGAAGAAATCCATGGGTGTCATATCAGGTGATCTGGGTGGCCAAGGTACTATTCCTCCACGTCCAATCCATCGTTGTGGATAATTTATATCCAGCCAAGCTCGATCAACTCTGATATAATGAGCTGGACATCCATCGAGTTGGAACCACATTTCAATCCGCTGTTGTAAGGGAATGTCATCTAAATAATTAGAAAAGTCGTTCTCCAAAAAATGTGTAAATGTGATACCATTCAATCTTCCAGGTAAAAAATATGGTCCCACCAGTAATCCGTTCCAAATCCCAAGCCAAACGTTAATAGCAAATTCATGCTGAAACCTATTCTCTCTAGTAGCTCTGGGATTTTCAAGAGCCCATACATGATAATTTCTTTTATATGATAATTCGATTAATAATTCCTCCTCTTGTAAAGGTAGCTTCATCGGTCCATATAATTTTTAATGGAAATAAATTATCATCGCGAATTTTTTCAAGAAACCAGTTACTAAAATTCAATCTCTTGACATAATCTTGAGGTAATAAATTCTGAACTTTTTGAAGATGGTATGGATAGCGATTATCACCTTTCAAACTTCACCATATTGCTTGCCGCGATATCGCTAATGCAGCAGATCTCTACGGATGCTAGTCTCAGGATTGTTATCGAAGTGGCGTTGGACACAATTTCTTCTCCGATAATCTGCTCTTACTGCTGCCTGGAATTGGTCGCCTTCATTACGTATTAAGAATGACCCAGTCTCTCGTAGTCTATTAAAAGTTAACGAAAAGACTCGTCGATTAGGCACTCATCTATTTGGAAATCGGCGCGCATACTCCCATACCGCTTCTAAAGCATTACCGTTACAGAAACCATACACATAAATCATATCAGCGTATTCAACATTAGAATATGTATGCGGCATTGTGGCTGATGCTATTCACACAAAAATATCTGAGTAACTGACCGAAGCCTGATTTAGGAATTATAATTCTAGAAGGAAGCCAAAATGTAAACAAATAAAAGAATGTAAAGGATAACATTAAGTGTTTACATATCTCACTGCCCAGCCTGACGAACTTCGAAATGTGATAATCGCTACCTGTAACATTTTTGTTTTGTTTCTTTTTCTGCGATTTTCTCTAAAACTAAGCAAAAACGAGCAAATCTCTAAAGGACTTTTTGTCTTAGTTTTTTGGTCCCCTATAAGTTCCTGAAGTTTTGTTGTTGTATATATATATATATATATATATATATATATATATATATATATATATATATAAGTTAAGACAAGACGATGATCGCAAAGTCGCTAATCAAGTTGGCATTGTAAACAGCTGTTGGAATCTATAAATAGAAGTTCAAGATGGCAATAAAGTCAGTGTTTAACCAGCCGTCAAGTGTGTTGTTTATCTCCCTACTTATTCTTTTGTTTATGTTTTGTGAGGTGAAGTACTTAAGTGGTGCCGAAACCCGGGAAAACGTTTTAGCAGTTCAGTGAAAATATATATTTTTTTTCAAGGACACTAAAGACTACAGCGAGTTAAATATTGATCTGTTTTACTTTCATTTTTATATTTATTTTTGCTCTCTCAATTTGAAAAATAACTAGTCTTGCCATTATGAATGAACAAAGAGAAATCCTGAGGCCGGCAACGTTAACGTTAGAGCCTTCACAGCCAGAACAGGCGAATCCCCAGTTTCCGCCATTACCATCAACAACTCTAGCAATGGCGCGGGCAGACTTAGCTGCCCAGGAAGCAAACAGAATTGCACAGGAAACGAACGAATTGGATAAAATGAAGTTAAGGAAGGCCGATGCACAAGATTTAAGAAGGGAGATATCAGACTTGCAGAAATTTAACGGTGATGTGGGCGAACTAAATCATTTCCTCAAGGGCGGGGATGGTATTATGAGCAGCATTCAATCCCAGGTCGCAGCAGACTTTTTAGAGGAAGCGGATGCCAAAACGCTACGGGTAGCCTTAGCACGACGGATATCGTCGGAATCGACTAGATCTTCGGAGGCTTCAGGGTCCGAGACGGAAGGAAGCGAACCTAACCGCAGAGGAACCCCCGGAGGAAGAAGCAAGCAACGGAGCACAAGGAGGCGTAGTGAGCAGATAAGAAAAGAATGAGGATTGTGTGAACGGAGGGCAACCTATTTTTTGTGAATAGTGTGGTAAAGAAGTGTGACAGGTTGCCTATTATCGAGTTTTGCAAGGGGTCGAGGTGTCTTGTGGACACAGGTAGCTCGTGTACTCTAGTAGGTAGAGATAGTCTACACCCTATATTTAAAGGAAAGTGTGGCCCAGAAATTAGAAAGTGTTTATGTCAGCTAGTCACTTTGAGTGGCCCCTGTACGGTGGAGGGAGAAGTGGAACTGGCGTTAAGTAAATGGGGTAAAAAGGGCGACGTAGCAACTGTGCATGTGGTAGAGACCATGCCGCGCGAGTATGGTGGGATTTTGGGGTTTGACGTGCTCGAGAAACTAGGTGCGAAACTCAGTAATGTAGAAGGTCAATGGATGATTAGAATTGGAAGGAAGACATATAGAACGATGGAGAACGCGAAAAGGGATGTGAGGTGCGTCGGTGCAATTACTCAAGGCAAGGATTGGAGGATGGGCATAAGGGAAGAATACGCGGATATTTTTTTTCGCGAGGGGGATCCACTGAGCGTGACGGGAGAAACGGTTCATGAAATTCATTTGAAATCTGAGAAGAGTACTTACGTGAAGGAGCGGCGGCAACCACAGGAGTTGCGGGAACACATTAGGGAGGAGATCGCGGAGCTAAAACGGCAAGGTATTATCGTTGACAGCACATCACCCTTTAACAGTCCTCTATGGGCGGTCAAGAAGAAACCTATTAACGAGGATCCAAGGGAGCGCTACAGAGTGGTGGTAGATTTCCGGCAACTCAACGAAAATACGTTGGATGAGAAATACCCTATTCCCAGATTAGAGGACATTTTGGACAGACTGGGCGGAGCAACCGTGTTCAGCACACTAGATTTGAAATCTGGATACCACCGAATTCGCATGCATCCCAGAGACCAATGTAAAACAGCGTTTACGTTTGAAAGGGGCCATTACGAGTTTACCCGTATGCCATTCGGTTTAAAAAATGCGCCGATAACGTTCCAGAGGCTGATGGACGAGTTCTTGAGGGGCTTAGACGAAAACATGTGCCAGGTCTATAAGGATGATCTCATCGTTTTTAGTAAGACTAAGTTGGGCCATATAGAGGATTTGAAACGAGTCTTTGACAGAATACGTCAATTTGGTTTAAAATTATCAGCGGAAAAATCAATATTGGGACAAAAGCAAATCAACTTCCTCGGGCATTCGATATCGGCAGAAGGGGTGCGGCCTGACGGTAAGAAGGTGGAAGCCATAGGGAAAATGGCGATGCCAACCGATATCAAGGGAATCAGGAGATTGCTAGGAACCCTAAATTATTATCGTCGATTCGTCCCAGAGATGGCCGAGCATCTGAGTCCTCTGAATGCACTGTTAAGGAAGGGACGCACAATTCGGATTACTCCAGAGATCGAGGGGAACATCAGGAAATGCATGTGTTGGCTACAAACGGAACCGGTCCTCGCATTCCCTAATTTTTCAAAACTATTTGCGATCACCACCGACGCTAGTGAAACCGCTGGGGGCGGTTTTGTCACAGGATTATGATAAGGGGGAACGGCCTGTGGCATACGCAAGCAGAAGGCTTACAGACGCGGAGACCCGATATTGCGCGCTCGAGAGAGAACACTTCCGGCCATATATATTTGGAAAGCAGTTCAAAGTTCATACCGATCACAGGCCACTTCTGTGGGTGGGTAATTTGAAAGAATCGTCGGCTAGGGTGACGCGTTGGAAGGAGATTTTGAGCCAATACAATATCGAAATAGCATACAAGCCGGGAAAGGATAATGTGGTGGCAGATTGGTTATCTCGTGCCCTGCATGGCAACGCTATCGAATCAGGTGAAGGGGGACCTTCCGGGGAGCTCCAGAGGTTCGTACGGGAATGGACGCCAGATGTGGAAGGAGAAGGAGAAACAGACCGCCGGGACAACGGGGAATCTCCCGACCAGGAGGAATCACAAGACGAGAGATCGACTGAGATGGAGGAGGTGGATGAGGTAATAAACGATAAGACTCGGCAGATAATACGGAAAACAAGGACCACGGGGTTACTGAAAACGGAATTTTCCAGATACGAGAGGCATAATATTGTTACAATTTGGTCCCAACCTGGAGTACAGGAAGAGCAAATCTGCCGAGCGTTAAAGCACGCCTCTAAAGCAGGTGCGACCCACTATCTGTATGTTGGCAATGCGACGGTATGGGACAAGATACGTAACTTGTGGAGATTCGAAAAAATAGGGATAGACAGGACGTTTATCCGATGCCGATCTATGGTAGAGACCATTCGCGATCAGGAACAGCAAAAGGATGTAACGATGGCGTACCATCAAGGGAAGACGAACCACCGGGGAATCAATGAGACGTTGGCGGCACTAAAAAGAAAGTATTATTGGGTATGGATGCGGATGCGCCCGTCTTTCTCTCTGTGACCGTAACAATACATTTATATATATATATATATATATATATATATATATATATATATATATATATATATATATATATATATATAAGTTACAAGTGTAACTAGGACAGTATTATTGTTAATACCATAATTGTAAATATAAACAATGTAAAACATATAAAAGCAGGATTATGAGACAGAATAAATCAGTATTGTTTCAGAAGTCTAACAGTGTGTGTTATTTCGTTCCTTTTAATCTTTTTTTTATTACTATCCGTGTCACGACACTTAAGTGGTGCCGAAACCCGGGAACTTGTGAAAAGAAAACCAGGTTAAAGAATTTTTTTTTTTCTTTCTCTTGATCTCTGTTCAGCACCTTTATTGTGATCACGAGGAAGGTAATAATGCCTGAAGGAAACAATATCCTGAGACCAGACGTGCTCACGATGGACGCACAACCTCAGCCACAACCTCAACCACAACCCGCAACACAACATCCGCTAGAACCACAGGAATCAGTTTTAGATATAAACCCTAATTTCCCGTTGTTGCCGTCAACTACGTTGTCATTAGCGCGTGCGGACATAGCTGCAAGAGAAGCGAATGAGTTAGAGCGCATGAAGCTTAGGAAGAACAACGCGCGGGATCTGAGGAGAGAGATAAGCGAGCTCGAGAGGTTTGATGGTGAAGTCGGGGAGCTTAATCATTTCCTGAAAGGAGGAGACCGAATCATGTATTACATTCACATTCAGACCGAGGCAAAGGACATAGAGGAATTGTATGCCACTAGACTAAGGGCAGCTCTGGTATGTCGTGTCAGGAGGAGCATACTCAACCTAATCCAGGCCGATGAGGAAACGCCATGGCACGTAGTTAAGGAAAGGTTAAAGAAAGCATTCGGTGGAGGACGATGGGTTCCCGAGGAAGACATGCTCCAGAAGTTCAGGGAATATCGGAAACCTGGACAAACACAGGGGCAATATGCAGCAGTACTGCTAGCGCGATACAATAAAATAACAGAGAAACTACGTTAAGTGATGGAAACGGAGCAGGTAGAGGCCAGAATGGATTTTCTGTCCAGAATCCTGAAGGTCCAGCTTGCTGACTTGATACTGGCAGAAAAGAAGGGTTACCGCGAGACAAATCATAAACGAGGTTCCCCTGAAACAGGACAGGATCACATATGTTAAGGAACGGAGATATCCTCAGGCACTTCGGTCCCATATACGTGAAGAACTCAATTCTCTCAAGAAACAGGGGATCATCGTCAACAGTACGCCGCCGTATAATAGTCCTCTATGGGCGGTTAAGAAGAAGAGTTTACCGGGGGATGGAAAAGACCGGTACAGAGTGGTGGTAGACTATCGGAAGCTTAACGATCACACTGTTGACGAGAGATATCCGATCCCGCGGTTCGAGGATATTCTCGATAGGCTGAGCGGGGCGATCATTTTCAGTACGCTCGACCTTAAAACGGGATACCATCAGATTAAGATGCACTCGCGCGATCAACATAAAACCGCCTTTAGCTTCGAGAGGGGACATTACGAATTCACGCGCATGCCGTTCGGCCTAAAGAATGCCCCAATCACCTTCCAGCGCTTGATGGATGAGTTCCTCAGAGGCCTAGGAGAGTCCTTCTCTCAAGTCTACATGGACGACCTCCTTATCTTCAGTAAGACGGAACATGTGGAATATTTGCGCAGGGTTTTCATGAAGATCAGAGAGTTTGGCCTCAAGCTGTCCCAAGAGAAATCGATAATGGGGCAAGAACAAATCACTTCAGGCCATACTATTTCCAGAGAAGGGATCAAACCGGACGCAACTAAAGTGGAGGCGATTCGCAAGATGGTGGTGCCACATGATGTTAAGGGTATTCGTCGCCTGTTGGGAACCCTCAACTATTACAGACGATTCATACCCGACATGGCAGCATATCTCGTCCCTCTGAACAAGCTGCTCAGAAAAGGGTCGAGGGTAGTAGTCACGCCTATCATGGAGAACAACATTCGGAAATGCATGGAGTGGCTGCAAGAAAAACCTGTGCTAGCGTTTCCGGATTTTCAGAGACCCTTCGCGTTAACGACGGATGCGAGTGAGTATGCATTGGTGGCAGTGTTGTCGCAAGTAGAGGCTGAGGTCGAACGTCCGATAGCTTATGCAAGTAGACGGCTGACAGACGCAGAGACGAGATATAGCACTTTGGAGAGAGAGTTACTTGCTATTGTATGGGCAGTGGAGCATTTCCGGCCGAACATCTTCGGAAGGAAGTTCCGAGTACACACCGATCATAGGCCACTCCAATGGATCGGAAGACTGAAAGAGACATCGGCGAGAGTGGCCAGGTGGAAGGAGTTCCTGGCTCAATATAACATGGACGTGGTCTACAAACCAGGAAAGGAGAACGTTGTAGCGGACTGGCTGTCTCGGGCTATTACAACGAACGCGGTGGAAGAAGTTGGGGAATCATCACGAGACGTACGGCAATTCCTGAGTGAATGGACACCAGAGAGGGAAGGAGGTGAGGCAACGGGAGGTCAAGAGCTACCATCCGAGGATAGTTCCACAGACGACAGACCGGATAGTATGGAAGAAATAGATGACATCATTAATGACAAGAGGCGTAATTGGAGTAATTTGGAAAACCCGGACATCCGGTCTACTGAAGATCGATTTTGCAAAATATGGGACGAGCAGCGTCATTACAGTATGGTCCCAGCCTGGGATTGGAGATGACCAAATCTGCAGAGTCCTAAAAGATGTATCGAAGCAGGGGAAAGTACACCACATCTACGTGGGAAATGCTTCTATCTGGGACAAAATTCAGAGGGTATGGAGATCAGAACGTATTGGGCTAGACCGCAGCTTCATTCGCTGTAAGCGTATGGTGGAGACCATCAGAGACGAGGAGCGGCAGAAGGAAGTGACCATCGCTCATTACCAAGGGAAAACTAATCACCGGGGGATTTCAGAGACTCTGATGGCATTGCGGCGGAGGTATTTTTGGACGAACATGAAGAAGACGGTGAGTGACATCATTGGGACTTGTGAAGTATGTCTCCGCACGAAATACGATCGCCATCCTCCGAAGGTCACACAAGATGAGACAGCCACAGCGGAGGCGCCGCTCATGGATATCCAAATTGACACATTCACCTGGAGAGGATATAAATGGGTGACGATGGTGGATCTATTTAGTAAGGTAGCCATGGCCTATCCAGTACAGGAACGATCGGTGGATGCGGTGTTAGCGGCATTAGGCCGCTGGTTTCAGTTTTTCGTGGTTTCAGAACAGACCGCATCAGATAGTGGTCGAGAGTTCGACAACGCAGCAATTCGGGAGGAGATGCGCGTTTTAGACGTTAAATGGCACCTCAACACGCCGGGACATCCTAAAAGCAGGGGATGTATTGAGCGGCTTCACGGCACCCTCAGTGAGCATCTGCGTGTATACCAAGGTGAAAAAGGGTTGGAACCAGACGTTGCCATGAGCAAAGCCATTGTTGCTTACAATCATTCTATCCATGCGGTCACGGGGTTCTCGCCGTTTGAGATACTTTTCGGCTTGAGGGAACGTCGGAGGGATTTTAGAGGGGCCTCGGAAGACGAGCTACAAATGGTAAATAACCGCCTGGAAATGAGAGAATTATGGAAAAACATTTGTCGTAAGATTCGAGCCGAGAAAGCAAAGAGGGTGGCGCGAGAGAATTTGGCCGTGCGGGACGCGACAGGGAGAGTGGCGATTGGGACGATTGTGTACCGGAAACTAGGGTCCAATAGGGGAAAAGAACCGTCGCGTTACGAGGGACCATTCAGGGTGACAGTGATCCGGGAACACAATGTGGTTACCATTGAGAGCTTGAATGCCCCACATCGGAGACGGACGGTCCATATCGAACAATTGAAGATCCCAGCACGTGAACCGTCGGTTGGGTAGTTACTGGAGTATCCTCCCGTTCATACAGATGCAGAGACATGTATGAGCTGTATGTCCGTTTGTAATTGTGTTAATGGTAGAGTTAAGATTTTTTTTTTCTTACTATTTTGTATTGCAATGATTGCGTTCTACGCTGTGTACTATCTATTACATGTGTAAAAGATTTTCTTTCTTTATTGTATTTTCTTTTATCATAGGTAGACTGGTGAGGTGTACAGTTCTCGTATGTCATTTTCTGTTGTTGTGTTAACTTATAAGATTCTATTTTCTTTTGTCACGACACTTAAGTTATAAATATATTTATACATCGGTTTTTTTTATTTTCCAATACTTAAAACGCAAAGTATATCAACACGAATATAGTTGTGATTCAATAATGAAAAACACCAATAAACCAGATCAGACAGCCCTCACTACACACTACAGAATACTAAACATACATTTAAACTTGATGAACCTAAGGTGATATACCAGGAGAGAAATAGTTTCAAAATGAATATATAGGAAATGATAACTATAGAGAAATCTAAATATCGCGCTATAAACAAAAAATCTGATGTTCAAGGTCTGAGCTCATGTTACGCAAATTTAATTAATTCATAATGAAATAATAATCTAATATAACAAGTAAATGAAACTACTGTTCCCTAGAGTAACGGATTACTTTACCGTTGATCATTACAGGGTAAACTTTTTATGATGTAGTAAGTCGTGTGATGGGGAGTTCTGTTCTTTGGATTTATAAGTACACACTATCTGATTACATCTTGAACGTGTCATTTTATTTTATTTGGGTGTTCTATTCAGTGTTTTTATTTTAGAAGATCTCATTTTTCAATGTTAGGGCCTGAAGATGAGACAAATGTATACAAATATATATATATATATATATACATATATATATATATATATATATATATATATATATATATATATATATACACGTGGGCAGGTGGAAATCTTTAAAAGACGCGGATAGACCCGTGCCTATCTGTTTGTGGGATTTTTACCCACTAAAACCTCCCTACACCCGTTTTCCACACTCCACGGGACCGCCGGTAGGCATTATTTGTGGAGGGGAATGGCTGTGTGCTGCCTCATGGCCCAACTTGTAGCTTTTTGATCTTGTAGATTCTTCTTCTTCTAGAAGGCACCGGTCTTTACTGATTCTGTCTCCTTATCCTTTCCTCCTTTCTCAGTCTTTTGAGGAATCTTGAAGGAATATTTTCATTTTTACCCACTGATCATCCGACTTTAGCATACAACTCGCTAAATTTTCAGGAGTCATCTTCTCTCCACAAGTCAGCTCCAATTCCTTTCTCTCGTCAGTGAAGCGGGTACATTAAAAAAATGCGTGTTCTGCTGTTTCCTCAACAGCCATACACGTTGTGCTTTCAGCACTGCCGTCGAGTTTGAAGCTGTACGGTAGGCTCTAAAGCATCCATGTCCAGACAATTATGTATATATATATATGTATACACACACACACAAACACACACACACACACACACAAACCAACTAGATAAGCCCAGGCGTGACGGTTCCTAGAAAAGGCGGCGACCTGGTCAGCGTCTGTTCCTCAGGTTAGAGGCGGCTGTATTAAACCTGGCAGGAGGTATAAAATGCATTATTTGAAGATATTGATAATGGAGGAGAAGGATAAACATTTTACGGTGCAGGGGTTCGGAACTCCAGTACCGGCGTCGGAAGGATGTGCGGAAGCGGGCTTCCCGGCGTCGTCATCATGCAACCACAGTGGTGATGGTGGGAGACTTGGCCATTGTAGTATCTCAGGCTACAAGATTAACTACAACGGAGGTGATGCAGAATCTTGGGCTCAAGATTGACGAACTACTATCTTTCATTCGGTCAAAACATAATGTTCACGGGAAAATTAAAAGTTACGCTTGCGAGATTCGTCTGTATTTTGAACAATTGGAAACTGCTGCCCTACCTATCAGGACGGTAGATGGCGATACCCAAACAGCTTACTCCACCGGGGAACAAAAGGATGGCATTAGAAGTAAAGGAATAAATAACACATCCCCGCTATCGAACACCAAGAGTCCAACGCAGACAGTTGAAAGGAGGTCAAAACCGAAGAGAGCGGTGGAATACAACGAAGTTCGTTAATCACCTAAAGTAGGGGCTTGTTCTCAAAGACCAGCAACTGAACCGAAGATATCTTTCAAAGACCCTTGGCAAATAGTGCCAAAGAGATCGAAGAAGAAACCTCGCCTCAAAACACCGCGACCTGATGCAGTCATTGTGAAGGTATCAGAAAGTCAGTCCTATGCAGGTATTTTGAGGCAAATAAGAGGTGATCCAGCAATGATGGAACTGGGCCCTTCCATAACCAGAGTCCGGAAAAATAACAACGGTGATCTTCTACTGCAATTGGACCACAAAAAAAAGGAAACCCTTTCATCTATGAAGACTAGAGTGGAGAAAATGCTTGGTGAAGGTGCAGAAGTGCGGACATGGACGGAGGAATCTATGTTTGAACTAAGACACTTAGATGCTCTGACCACAAAAGAGGAAATTGTGGAAGCATTAAAGCCACTACTGGGTGAGGAGGCAGTACCCGTAACAGCAATAAAGTCCATCCGTCGGGCATATGGAGATATGCAAACAGCAGTCATTGCAATACTAGTTCTCCAGGCAAGAAAGGTTATGGCTCAAGGCACGATACGTGTAGTTCTTTTCGTTAGCCGCATACGGGAGAAATTCAAAGTACAAAGGTGCTTCCGGTGCTGGGAGTATGGACACATAACTCGAAAATGTGTAGGGGAAGACAGAACAGCCTTACGCCGAAACTGTGGACAGCTAGGTCACAAGGCTGTTGAATTAGGCAGAGCCCTAAATGTGCAATATGTGAGGGAAAGACTAGCGTGGATCATCTTAGTGGGAGTAGTAAGTGCCCAGCTTTTCGTTTAGCACTTAAAACCATGTTGCAAGTTCAACAACATCGTAGATTCTGCAGTTGAATTTGAACCACTGTGAAGCTGCACAGGATTTACTCTGTCAAACTGTACGAGAACTACACATCGACGTTGCTATTGTCGGTGAACAATACAAGAACCTCGATTGTACAGCATGGGTATCCGACCAAACTGGTAAAGCTGCTATTTGGGCCTGAGGTGAATATGGTATTCAGGAGGTGGATAAAGTGAAGCAGTCTGATTATGTATGGGCAAAGATTAATGATGTGTGTGTTTTTAGCTGCTATGCTGCTCCTAGTGTAACGATCGAAGATTATAAAAACTTACTGGATCGTATTGTCGTGGATTCTAATTGCCATGGGCCAACTATAATTGCTGGCAATTAATGCGTGGGCAACGGAATGGGGTAGTAAAACTACGAATCGTCGAGGTGAAGTTCTACTGGAAGCATTTGTCCAAATAAATGACTTGGTCCTTATGAACTACGGTACTGTTCCAACTTTCACTAGGGCAGGAAGGTTATCCATTATTGATTTGACGTTTGTCAGTGGACGCCTGCAACGGGGCGCCAATTGGAAGGTTTGTGGATTTTATAATTACAGTGACCACCAGGCCCTCTTGACTACGCTGGTGATACCAACAAGAAGGAAGAGTTGTAGATGGAGAACGGTAGGCTGGAATACTTAAACTTTCATTGCTGACTCATTCTCGCTAATGATGGAGGATCCATGTTCCCTACATGGCTCAGCAGAGGAAAAGACGTTTAAACTCACCTCGTTCATCTCCAGGGCATGTGACGCGGCTATGACTCGTTAAAAACCGGGTAAAAACCGTTCCCCAGTGTACTGGTGGACAGATATAATAGCTGGCCTTCGTCAGTGTTGCCACCAAGCAAGGAGACGTTACCAGCGAGCAAGGCATCGACCGGAGTTTAGTAGGCTTCAGAAAGAGTTCAAGATTGCTAGAAGAAACCTCCGCAGAGTCATAAAGGATAGTAAACGACGGTGCTGGAAAGAAATCTGTGATGAGGGTGATGAAGACCCGTGGGGTAGGCCTTACAAAATAGCTTTAAATAAATTGAATAAAGAGTCATATCACCTCCCCACAATGCCGGAAATTGTGGACAATATTGTCAAGGCGTTATTCCCAGAACAGCCGAAAACTATGCGATGCATAGAAGTCACCTGTGTACCTGATTTTCCACTCGTCACAGAGGAAGACATTGCCGCAGATATAAAATCTGGAAAAGCGCCTGGTTTGGACGGCATTCCCGATTTAGCCCTTAAGCTGGCTCTCCAAAAGCGTCCAGACCTTTTTAAGGAGGTCTTCGATTCCTGCTTTCATGAAGGGTCGTTCCTTGGAAGAGACAGCGTCTCGTTCTGATTCCAAAGGGTAAAGGAAGCTTCGAGGACCCTTCGACATATCGCCCAATCTGTTTGTTGGATACTTTAGGAAAGGTGTTTGAGAAGATCTTATCTCTCAGGCTTCAAGATTTACGGAAGATGAAAGAGGCCTCTCAAAGGCTCAATACGGATTCCGAAAACAGCGATCTACGATAGAAGCTATTGGACTAGTCACCCAGATTGCCCGAAAAGCGATTGCAGGAGTGAGGTGGAAGAGGGGTGCGAAGAATTATGCAGCTATCGTCACCTTGGATGTTAAAAACGCATTTAACATGGCGAACTGGGCCTGCATATTGGATGCCCTACGGACGATGGTGGTCCCATTGTATATAAGGAGGGTTATCAATGACTATTTTAAAGATAGGGTACTATTTTATGCTTCGGATAGTGGTTTCAGGAGATATGAGGTCACTGGTGGCGTCTCACAGGGCTCAGTTTTGGGTCCTCTCTTATGGAACGTTATGTACGACGGAGTTTTTAGGTTACCCATGCCGGATGGAGTTACAGTTGTTGGTTTCGCCGATGATGTGGCAGTTGTGGTCGTGGCAAAATATATTGAGGAGATTATCCTAATTGCCAACCAGGCTGTTGCTATTATTCGAAGATGGCTAACTTCTATGGGGTTGCAGCTTGCTGACCATAAGACTGAGGCGCTCCTGGTCAGTAGCAGGAAGAACTGTTACTCTCACAGTGCGTAGGCACGAAATTCGTTCCCAGCCACACTTGAAA
Organism: Arma custos; assembly: GCA_037127475.1. Classification (NCBI taxonomy): domain Eukaryota; kingdom Metazoa; phylum Arthropoda; class Insecta; order Hemiptera; family Pentatomidae; genus Arma; species Arma custos. Next base: position 126,748,152 of record CM073759.1, on the reverse strand, counting down.
TGCCTGGGAGTTGTCATCGATACACGTCTCCAGTTTAACGCACATACGGAGTATATTAGCGCCAAAGCGGCAGGAATTACTTCATTATTGACGCGCCTTATGCCAAACATTGGAGGACCCAATGAGAGTCGCAGAAAGCTCCTGGCAACTGTTGTCTCCTCAATCCTTTTATATGGAGCTCCAATCTGGAAAGAAGCCATGTCCACCGCATCGTACAGGAGACAGGTGGTCTCAGTGTATCGGAGAGATTTATTGAGAGTGACAAGTGCTTTTCGGACTGTTTCTTACGAAGCTGTATGTGTAATTGCGCGCATGCCTCCAATCGGGATGCTTGTGGAAGAAAAAGAAACAGATGGTACAATCGTAGTACTCGAGTGTCAAGAGACGAAGAGAGGAAACCCACCATCGTACGTTGGCAACAGCGTTGGAATTCGGCTAATACTGGAAGGCGGACCTACAGGTTGGTGCCTGACAGGTTCGTGGTATGATCGTCGGCATGGGGAGGTGGATTTTCACCTTACACAACTATTATTTGGACATGGATGCTTTAGAGCCTACCAGTACAGATTCTAACTAGATGACAGGGCTGAATGCCCAACTTGTATGACGGTAGAGGAAACAGCAGAACATGTATTTTTTGAATGTACTCGCTTCACCGACGAGAGAAGAGAATTGGAGCTGGCCTGCAGAAAGAAGGTGACTCCTGAAAATTTAGTGAGATGCATGCTTAAGTCGGATGAACAGTGGGCAGCGGTGAAAAAATTGGCCACAGGAGTCCTCAAAAGACTGAGAGAGGAGGAAAGAACAAGGAGAGAAAATCAGCAAAGACTGCTGCCTTCTTGAAGAAGAGGAATTTAGACCAAGAAGCTAAAAGATGGAAATGGCCATGATGCGGCACATAGCCATTCCCCTCCACGAAGAAATGCCTAGCGGCAGTCCCGTGGAGTGTGGAATACAGATGTAGGGAGGTGGTTTTAGTGGGTAAAAATCCCACACACGGATATGTACGGGCCTATCCGCATCTTTTGAAGATTTCCACCTGCCCACGTACAACGCAACAACACACACACACACACACACACACATACATACATATATATATATATATATATATATATATATATATATATATATATATAAGTTAAGGGTCAGGCCCTGGTAATAGTGGAGCTTAATCCTACTGAGAGTCTAAACAACTCCCAGATACTAAATAAGAAGGATTACTTGATAAATAAAGTCAGTGTTTTACCAGCTTGCTAGTGTGTAGTTTCTTTCCCAAATTACTCTTTTTTTTTATGTTTCGCGAGCCAAAGTACTTAAGTGGTGCCGAAACCCGGGAAAATTATTTGAAGTCACAAGGATAATTTTTTTTGTTTTTGTGAAGTATTTAAATATTTTTTTTTGTGTGTTGTTTCTGTTGTTTTGTCACTTTCTTCTCAAGAAACCGGGAAAACAAATTTCAATATGAATGAACAACAAGGACAAAGCATTCTCAGACCGGCAACGTTAACCTTAGAGACGCCGCAGCCAGAACAGGTGAATCCAGAGTTTCCTCCATATCCATCTACCACACTAGCAATGGCGAGAGCAGACTTAGCAGCTCAAGAAGCGAATTTTTGTTTTGTTTCTTTTTTTGCGATTTTCTCTAAAATTAAGCAAAAACGAGCAAATCTCTGAAGGACTTTTTGTCTTAGTTCTTCGGTCCCCTATAAGTTCCTGAAGTTTTGCCATTTAAATTCGGGACACCCTGTAAACATACAAAAATGTTACAGGTAGCGATTTTCACCTTTCAAAGTTCGCCAGGCTAGGCTTTGAGATATGTAAACACTTAATGTTATCCTTTACTTTCTTTTATTTGTTTACATTTTGGCTTCCTTCTAAGATTATGATTCCTAAATCAGTCTTCAGTCAGTTACTCAGATATTTTTGTGTGAATAGCATCAACCACAATACCGCATACATATTCTAATGTTGAATACGCTGATATGATTTATGTGTATGGTTTCTGTAACGGTAATGCTTTAGAAGGAGTGCAGGAGTATGCGCGCCGATTTCAGAATAGAAGAGTGCCTAATCGACGAGTCTTTTCGTTAACTTTTAATAGACTACGAGAGACTGGGTCATTCTTAATACGTAATGAAGGCGACCAATTCCAGGCAGCAGTAAGAGCAGATTATCGGAGAAGAAATTGTGTCCAACGCCAGAGAATCTGCTGCATTAGCAATACCGCGGCAAGCAATATGGCGAACTTTAAAAGGTGATAAAATTCGCGATGATAATTTATTTCCATTAAAAATTGTATGGACCGATGAAGCTACCTTTACAAGAAGAGGAATTGTTAATCAAAGTATCATATAAAAGAAATTATCATGTATGGGCTCTTGAAAATCCCAGAGCTACTAGGGAGAATAGGTTTCAGCATGAATTTGCTATTAACGTTTGGCTTGGAATTTGGAACGGATTACTGGTGGGACCATATTTTTTACCTGGAAGATTGAATGGTATCACATTTACATTTTTTGGAGAACGACTTTTCTAATTATTTAGATGGCATTCCCTTACAACAGCGCATTGAAATGTGGTTCCAACTCGATGGATGTCCAGTTCATTATAGCAGAGTTGCTCGAGCTTGGCTGGATATAAATTATCCACAACGATGCAGTGGACGTGGAGGAGTAGTACCTTGGCCACCCATATCACCTGATATGACACCCATGGATTTCTTCGTATGGGGAACCTTGAAGCAGAAAGTTTATTCGGTGTCAATCAACTCAAGGGAGCAATTAAGAGACCGAATCATAGATGCAGTGCACCAAATACGTGTATCATCAGAACAATGTTTAGCTGCAATTTATCAAGTGAGTGCTAGGGATGAATTGACGAACAGCTGGAATGAGTTCAGTCAAATGCTGAAGTAATAAAACTTTAGACTCCACTTACCAGTAAGTACTAAGGGCATAAGCTGTCTGTTTAACCGACTCAAAACTTCATTAGTAATTTATTTTTGCGATGTCACATATATTTTTTAACGTAATGTATTTCAAGTTACTCACTTTTGCGAAAATAAATATATTATACTAGATTATGCCCCCGACTTCGCTCGCGTGGAATTTGGTCTGCCACGTAAAGTTTCGTGAAAGATCATTTTAAAAAAATAATTTAATTATTTTTTAAAATATAAGTTACCCGTACATCCAAAATTTCAGATGTCTAACTTCAAAATTGACGGATTCTATACAACCTTTGAATCCCTATTATATTAAAGGGGAAACCCCTGGGGTGGAATTATCCAAATTTCTTTCTTAAACTATACAATGAACCTATCTACAAATTTCAAGATGCTAAGTTCCTGATTTACCTTTAATTATGTACTATAAAGGGAGGGGCACATGCCCCCGTGCCCCAACATAAATCTGCCCTTGCTGTAGCCTATGATGCATAACCTATTTTACTCAATAAGTTTCATAGAAATCCATTCAGTAGTTTTTGCGTTAATGAGTAAGAAACATTCGCATTTATAATATTAGTAGGATATCAAAATAATAGTTTTACTCATGTTCTTTCTGTTATTTTAACCACTATTATCATGTGATTTGCCTTTAATTATGTAATATAATGGATTCTTCACAATACCTAAAAAACTGGCGGGAGGGCACGTGTCCCCTTGCCCCCTCAAAAATCCGCTCTTGCTGTAGCCTATGTGTTCTTCTGATGTATAACCTATATTACTGTAAAGTTTCATCCAAATCCGTTCTGTAGTTTTTGCGTTAAAGAGAGACAAATATACAAAATTTCGCATTTATAATATTAGTAGGATATCAAAACAAATAGTTTCACTCATGTTCTTTCTGTTATTTTAACAACTATGATCATGTGATTTGCCTTTAATTATGTACTATAATGGATTCTCCACAGTACCTAAAAAACTGTAAGGGGGCACGTGCACCCCCCCCCCATAAATCCGCGCTTGATATAGCCTATGTGTTATTCTGATGTATAACCTATATTACTGAAAAGTTTCATCGAGATCCGTTCAGTAGTTTTTGCGTGTAAGAGAGACAAACATACAAACTTTCACATTTATAATATTAGTAAGATTAGTAAGATTTTTATTACAGTTGTAACACCAGATGGTGGTGAAAAAAATATCATATGGTTTTGCAAGTTATTTTTGTGACTGTTTTCAGTGAGTTATTATTTGTAATATTTAATCAGATACTGATGGAATCATGATTACGCACTTATCCAGACATGTTACAAGCGTGAGTAGAACGAGCGTTACAAGCTTTCTAGTGCACCGTAGTAAGGCAACGGTTCCTGAAGCGCCTGCGGAAAAATGGAGGAGATATTCACCTTTCCATGTGCCATTCAAAATGGAAAGAATGGTTGATTATGCACTAGCGAGATCTGATGACCTCATTAACTGGGGACGAAAAGGTTCCCTTTATCCGTTAACTTTCGGTTTAGCCTGCTGTGCTGTTGAAATGATGCACATGGCCGCTCCAAGGTACGATATGGACAGGTACGGTACTGTCTTCAGGGCTTCCCCTCGCCAAACCGATGTTATAATCGTAGCAGGTACTGTGACGAATAAAATGGCTCCGGCTTTAAGAAAAGTATATGACCAAATGCCAGAACCTAAGTGGGTCATATCAATGGGAAGTTGTGCCAATGGAGGGGGTTACTATCACTACTCCTACTCGGTAGTGAGGGGTTGTGACAGAATAATTCCAGTTGATTTTTATGTTCCAGGGTGTCCCCCAACTGCTGAGGCATTACTCTATACAGTATTGCAACTTCAAAGGAAAATAAAGCAAATGAATACATTTCAATCCTGGTTTCGAAAATAATATGAAAATTGTCACTGGTGAAATTAAATTGAACCTTGTATTATGTATTGTAGAAATGAAATCTTGTATTATTATGTGTATTTATACAAATAAAAATCTATAATTTTTTTAATTGATTTATATTCTTGATCTCAGAATTATGCATTCCAAATAGTAAACTTATTATATAGATTATCTTATATTAATATCTTGAATTCTTGAGAGAAGTCGGTTGAGTCTTCCTTTTTCTTCAGTTTTCACTCGGAATTTGATTTCCATTAGTCTTTCATATATATCGTCAATGAAGTGTGTGTTTTCACGAAGTAAATCTAGCTGATTCATACCGGTAGTAAGGGAAAGTCTACGGAACATACTTTCTGCAGATACATCTCTTGTCACGGGTGCAGTGCTTCCTCTTTCTGACATCTTGTAAATGTCGAAAGCTGAATCTTCATTCTTCTTAAAGAAAATGTTTATTTATAATAAGAGAGGCTTTTAATACACAATCAATTCATTTCTTTAACAAAAAAGTATAATTAGTTAGGCAATATGACTTGTATCCAGTTTCATCTGTGTTATTTTTTTCGAATAAACTGTTGCGTCCAATCAATTGATTGTCAATTGTTTGGACTTAACAGGCGTGGATTCAAATATAAAACATAAAAAATTAACCTTTCATATAAAAAAAAGGAGGGGGCTACCTAGCATAGTCCAAATAAAACGTTCAGCCAGTGCATAAGAAAAAAATTCAGACTTTTCAACTGCCTACAGCACCCAGGAGAACTTCTTAATCTGACCCTGCCAAAAGTTAGATTAAACAAATTTTTTAGGTGTCTTTAGAGCCCTTCTTACATTTAAGAGATATTGGGTTCTTTCCCAATCTCCCGGCAGCCCATTCCTAACCAACAATGCCCCACTGTCATCGAGGATCCCGCAAAGTCCATCCCACTACTGGCAGTAATAAACACAGATAGATATGTAGTTTCTTTTGTTGTCCGATTCTTCAATGAACAAAATGATTATATTTTTAAACTAATAATCAAGCACCCATCACTTCTGATACAACACTACCTTATTATGTAACCACTGTTGTATATCTAAGATTATATAAAGAACGCGTGATATTAAGTATACACTATAGGAATATAGAGCATTAAATGGTCTTCAATTTTAGGAAAATCGATAGGACTCAGCAAATAGAAATCGAAACAAAAGGAAAGGAGAAAGCTTTAATTTTTTTTAACCCCTATGCACGTGTCCACAAAACATGCGAAAAACAAAAATGCTAAGACAGGTGAAAGCTGTTTTTAAATATTATTACTTCTTATAGAGTCACGTATCATCTATACGTATGTGTCGTGGGAGTTAGATAGTCTGGAGGTGCAAATAAAAAAAAAAAATCACTAAATAAGACAAATTTATTTATTGTAAGTGCCAACATTTCGGCCTACGTTGTAGGCCATCTTCAGGGCTGGTGGAGGGAAGAGTCCTCTGACCAGTTTATCTTATTTAGTGGGTTTTTTTTTTTACTGCACCCCCAGACTATCTAACTCCTACAACAGATCTTCCAGTCAACTATTTTCCTCTCAATATACGTATGTATCACTTACATTGTGGAGTAATTGTCTGTTAAAACCAGGATTACTACAGGGTTCGCTATTGTCCCCACCAGTCGAAGCCACGTTAAACAAAATCAAATTAAAAAAAATCAGGAACACTAATTTTATTTTTCAGTTGAAAAAAAAACTGAACCACAATAACCTATTCAGTAGGTGGTAGAAACTGTACAATATCTAGGACAATGTGGAGGGACGTTATTTGTCCTAGATGACGATCAAAAACCCACCCAATTCAGAGCACAGCAAATGAGCTACGCCACCACCTACTAATTTTAATAATAGGTAATGTTCCCAATCAATATTCTCTAATATTTTTGTTTTAATACACCTTACCTTTCGTTGGCAGTAATATTTTAGTTAAATTTTGACCGAAACTGATTCTGTTACAAGGTTGGCTTCAATACATTTTAACTAAAACCTAGTTATTTAGCCGGAACCAAATCAAAATTTTTCCGTATCGTTACAATATAAAAATTCACTTATCTTACCAATTCCCAATCATAATTATTCTGTAGATTAAGTAACGCATATTTTAGTTCGCGAGGCGAAACCGCTCCTTTTTTAATGCCTTTCATCGGTCGTAAATTGTCTTTCATTTTCGAATACTTTTCTGTCACAATCTTGAGCTGATCAGTTACTTTTTGTAACTCACAATTCATTTTCTTGTTAGTCATTTCCAGATTGTAAATTGCCCACATGTATGCTTCTTCAGCGCTTAATTGTTGTCCTTTGCTAAATTTAATCTTGGCGGAAATATATGGTTCGTTCAATTTAGCGTTTAGTTGAGAAATTTTTCCGTTCAACACATCAATTTGTATTTCTTTAGACCACAATTCGTTTAGGAGATTATTGTACTGTTGAGAACATAATTCAATCCGAATGTACAATTGTTTCAATAACATTTTACTATTCTTGTCGAGTTCGTTGGTATCGCTATCCAATAATTTACTTAAATCATCTTTTAATTGTTCTTTTTCAATCAATAACTGCTCATATTCGTCCTTCAAGGAAGACATCTCTTGCAAGCTTACTTTAAGTTCTTCATTTTGTTTGGATATTGCTTCTAAGTTCGAGCAATCTTTTCTCGTGTCTTCTAATTCTTTTTCAAGCGTATGTACATGAGCTTTTAAATCGTCATTTTCTGATATCAATTGTTTCCTCGACTCCATCAATTCTTCATTTTCTGATAATAGGTTTTCATTTCTTTTCTGTACTTCCTCAAACTCTTTAGCCACAGGTAAACTTAAACATTTATTGATTCCTGAATCTGGCCAAATGTAATCTGGATTGTACAACTTAAGCCGACTAATAAGCATATCCCTTTCTTCCCTCAAGAAGTCCGCTTCCGCTGCTCTTCTCTTAAGTATTATAAGACGGGATTCTATATCAGACGATTTAATTAAAGATTGTTGAATATTCCGATTTTCCATTATAGAAACAGTTTTGTTAAATTTAGCATTATATGGATTATGTTACATTAATACTTTAGATTAACATGATTTGAAATTTTCATATGTTAATGACAAAAGACCGAGCATCACAAGGTTATTGCAGGAGCAAATGGTAGTAATCATCTAAGGAATATTAATGTTTTTCTATGCTTTAAAATAATAGGATTAGTAAAAAGCAAAGCAACTGATTTTTGGTTTTAGATTAACAAAACTTACAATTTCTGAAAGCAGAAGTAATAGATGCAAACCAAACCACCAAGAAGACCAATAATAATGGCTAGGATCCCTGTAAAACCAACTTGAAAGAACACTGCATTAGCTTCAGCATCGAACTCTCCTGGTACAAAACAATATTTTAAAAGAACATTATAATTAGCAGTAAACTTTTTTATTTATATGACTTTATAAAAAATTGCCCATTATAAATATTTTACACTCCAAACCCCCCTGAATTATACCGGGGAAATTCATTGATACCAAACACGAATCAACACAAATTTTCGGGCCTCATATTTGATGAAAAATTAAATTGGGAATCACTAAGAACGACTGCAACGAACAAATTAAATATCCTCCGTTTTCTTAGTGACACATTTTGGGGTTCAGATAGATTCACAATGATAAAACTATATCGGGCTTTGATTTGTGCCAAATTAGACTATGGATTTATTATTTACGGTTCTGCCCGCCGTCGAACACTAGCTAAGTTAGATTCCGTCCACAACGCTGGAATCCGAATTGCAACTGGCGCTTTTAGAACAAGCCCTATCCTCAGTCGATGTACAGAAGCTGGTCTACCTCCATGGTTCTATAGACGACAAAAATTGGCGATAAATTACATCTCCAAATAATTTCCCCAGATAGACCATCCCACACACAAATAAATCTTTCAATCAAAATTCTGTACAGCATTCCAGCAAAAACCAAATTCAACCTTTCCTATGGCAAAAGAATTTCTACTTTTATTTCAGCTCTTAAAGCAATTAAAATATCTAAATCACATGGGAAGAAAGTCAACCTAGAAAATTAAAAATGATAAAAACAGTAACAGCATGGTCTACCTCTTACAGGAACAGCCGCAGAGAGGAGGTTGTCCTGACTTGCTTGAGACTCGGCCACACTCGGCTCACTCATCTACATATCATTATAAAACTACAACCTCGTTTATACCAACATATGTGTCGCCAACCTTAAAATTAGACATATTTTTGAGGAATGTATATATGTATACTACCGGTCAACAATAAATAAATTAGGACTAGTCCCAGATTTAGTGAAGGCACTTGGTGACAATGAGGCTGCTGTCTCGTTGGTGTTTCAGTTTTTGAAAACAAATCGACTACTGTCCGCAATATAATCTAATCACGAATTGTATGAACCAATCTGAATATGATATGATATGAACCAAGATATTCACCACAACCTCAAGACAACAACAAGGCGTTAATGACCTAAGGGTTTTACGCCTTTTAAGAACCAACAAACAAACAATATTTTACACGAAATATTGTTAAACTAAGGCCTAATCTAAACAAAAGAATAAGAGGGGAAGAATAAGCCTTGATCTAAACAAAGGCCTAAATTTTGTTTAGATCGCATTACCTAACATATTTCATAAGTTAGGGTACAACTGCAAGGGTTCAAATGGAGAAATGATGCGGAATATATGGCTACAAGTGGCTACTCAGCCTCTCCTACCCAACTCCTAATCTCCCCTTCTAGAGGTGATCCTTGTCAAGCCTAGAAACTCAGTTAATAGATGGTAGTAACCAATCCCTCCGGAAGGTCATCCCTCCTCTGATGAAAAGGATGAATTCTTCGTTGTACTGGAGAGAGTTGACTCCTGCCCCTATTACGATATGAAGATCATTTCAGGTAATCTGAACGGCAAGGTGGGCCGAGAAGAAGTCTATTCCACGACAATAGGTAAGCATAGTCTTCACTAGGATACCAATGATAATGGAGTAAGGCTAATTAACCTTACTGCCTCTAAAGTCCTGGTCATCGGAACCACGTTGTTCCCCCCAAACGCATCCACGTAACAACCACCAATCCCCAAACGTATCCATAAAGGTAACTCTCCAGATGGCAATACCGTGAACCAAATATTGTGATTGACAAAAGGCATGCCAGCTCATTTACAGGTGTCCGTATGTATCGCGGGGCGAATGTGGACGCGGATCATAACTTAAGAATTCATTGCTCACATCGTAGGCCGAATTAATATATCAAAATCAAGAACCATGGAAATGTAAAGGAAGGGATATAATCTGGAAAAGCTTGCTGACCCTGCAGAAAGGATCCGGTTTGTGAACACAATGGACCAAATATTAGCTGCTTCTAACTATGAAGAGGGAGAAGTAGATGACCAATGGAGAAAGATCCAATCAACAATGGCCAAAGTTGCCGAAAACATTTTAAGAGCAAAAGGAAGAACAACCAAATCACCCTAGTTTGATGACGAATGCTCACAGGCAACAGAGGCCAACAATATAGCATACAGCGCTATGCTGGAGAGAAGGACTAGGCGAACAGCTGAGGAATATAGAAGGATGAGAATTATGGAAAAACGACTTCATAAAAGTAAAAAGCGGATATGGAAAAGAAAAGAGCTAGGGGATGCCGAAATGTTTAAAGCAAAAGCTGGAATGGAGGTGGTCGCATGCATTCTAAACAATCCTAAAATTGCACAAATAATTGGAAAGGTGCATATTTGTTTTTAGACTTGTTTCTATCTATCTATATGGCACTACAACCCGAGGGTGGGTCTTGGCCTCCTCTAGGAGATTCCGCCATCCAACTCGATCCATTCCTGCTGCTCTCCAGTTCTGTGAGCCTAGCAGTAGCCTGGAGTCAGTCGCCACACTGTGCATCCACCTCAGTCTGGGTCTGCCTCTCCTTCTGGCATGGTCAATCCTATCTTCAAGGACTCTTTTAGGAATTTCACCTTCCTCCATCCGAATCACATGGCTCAAATCACTTAATCTTCCCAGTTTTATGAAGTCGACGACATTCAAGTCATTATACAGGCCGTATAACTCCCGGTTCCATCGTCTCCTCCAAACTTCTCCTTCTTTTATGGGACCATATATTCGTCACAAAATTTTCCGTTCAAATATAAGGAGGTTATTCTCATCAGCCTTTGTCATCGTCCATGTTTGTGAAGCATAGGTTAACACCGGTCTAATCAAAGATTTATTTAATCGTGCTTTAGTCTGCCTCGTGAGTAGATGGCTCCTAAGATGCCTCCTCAATCCAAAAAAGCAACGGTTGGCTGCCGCAATTATTTTTCCTATTTCCTTGGACATGTCGTTGGTCGATGTTAGTCTTGTTTCCCTTCCTTAAAAAATAAATACAATATAATTTAAAAAAACTGGCCGCTAGTCCGTTTTTCGGATCGCGAAAAATACGACTTAGTAATGGAATTCTATTTCTCATGAATTTTTAGTTTATCCTTTTTTAAACACGATTGCTATCTTACTTGTGGTTCTTTTCAGTATTCCTGAATGAATCGGGTTTAAGGAAAAACATTCCACGACGAATCAGTCTTGTTCTTGTTATAAATTTTTAGTTCTTAGTCTCAAGCTTATGAAGATATATTTATTAAAAGAAGAGATTTTCACACCGGATTGGTGTATTTCCTAGTATTTGATATACTTTCAATGAAACTAACTCTACAGTGATTGGTCAAATATAATGCTAAACTTCGCAAAGTAAGAATCACACAATCTGGCATGAACATAATTCTTAAGTAAATTGTTTTTAATTGAAGTGAACATCTCTTCGTTTTCCAGATAAGTAGTTGATTATTTGACTATTGCAGATAGCCCATGATTATTTGAGATAGCCCATAAATGCTGAAACAGCAAACTATATAACTGGTATATCATGTTTTAAAAACTCCAGGAATTCTAAAATACTAAATAAAATTCTATAGTACATATTATACGCCAGTGTGGTTTTGTAAAGATTTGGTTTGCAAGGCTCTCAAAAATAACTATTTGATGTCCTGAAAGAATTCTTTATTCAACATCAGTCACCTGGTTTTATTGTTTTTTACAGAATGCTGCAAATCACATTCTTTGGTTGTGATGATGAAACCAGGTTTAATCCTTTCTATAATAACGAATAATTAAAATTAAAATGGAGTCTTGTATATTGTATTTGAAAAATAATAGTAAAATGTTTTCAACTGGCTCAAATGACACTACATCTACCATTTTTTATTATCTTTACCTGAGTCCTTTAGAAAATCAGGTAATTGATGAAACAATACTGTAAAAATGAGAAACAGATAAAATTTTAGTTTTAAAATTAATAAATAATTCAAGAATCAATTTTAGTAAAAAAAACACAGTAATATTTTAAACAATGAAATTATAAAATCCATAATTTTGTTTTGTAAGAACAACTTACCTCCTCATCATATTTTAAAATTCCTTCCTTCTGACATTTCATTGAAGTTGTCAACTAAAAGATGTGTTAATTTTTTACCACTACATTATTAGACTTCAGCAATAAAGAGGTATACAATGGATAGAGTATTTCTTCAAAAAAATTCATCCTTCCATAGAGGAAAGAAATGTTTAATATCAGAAAAAGTTGGCATTTAGTAATCTCATAACACAGCAGGTCTCCAGCCTTGCTTTAGGTAAACCGGGAGAATAATACCAGTGATGATAAGCAAAACAAGTGTGCTTATAATTCCCCCCAGCTGGATCAGCCAGCGCTTGTAGTATTGAATGGGTTTTCTAGCCTAAGAAAAGAAATTAAATTTATGCGGGAAATGCCAGAAGAGCCCACTTTATACTGATGGTAACCATATAGGTCTTCTGAACCTAGATCAATCTAAAGCTTTTTTAACAGAAAACAAATAATTCACCTTGGCTGTGCATACATTTCAGCTCATGAGTTAAATAAGATATTTAAGATCCTTCAAGTAAATCATATCCTAAAGTATAAAATAAAGTATTATAACAAACATAAATTTGAACAAAATTTTAAATGAATATCTGACAACACCTAAATACTATATAGGATTAAAACGTGATACATGATGAAAACAAATAAAAACCAAAATTACAAATATGAGCTCGATAAAACTTGATATCTACTTGGGCTGATTCAGTTTCTTTAAGGAGATGATTACAACTATGTAAAAGCAATAATAGTTGTAAATTGTCCGAATGATAATTTATAAAACCATTTAAAAGTAATGTAACAGATGGAAAATATGCAGCTATCTTCTATACTTTATTTAGCCAATACACTGATGAGGGTGATTAGCAATAATATTATAATTATGTAGTTTTGAAATATACTGAGATTGTAAGAAATCTTAGAAAAATCATATATAGATTTACAGAATTATATCAGGACCTATTTCTATCAAATTAATTGGTTACTCGACTAACTACACATTTTTTTTCAAATTGATACTGTTTTCACCACCGATTAGAGCAAGAAAAGAGATTTAAAAAATAAATTGTTTGATTAATTCTATACATGAAAAAATTCCATTATATAAACAAAATAATATCTTAAAAACCTCACAATTCGCAACTTACAAACACTGCTAAGGTTGACACCCCTTACATCCTGTTGATATGGGTTGTAATTTGTAAGTTAATGTAAAGTATGATGACGGACTTGACTTACCATGTTAAATTAACGATTTATATAAAAAAAAAGCAAAAAAAGGGCGATCTGTGAGCTAGTAGTTAGCATAACAAACTACTGAGCCCAAGATTGCGGGTTCGTAACCCGGCAGGTGGCCCTAGGATTTTTTAAATGGAGTAAAAAATCCTTGGTTAAGCCGTCCTTCGGAAGGGATGCTAAAAGGGGTCCCGAGCCTGTATCATCATACATGTACTCGTTAAAAATCCCTATCCTAATGAAACCTGGATAGACAAAATTTAGAACTCCCACTGTAGCACCGTCCGATTAGCCATATGAGCATAAAGTGACATCAAATGAACAAACAACAAAAGCAAATAAGACGAACTCTACACTAAAAAATCCCACTAAGCTATGAAAAAAAAAAAACATAAAAAGGATTCTATTAGAGACTATGAAACATACCAAGATATTATGATAATCCATTTACCCTCAGATAAATAAAATATAAATAACACAGCTTTAACTTAAGTTAATTCTTATTCCAGCCCCATCGTATAACTTATGTTAGTAATATTTTTGAATTACTTAAAAAAGATTTATGTTTTCCTTGTTATTATATTATTAATACTTAGAAATCCTACAGACTCTTTTAAACAACAGAGATTATTTCAAAACAAACTATTAAAGTGCTGATACAACGTTTGGTAATTAGGATCAAGCAACTTTTTAGACTGAGAATTCTAATTTATTTATATAAACAAGAGTCTAACCTTTTAAATCAGTTTCTTCTTTTAAGGAACTTAACCATATTCCAAGTTCTTGAAGATTTAATTGGCATTGTTTCAATTCATCATTCCAGTCATACAATCTAATAATCATATTAGAAAATTTGAACCCAAATAACTTCATAATTAATATCACAAAAAATAATTGTTTACCTAGAGCAGATACATGTTTGATTTTTTGAGCATAACATTCCAAAATTGCAATTATCATCATCATAACAAGGTATATGTATGCTTGGTAATCTGTAAACTATAGAAACTATGGCTCAGTCATGTATCTCATTAAAATGCTCCAATAATGCCCCCTAATATATTTTTTTTATTACTACATTTTTTTTCTACCTGAGATGCAACAAGAAAATATGATCTTCCAGAAGATTACTGATATAAAAAGTATTTCATACATTCTAAACATAACATGAAACACACAAAGAGAAACTGAGGTTAATTTAGAACATCATCTAAAAATAGCAAACTGGTTCTAGGGAAGCTATTATTGTAATTGATTATTAAAAGACATATTAAGTATTAAAATATTGAGAGAAGAAAACACTTTATTGAAGCATTACAATCTGCCTCATGTGGGCAATAAGTAATAAGTAACTATTAATTATAAATTTATCAAATATATATTATATTAGAGAAGAATGTTACTGTCTAGTGCTATTGTTTTTAAACATTCAAAAAATTTAAGTACACAATTTGATTCATGAATGAATGTTAAATTGTTTCAATTTGGATAGATCACTATTTCATTTACTTATTCATTAACATCACATATACTATTAACATGACATAACAAGCAATACTCTTAATATAAATAATAGGAAATGATGGATAAATATAAAATAACATTATTAATAGATCAGATTTATGTCATCTTAGTATAGCTTCCAAAAATAGATACAATGGACAGATTTTTATTATTTTAGTTGTTCTTGACCTACAGTTCGTGACAGTAATTATGATACAGTTCATCATCTCTAATTGCATAATTTCTTATCCTTCTTATTACATATATATGTATACATTTAAACACACCTCATATTTATAAGCTAAATTATATCATAAAGTTTTCTTTCAATACTCATTGGAATTCATCAATTTGGATTAAAACTGAGAAGGTATCAACACATTAAAGGTGAAATAATAATAAAAAACTGCCAAAAAAGTATCAGAGTAACAGAAAAAAAAGTCAATGTACAAAATGAACTTAAAAGTTTACAAATAAATAAAAACTAGAAATTTAATTAGATGACTGCTTAATGAATATAATGAACGTTTCCTAAATCAGAAAATTATAAAATAATTTATAATTTATCTAAAATCATCTAAAGGAATGAGTTATTGAATGAATAAAACTAACAATCCAGTGAGTTTTTGTAGAGCTCCTACTTAGAAATTGATTTCATTCCAAAGACATTTATACCAATAGAAAAAGCAATTTGTAAGTAAGAAAAATAAACAATTTTCTATTGTGGGAGATGGTTTAGCGATGAGCTGGACATGTTACTCAGAATTCACTATTATAATTTATTTTATTATACAATCAATGTGATGTCATACCACCTGAACTTCTGAAGGCTGGTAGAAATGAAATGATAAAGGTGATCCGCGATCAGCTACACAGTGTTTAGATAAGCAAAACTCTCCCTGACTGGAGTATTAGCTTATCCTCCCTCTTCATAAGAAAGGAGATCAAATGCTTAGTGATAATTACCGTGGTATAGCACTCCTAAGCTCTGCCTACAAAGTACTTTCGAATGTGGCATACCAAAGACTACTCCCCCAGCTCCAGAGAGATATTGGAATGTACTTTGCGGATTTATGAATGGTAGATCCTTTTTTGATCAAATATTCTCACTGAGACCTCTTATGGAAAGGACTAGATAGTACAATATCCACCACCTTTTCGTGGATTTCAGCAATGCCTATCACTGTATCATCAGGGGAAAACTGAATCAAAGTATGGAAGAAATGAATGTCTCCAGAGAATTGATAAGCCTTGTGGATTTTCAGATGAGGGAGTCGAGAAGCCAGTAACAAATCCAGAATGACTTGTCTGAGACAAGGGGATGGACTCTCGTGCCTGTTGTTTAATTTTGCACCAGAAAAAGTCATAAGAGACTCAGGGTTACAAGTCACTGGTACGATTCTGACGAAGTCCATCCAAATACTGGCCTATGCAGATGACAAAGACAAGTGGGAAGAACACCGAGGGACTTACAACAGGCTTTTCTTGCTTTGGAGAATGCTGGACGGCGTATAGGTCTTCAGGTAAACCAAGTAAAGACTAAGCATATGGTGGCTAACCCTTCAAGACATTCGGATCCCACCATCACGTTTGGTGCCTACACATTCGAAAGTTTTGTATACCTCGGGTTCTCTGGTCAAAGCAGATAGCTCAACCAGCCCAGAAGTTCAAAAAAGAATTTTGGCTGCTAATAGATGTAATTTTGGGATGGCGGAAATTTTACGATGCCGTCTGATATCGAGAAGAACCAAGGTCATGCTGTAAAAAACGATCATCAGGCCTGTTTTAACTTATGGATTGGAAACCTGGCCTCTGTTCAAAGCAGATACCAACATTTTACTGCTTTTCGAAAGAAAAATATTAAGAAGGATGTTTGGAGCTGTAAGAGTTGGTGATCAATTTAGACTCAGACAAAATGCAGAGCTGTATTTAATGTATCAGGAGCCTGACATGGTGTAACACATAAGAAGAGCTAGACTGAGATAAGCTGGATATATAACCGGAAAATAATATTGTTGTGATTTGTTGACGGAAAAAGAAAACATGGGCGTCCACGACTTGATCCATGGTCAGATGAAGTCAATAGTGATGAAGGCAGCATCATTGGATAGAGAAGAGTTGAGGCGACGCCTTAATGCGGCCAGGATCCGTGGTGGGTTGTGGAGCCAGTGTTAATTAATTAATTACAATCAATAAAATTATGAACTTATTTTCTAAAATAACATGCAGATCTGTTTTGTAAGAGGAAAGAGATAATGGTAGAATAACAATTGTGAGAATAATATTTTTAATTGTAATAAAATATATACATTATATTTCATTTAAATTATAAATAAATTTTGATTATTTATTAAATAATTTTAATTACTTTATTACAAAAATAATATTTAAGATTTTTATATTTTATTAACATAAGAATAAAATATATTCATTAATATCAATATGTTGAATTAAAATATTAAAACCCAGTTCATAATATCTTACTAATCTCAGTAGCAGTATCACCATTATTAATAATTCTCTCTGTTTAGTATTTAATTTATAAATATTTCAAAGCGAATCTTGAATTCCACACACCCTATTTGCTGGTACTGCAACATCTTTAACAGAAATAAAAAAAAAATAGGATATCATAAGATAGGTGGATACACTTCCATAGTCTAGCAATTTAGAAATCAAGGTAATTGGTTTTCTATGGTTTTGCAATAGCAAGTTATATAAGAATGAAATATATCTAACATATGTTAATAACTTCAAAACCTTTCGAATATACGCTGTGGGCACCAATGTTAAGATGGAAAGATATAGCTTCCATATCTTTGGATATGATATATGATATGGATATGAATATATATATATATATATATATATATATATATATATATATATATATATATATATATATATATATCTATATATATATATATATATATATATATATCCTTCAGATGAAGAAAGTATTGAAATCGCCAAAAAATTCGAATTCGATATTTTAATGTTTCTTGACGTTTCATAGGGTGTGGAATCCAAAAAAAAAAATCTCAGTGGTGTTGGTCCGTCTGTCCAGAAAAGTTTGTTCGAACCAATGCTCGGAAACTACAAATCGGATTTCAACCAGGTTTTTTCCTAAATGTATGGTTTATGATCTAGTTGATCCTAAAGAAGACCCGATAAGGATCGGTTAAGTTTAAGGTAGTAAAAAAAAAAAAATTTAGGTTTCAGAATTCTTTTTTTTAGGGATGAGAAAGTACTATGCCTCTCAAGGCACAATTTTTTCATTCCGGTTTGGTATTTTCGTGTGTAGATAGGTAAATGAGGAGGCCAAAATCAAGGTTCAGAAAGAAACATGTGGGATCGATATTTTTTTGCTCCACAGGATCAAATCCTCAAGGGATCCAAAAATATCGCTCCTGGCGGATTCTGTTCCGTTCGGGAGCGGTTGTTTTATAACAAAATGTTATCGTTCCAATCCAGATCAGAACAATTTTGCTTATAAAATATTGCTCCTGCTCTGAACGATTTGAATGAGATCGATTAGGAACGATTCTTTGGAAACAAATTTTCGACCCCTGGTTCTGAACCCCTGTTTTGACTCCAACTTAACCAGAATTAAAAGGCTGAACAGATGAGCCACTTTAATTTAAATTAATTACTAATTTAATTTAATAATATTTAAGATTACATAATGTTATCATTTAATTCTTACCAATTTTTTTAGGATAAGGAAGATTCAAATTGTTCATCAGTTCTATGAATTCTTCTTTAGTTTTTGTTAATTGAGGATTAAACTTTTTTTCTTCATCTACTGTCGTAAAAGGTAAACCTGCAGAAAATGCACAATTTATTACAAAGCATTAATTTATAATCTTAATTAATAACACCTATAACAGGAAATAAAAGTAATGAAAAATTATTATAAATGAATGAATAAAGAGTCCTAACAAGCTCGAACTATTAAAGACATATTTTAAAAATAAATATTCTGAGTTATGAAAACAAAAGAGAATGATATTTGAGAATACTAAACTGCTGAGGCCAAATAACATTATTTTAAAGTTAAATCCTTATCTAAATAATATTTTTACAAATTTAATAGATGTTAAATAATCTATGATTTCAGAAAAATTATAGCATACCTTTGTAATCATGAGCTGGAAATAATTTGTAATGTCCAGGTAAAGAAAATATTTCTCTGTGGACAGAATCATAAAGAGTATCAGGACTGCCTTCTTGGAAATCAGTTCTTCCACAACCTCTTATCAGAAGAGTATCCCCAGTAAAAGCAATGCTTTCCCCATCACAAACATATGTAACACAACCTACAAATATTTTATAATGAGATAAAAATAGTTTCTACATATCAGTGTGTTACAAACGATCAGAATAGTCACCAGCTAGAGGGATTAATGTACACATATTAATTGTCAGATATTTTAATAGAATTTTGATAAGGTAGATACAAAAAATAGGAAAATAACATTTGATAGAGAAAATGATAGTTACAGTTAGCCAGGAAGAATGTTTATTATTGAAAAGTTACGACTTTCACTGAAAAAAGCTATAAACAAATTATTGATTGGCAGTATATAAGAGAAACATGGAAATTCATCAGTAATGTTTAAACAATACTATAACTATTCATTTTGTTGCCAATGAAAGGGCAACATAATAATTCACACATTAGACCAAACGGCTCTTCAGTGTTTAAAATGTCTATACTTAAAAATAAAATTTTATTTTAAAATTTATATAGACATTAGTGGTTTGAATTTTCCCACTACATTAATTAAAAAATTATAACACACTCAATTTAGAAAACAAATTATGTCACTTCTTGCAATATCTAGAAACTTTACCCCGTTCCCATAACATCTTTTAAGATATAAAGAACACCTGAAATATTTTCAAGTCATGATGCCTTCAATAAATTAAAACTAACATAAGGCCTTTCTAAAATTCATTTCAGAAAGCCAATTGTATTACATGACTGTTACAACCTTACTTGCTCATAAAATATCAGTAGGAATACATTTAAGTATCCTTCTTGAATAGATACAGAAATTAGCCCTTTCAAAATTCATAATTTAATTACAATGAGTTACAGTGGAAAAAATATTAATGAGCAACAAACAATGAGAATAATTTAAGCTGTAGGTCACATTATTTTTAGTTTAACTATTTTATATAGTTTGAAATAATTATTAAAATAATGATTGCACCTCCAACTGATTTTTTAAGTAAAGCCATGGTCTAAAATATCTTCAACTTTATGATATTTGAATATAATCTGATAGTATGAACAAGAATTCATATATTTTTTCAATATGGGAAGTACAGTGCATGGTAATATAAGCGTTTTTCCAAACACCCCAATAGAGTATGTTGTCTTAATTAATTATTGTATTAAAATCAAGAATAAATTTGAATAATAATAATAAAGATAAAGAATACTCTTGGCATATAAAATATATGACTGACTTATTAGGAAATTCCCAACTATAGGCATCCCTTGAGAACATCTTCGTATGTATACATATACGAATTTGCATAAATGTATATAGACATGCTCATCATGATTAGGTTCATGCTAAATGATTTATAATCAATGAATGTACACATGTAGCAAAAAAATGACTTGGCTCATAAAGATGGATCATTAAAATATTTTTAATTTGAATTTATAAACAAATTTGAACATTTTAAGTAGAAAAAAAAGATATCGTTAATGTTAAACATATAAAATATGTAAGAACATTTGAGCCGTTTATTTTGAAAGTGGCCTAACTCTGTTTTTCAATTTTTTGCCAGTTACCATGGTTACATATACAACTTTACATTATATATCAGTGAAGCATTTCAGGTTGCTGATATTCCGAGCAAATACAATAAGTTTTTGACACATAAGTTTTCAGAATTAGTTCAATAACTAAACCGTGTAGTTTGAAAGTGGCATAACTCCATTTATTTTATACTTATATCAAGATATTTACTATTGATAATGTCTGAAAGCAGTGGTGAAGGGTCGGAAAGGTAATATTTTATTGTAAATGAAATGAGAAAAAAGATTTTATATCAACAAAATTATTAGAAGACACAATTTTTAAAAGGGTAAAGAATTCTGATGGAGAATCAGTAAACTGGTTACAAATATGCGTTTTGTTAGAAATGAACCGTATAAAATTTTCTATAAGACATCAATGAATGAGAATGAAAATTTGAAAGTCCTGAATTTATTACCACGTCGGGGTAGACCAAGAAAATTCGAAAACATTGTATTGACACCACTCTATAAAAATATCAGACAAATAACAACAGCAAAATTCAAGGACATGATTGGCCTTTTGTGATATATACCACCGGAACATCATGATTTCTTCAAATCCCTTTCACACGAGCAAAATGTAGATGAATAGTAAATTGTTTTGTAATAAATTTATGTTTGTAATTTTATATGTTCTTTAATTAAAAAATGTTTTGAATCGCATAAATTGTGTTTCCGAAGTGTTTTAATAATATGTAAAATAAATTGAGGATTGTTTTTTCAATTTTCAATCTTAAATTATGTTGAATGAACTTGGGTAACTTCAAATTTTATAATGAATCTGGTTGTTAATTTTGAAAGTGGCCTAACTCCATTCTTGATAAGAAAACGCACATTATTCACTTAATAATTGTTACAATTTTAATAGCAACCATAAATTTAACACCCTTAGATACACTTAAGCAGTATGACTCATTAGTATCATATATGTATATTTTTAAATTCATTGAAACGCAAACCCTTAAATATCTCCATTTGAAGATAAATGGAGGTAGGCCACTTTCAAAATAAACGGCTCATTTAACAAAATACTATACATTTTAAACATCGAATAAATCATATATATCTATTTTGCTAAAACATAAAAATTTTATTGATTATAAAAAACAAAATAACTACATATAAGGAAAACAGAAATATATATACGCAACTAACTGCAAGTGTTATTAAAAACAGTAAGTAAAAATACTTTATCAATATAAAGATTATTTAATCAAAATAAACTGGACGATATTATATAACACGTAATTTCATCTCCAATATTCAATGAGGAAATTAAAGTAATTTCCTCATTAAAGCTGCTATAATTAATATTATGTAATATAAAATAAAACCAGTAAATTATATTAATAAAATATAATATTATGATAATAAATCCAGTATAAATTAATTTAATTTTATTTTTATAATCTGATTGATAATTAATGAAGCTGTAATAAGCAATGATTCCAATAATACTCAGCTTCTCATAAATTCCTTTAACAGTATTAGTGTGGTTCCCCAACTAATAATGCAGCCCTATTCTGAATTATACCAAGTTTTTGCGGATTAATAATTATGAATAGAGCATAAATATTGATTGCACTCTATTGTAGAATATTGCACAAAGGGCCTTTTTAAAATATCATTTTCTGTTTAAGTATATTAGATGTTTAACAATCATGGAAATAATCATAATGCCTACCATTGGTGTGGCCAGGAGTTGATTTAACAGTTAAACAAAAATCACCGAACTGAATTACATCATTATGGCCAACATGCAAATCTGCTGCAGCTCCACTACTCTTGGATATAAGTGATTTACAACCAGGAAGAGTTTTCTTCAGAAGACCAGTCCCTGTGATATGGTCAGCATGCATGTGTGTGTTCACTGCACAAGTTATTAAAATCTTATGTATCCATCATTAATAATTACTAATAATACTTAATTGAAGAAAATATTACTGGCATATTTCAACTTCAACCCAAGTTCGTTAATAAGTTTTGTGTCTCTTTCTACTTGCTCCAATACAGGGTCAATAATAATACATTCTCTAACTGCAGAATCGCCAAGAAGATATGTGTATGTGCAGCTATCATGGTCAAATAACTGTAGATTAAAGACATTGTTGACAAAAGACATTATAAGACAAAAAGCAAGGAGTTTGGCTTTGAAGTATTTACCTGTCTGAAAATAAATTTGGTACTCATCTGCTTCTGAGAACCAGTTACAAAATATCTAGAGAAAGACACTGGCAACTGCAACGATAATTTATTAAAGACGTTCAGGAAATTAGACATTATGAGGAGTAATTTATCCAAGTTTTCTCTCACAAACACATAAGAACCTTGAAATGTCGTTAAGTGGTTTCGAACAATCTGAGATACTCACCTTACTAGAATGACTTAATAATTCCGGAATGATGCCGATGTTTGATCGGCTTCAGTCGGAGGTCACATTACCTTCCCTCTTATCCTTTCAACTCTTAAATCGAGATAAACACGGATCCCATTAAGATTAGTCTTATCAGTCCATTTTTATCATGATTACCTTACCTTAGCTACAGCTGTTGTAAACCGTAGTTTACCTTCCTCCTTCAGTCATGTGTGTTTACATTATTGGGTATTCCAAGTTTGATGTGACTATTTATTGTAAATTACCTTAATTAGTTACGATGGAACCTAATATTACTTCTGATATTAAAACAGACGACAATACCGTGGCAGACAAGGAAAAAGTTTGTGGAGTTACCGATAATTATGGATTTTATAGTAATGGAAGACCATAAACATGTATGAGTTTTTTTTTTTCAGGTGGAACTATTTCAGTATCTTGAAGATTTCAGTAGAAGATTGGAGCAAAAGCTTGAACTGTTCAATAAAAATCAACAAGCCTGTAAGAAAAGACCTGATGCTACTGCACTTTCTAAACTTGATTCGAGTTTGAAGAAAAACACAGCTTTCGTAAAAAGATTGGTTGGTATTTAGTTAAATATTCGTATAGTAGTAGTAAATAGTAAATATTAGTATAAGTAGGCTTCAATATTCGGCTTTGTGATAAAATCCTATAGTTGCAGGTTTTCACAATCTTCCGGTAAAGTGTTCTTCATTTGAGGATTTTTTTTATGTGGTTTACATGTAAAGCCGCATACTCTTAAGCATTCCTTGCCCTGTTTTACTCAGATGAGTACAAGGCAAGCCGAACGGATCCACACTGCTCAGCCCGAGCTGAGAGCTGTCGGTACTTCAAAGTGAGCACGCGTTCGTTTCGTGCTCGGTGGGTATGAGGAAAAACTTGAGACGCCCCAAATGGCCGAATGAGAGTCAGAGCTAGACATTCTTCTGTAGATTTTGTTTTTTGAAAGCAGATAAGTTTTCTTTGATCTTGTTAGGGAGGGCGATTGGTGATGGGTGAGAGAGGTTGGGCTGAAGTGATATTTATTTAATATGCTATAATTCTCACTAATATCTTTTAAAAAATGAAAAGATCTGACTGAGTAAATTGCATGTGAAAATTTCCAATGAGCTTTAGAACCATTGAAAGCCTTCCAAATATTTTTTTATCCATCTAATATATACTTAATATTTTATGTTACACCTATAATATTTATTATATAAGGCTAAATAATTTGTATTTATAAATTAACTAATGTCGGGCATTACCATTTTTATTTGAAAAATTCTTTTTGCATTACACAGATAGATGATGCATTGAGAAAGGCTTCCGAATTTATAACATTATGCCTTAACTCATAGAAATGGAGCAGTAACAACAACGATACATACAGAAGAAATATGAAAGTTATCATGGCAACTTCATCTATCACTACAGGCAATAAAATAAAAATCTTAGGAATTTTCATGTCATAATTTTATGAACTACTGATCTGATTGGAAAGTTTCTTTTTGCCTAATATGGACTGTCTATTGAAAATTTTCTTTTTACTACATCATACAACAAACAATCTTTAATAGTAACTTAATTACTTCTTTAATTTGATTTTTGATGTATTTGACCATTATGCAATTTAAGGGACAGTAGTATAATTATAAGTGTATTTTTATTTTTTATACCACATTATTTTCAGCCAGTGCTCATCTTTAGATTTTCAACTATCCAACCTTCAATTCAATTCAATATAGCTGTGCCTGTTTTGTACTACTGTATATTAATCAATATATATTATAAAAGAAAGCTTACAATGTGCATGCCACTAAAACTCAGAAATTAGTCCTGGTACGATCAAGGGAGTTATATGTTGTGGCAGCCCTGTATCTCCCATCCATGAAGATTTCCGTGTTTACCTGAAGGGTGTGCTTTTGAAGATTTAAGGGCTGGAAGTTTCACCCTCTTGAAATTTCTACAACAGTCAAGAACATTTGGGAGCATTCCACAACATTCTGGAATGTTCGGAAACATCCCAGATCATTGTCGAATATTCCATAACACTCTCGAATGTTGTGAAATATTCTAGAACAAGTATTGTAGTTAGTATATATTTTTAATAAAAAATTTGTATCTCATATATTTTAAAGTTTATTCTTTTATTCCTACTACCACACAATCTCATATCAACTTCCTGAGCGAAGCCCAGCCCAACAAACCCCAGCTAGTACTTTAATAATGGTTATCATCTTGTTTTGTTTTTTTTACTTGGCTCTGGTAAAGGTTGAGATGTTGGCATACTAGACAAAATTAGTTTTAGTTAATAGTGTGATTTTCAAACCTCTCAGCAAACTTCTTATAATAAACCCTTTAATTATAAATGTGATTAATTGAAAACTATTATATTTCTGAAATAAAAATTTATTTGACTTTGACTGAGTAATCATAAAAGTATTGAGTTAGTGTATATTTCACTAGTGGTAACCCCATTCTTCTCAATAAATAAACCCTTACTTTCATTCAAAGATACATTTTACATTAAATATGATATTGAAGGAAATAAAATTTTAGTTTATTTATTGAATTATTAGGAAATCAAATATTAATACTTATTGATGCTGTTTTGTTCTTTTTATAGAGAAACTTCACTGCTGGTCAACTAGATACTTTTTTAAGAGATCTCAGTGGCCTTAATCTGTCCAAATATTTGAGTGAGGTGGCAACGGCTCTTGTAGAAGTGAAATTAAAAATAACAGACGTACCAGCTGCTGTACAGTTATGCTGCCACATTCATTGGACTTACGCTGATTTTGCATCTATATTTTTAGAACATTGGATAAAAACCTTGCACTTGAAAAAGAATGAACCTGTAATTTCTTTTTTTAATATTAAAATTAAATAAGAATAATTTTTAATATGGTTATAATTGTTTCTACTTATTCCAGATTGAAAATGTGAGCAAATTGAGAGTCGATCTTAGATTTTATGGGGACCTTGTTTCATCTGGAATGCTTTCTAACAAGGAAGCACTTCCATTGCTCGGAACCGTCTTAACGATTCTCACAAATAGAGACAAAGAAAACCATCATAATGTTAATATTATTATTAGCTTTTGTAAACATTGTGGAGAAGACTTTGCAGGTAAATATATCAATATGCCAGTCACTAAATCTTAAATTGAACTTAATGTATTCTCTATTCAGAAAAAACTTTAGGTTATTAACATGGCAAAAATTAAATACTTACTTACTAAAACCAGTTTGGACATATGTATTACAAATTTATGGAATTGCTAAACTGGATCACAGAAAACTACTACAAACTTTCCAATCAAAAGTACTCAGACTTGTCACAAATGCACCTTGGTATGTCTATAACAAAACTCTGAATACTGACTTAAAAATACCAATGGTTGACGAATGCATACAAACATATTACAAACGCTTTCATCTTCAAAAGATGCAAATAGGCCCATACCTATCCGTGTGTGGGATTTTTACTCACTAAAACCAACCTCCCTACACCTGTTTCTCACCCTCCATGGGACCGCTGTTAGGCATTACATCATGGGGGGAGTGGCTCAGTGCTGCCTCATTGATTTCAGCTACCTCCTGGTTTGCCTTTCTTTCTCCTCCTTTCTTAGCTTTTGTAGCACCTGTGCTGCTAACCTTTGGCCTGCCATCCAATAATCTTGATTGATCAGCATAAGGTTGACAACATTATCTGCAGTGGGATCTGAGCCTCTCTTGGCTGCTGCTCCTGTGCTCCGCGCTCTCCTGGGCAGAATATACATACACCTGTATCATCGAGTTTAAACCTATGCTGGTAGGCTCGAAAGCAACCATGCCCTGTGAGAAACTGAGCGATGTAATAGTTGACCTCCCCGTGGTTCCTATTCCCCCAAGTCTTAATGTAGGGCACCAACCTGTCTAACTTCCAATGAATGTCATATCCCAACGACATAGCCCCTCTCTAACTGTCTGCTTTCTTAATTCGTCTCAGGAATGGACTCAGCACTATTATAAGAGCGCCTCCTCTCTTCAGCGATCTGCTCAATTGGTGGCATCCTGGCCGCTTCGTATGATACTGTACAAAACGCACTGATCACTCTAAGCACACACTGTCGATATACCGACACCATCGGTCTTCTATAAGCCTCAGTGTCCAGTGCTTCCTTCCATATCGCAGCTGCGTAGAGCAGAATGGATGGGACCACACTGGATATCAGCAGCCTGCAAATGTTCCTGGGTCCGCATACGTTGGGCATTAGTCACTCGAGCTGCTTTATCACTAACCTTTTTTTTTTTTTTCTCTCCCCCTACCTGCCATTGCTGGCATACGGGGTGTTCGGCAGTGGCGGGTTGATACGCTGGGTTTACGCACGCCCACCACTGCCAATAAACTACTCTTTATTAATCATCTTATTATACACTGTTTTTGGGGGGTACCATTTATTTGTTGGGAACAACTAAATAAAAATCTGCGGTGCTGCCCGGTGCACGGATGTGCACCTTACTGATGGGGCAGCACCTTTAAGGCCTCCTGGCCGGTCTGCATCCGTCCGGATGCCGTCCAGTCCTCTCGGTCCGCCGCATCCGTCCGGTCAACCAGCCAGTCCGCTTCCTTCCGAATCCATCTACTCCGGGGGGCCCTCCTCATCTGGCTCCTCGTCCAGCAGCTCTTCTGGTGGCTCGCCGAGGGGCCGGGTCCTGCCAAGGGTGAAGTGTGCAGGCCCAACCACGTCCTTCCACCCATAGACGAACTCCCTGAAGAAGGGATAATTCGCTTCTTCCATCAGCCGGGGGAAGTCGTCCTCGGCGAGGGTGAATATACCAGTTTTTGTCGACAACCTGGAACGGTGTCTGTCCATCGCGATGCAGGAAGCGATCACGTGCTCCGCTGTTTCGGGGACTCCACAGGCGGGGCAGAGGGGGTGGACCACTATCTTATGGTCAAAGAGCTTCCCCCGGAACCCGCCATGGCCTGTCAGCATCTGCGAGACCCAGTAGTCCGGGAGGACCCATGTCGCAGACAATCTTGACTGGACGGTGGGGAAAAACTTCCTCAAGGTTGAGCCCTTCTGGCTTCCCATCCACCGTCCATTCCACTCTCCTATGGTATCCTCCCTCACCATCTTCTTCCATCTATTGGGGGTCTC
This sequence comes from Arma custos, assembly GCA_037127475.1. Lineage (NCBI taxonomy): Eukaryota > Metazoa > Arthropoda > Insecta > Hemiptera > Pentatomidae > Arma > Arma custos. The sequence continues at coordinate 126,719,751 of CM073759.1, read as the reverse complement.
GCAGACTCTCTCTCGAAGTCCCTCCGGGAGCGCCGTCAGCCCCTGCCTCTTCACCTCATACATCAAACTATCCTCCTTGAGGACGAGGTCAAGGGGCATCGCTCCCGCCAGCACCTGCACCGCCTCGTGCGACACCGTTTGATAGGTCTTCGTGACTCTCAGCAGGGCCAATCTCTGGATCTCTGGATCGTCGCCAGCCTCCTCTTCTGCAGCTGCGTGAGGTTGCGGCTCCACGCCGGGGATGCATACCTCAGGATACCCAAGACCACGGCTTTGTAGATGGTCATCGTTGCCGGGTACCTGAGGCCCCAGAATGCACCCCCTATTCTTGCTAGTCCATTTAGTGACAGGGTCACCCTATCTTTCAGGTATACCAGGTGAGGAGTGGCATCAAAGTTCCTTCTGAACTTTACTCCAAGGTACTTCACCTCCTCACCTAGTCTAACCCTCTCGCCTTCAATATCCAATATGATAGGGTGAGTCCTGTCAGTGGAGCCTCTAAGGAGCATGGCCTGGGTCTTGGCAGCGGCCATGCTCAGTTTTCTCCTCACACACCATTCTGCCACGAGACTGGCGCACCTCTCCGCTTCCGTCTTCAATCTGGCCCTGCTGTTTTCAGCCACGATGACCGCCAGGTCGTCGACGTAGGCCGTGGCAAGGAACCCTTCTCCTTCCAGCTCCCCCAGCAACTGATCAAATACCAACTTCCATAGGGCCGGCCCAAGGACCGACCCTTGTGGACATCCTCTCTCGATCTTCTCCTCGACCTCGTAGTAGTTCCCTCTGATCTTGACGCTCCTGTCGCTGAGGTAACTACTTACGAGGGAGTACAAGTTGAGCTCCTGCAACCGCTGAAGTACGCAGGGCCACCACACACTGTCGAAGACGGAGGATATGTCAAACAATACTAGCATGACATACTTCTCCGCCCTCTCTTCAGCATCCCTGCGCACTCTCAGCAGTGCGTCCGTCGTTCCCTTGCCACGGGTCGAGCCGAACTGCCGTGGGTGGCTTGCTGCAATGAGGACCGGTCTCAGGCTATTTACCATCATGCTCTCCAGGACCTTACTGAAGACTGGGAGGAGGCATATCGGCCTGTACGCCTTAGGATCCCTCTTATCCTTACCTCCTCCCTTGTAGATTAATCTCAAATCCGCGATCCTCCACCTACTCGGGAAGCGCCCCTGGTCCAGACACTCGTTGAAGATACCCAGAAGGTCGTCCTCAACGAGGGGGGCGCTTTTCCTCAGGATCGCGGCATCTATTCCGTCAAGTCCTGGGGCTCTGCCGATCCTCTGCCTCTCCACGGCAAGGCAAAGGTCCCATGGCGGACAATAATCGGTACCCGGAGGGCACACCGTGGTGCGTCTCACCATCCTATCTTCATCGGTATCCTGGGACGGGTCGTCCTTGGGGTACGTGTAATCCACGTACATCTTCGCCGTCTCCTCCAGGGTGGTCGCCTGGGCATCTCCCACTCTGAGAGCCGCCACCATGGTGAGCGGCTTCACCTTGCCCAGTGCCACCCTGTACGGGATACCCCAGGGATTCTTTTCTGTCTCCTTGACGATAAATTCGTCCCAGGATTCCTTCTTCCGGTGACGCACTCCGTTTCGGTATGCCTTGTACCTCCGTTTGGACTCATCTCGGAGTGCAGGCCTCCTCTCCTCATCCCTGCACTCCTGGTACCTGCGCCTGGCCCTGTAGTACTCCCTCTTGAGGAGCGTCAGGGCAGGCGTCCACCATGGGACCGGACGCGCTCTCGCTCTGCGGCGCTGGAGGGTCATACCGGCCGCGTCTGTGATGGCGCCCGTCACTCTGCGGTCTATCGCTGACTCTCCTTCCATCGGCGCCATCTCTTCCCATTGTCTATCTACCAGTATTCCCTCCAGTTCACTGGAGAAAGCTCCCCAGTTCGCCGTACGGGTCACGAAGCCCTTCTCGACCGGAAGGACTTCACCATCCTCCTCTACCACACTGAAGGCGATGACCCGGTGGTCGGAGCTCGTGTCAGACCGTAGGGTCCAGTCCGCTATGCGCCTCGCCATGGTGGCCGTGGCGAGTATCACGTCAATCCAGCTCTGGCCCCTAGCTCCAACGAACGTGGGACCAGAGGGCTCATTAACCACTACGAGTTGACACCTCGCCATGCTCTCATCCACCACTCTTCCTCTGGCGTCTGTGCGAACCGAACACCAGGCCGTGCTCCACGAATTGGTGTCGGAGCAGACCACCACACTCCTATAGCGTTGTGCGATGGCCTCCACAGCGGCAACACTTTCCTCTATCCTTTGCCTCGGCGGCATGTATGACGAGACGAGGGCGAAGGATATCCTCCCCCATCTGACATAGCACGCCGCCTGATCCGCCGTGGTGAACTGACTCAGCTCCATGACGTCGAGGTTGGGGTTAACTATCACAATAGCCGCCCTGGGCCTCCTCTCTCCACTGCCCATCGCGACTACCCTCGACGCGACACCAAATCCGGCGACCACGTTTCTCTGACACCACGGCTCCTGTATAGCCATGATGTCAGTCTTCCTTGTGAGAGCTCTCAGCTCGTCCGCGACTACTCGCCTTCGGCCCATATTGACCTGCAGAATCCGCAGCCTACGCATATCTGGTCCTTTTCACCTGTCCGGCCATCATCTCAAGGTGCTGCGGGCACACCCTGCTGCCCGCACAGTGTCAGAGCTCTTCCCCCTGCCCGCCTTTGGCCTTGCAGTTGGCGCATGTCGGTGCCTGCTTGTTCTTCTTTGCCGGGCAATCCTTGACCTTATGCCCGGTCTCTCCGCACCACATGCACGCTATCCCGGTCGCTTGGCATGACTTCGCCGGGTGGCCATACTGCATGCATTTCAGACAGAGCAGGGGTTCGAGGTTGTCCTTGATGGCCAGACACCACCATCCTCCACTCAATGAAGCCGCCTCCGTCAGGTTCATCAGGGCGAGCCTCATCGAGTGGTGGACCTCGACGATCCACTTCCTGGTCAGCCCGCCCCTCGCGGGACTGGTGAAACAGGGTCTCAACCACTCCCTCCTGACGGACGCCTCCTCCGGCCGCACAATCTTAACTTTGCTCCAGATGAACCTCTGGAGTGTTTCTTCGTCCCAGTGGTTGGGGACGCCTCTGACTTCTAGGCGGGGCCTTCTCGCCATTGCCATCTTGGCTTCCAGCCCCTTCCCTTTAAGGGCGTCCCAATCGAGCAGCTTTTGTGCCTGTTCAGGCCCTCCGGTCTTGACCAGGACGGCGCCAGCCTTCGTCACCCTAACTGCGCTGACGTTGGCGCCGACTTCCCTGAGCTGCTCCAGGATCCTACCGGCCTCCCATCCGTCTACCTTCCCTTTCAGGGTAATATAGGTAGTGACCTCGTCTGGTCTTCTCAGGCCGGTAGGGACACTGCCAAGACTCCGGCGAATGTTTTGGACTTCTTCTTCTTCCTCTCCTTCTCCTCCTCCTGGGAGGTAGGTTTCGCCTTCTTCTTCTTCTTCTTCCTTCTCTTTACCTCCTCCCAGGGTGAGGGCTCCACCTCACTCGTGTTCTCCATGTTCCTGCCCCTACAGGTCTTCGTCATGCTCCACCTCTGGGGCATTTCAGCTGGTGGAAGACCGTCATATTTATCTTTTCCCTTCTTGGGCGGGGGCACCCCGGACGTTCCGGCCACCGCCACAGGGTCCCTCGGGGCCTTCTCCTTTATCTTCCCTTCTTCTCCAGGGCGTTCCTTAGCGGCCTCCGATCCAGGAACCTGCTGTGTGCGGGCCCTCTTCTCTCTCTGGGGCTTAGGCAGCCCACTTGCAACAATCGGCCCCAGATGCTCCGCAACCTTCTGGGCTACTAACTGGTGCAGCTCCTCGTTATGCATCACTTCCCTCACCACGTGTTTCACCACCTGGGGGATCAGCCTCCTCTCCCCCTCCATCCTGAGGACCACATCGCACAACTTCTCTACGTTGTTGTTGATGTAGTCCCTTCTCTCCTTGGAGATGGAGTTCCTAAATCTCTCCCGGTACTCTTGGATTCCCCTTTGTATACCCCGGGCTTGGTCCCCCGGACTACCATCAGTGTATACATGGGCGGGGGGGGTGCTCCCTCTCCTGCCAATCTTCCTCTTTTTGCTTGTGGGGCTCGATTTTTTCCTATCCTCCTCAGACTCCTTAGGCTCCCTAGCTTCACTTTCACTTGTGGGTTCCGGGGCTCTCGTGGTGGGTTTCAACAGCTTGTCGAAGAACCCCGAGAGGATAGGCCCAACTGGGTTTCCTGGACGCTCTTCATCTCCTTTCCGCTCTTCTTGAGCCCCTATTATGGCTGCGACCACTTGCGCATGCGCTCCGCCACTATCCAGTACTTGGTCACATTCCTCCATTTTCTCCTCTTCTTCGTTTGAGGATACCTCCTCACTTGTCACAGTTTTGCCCTTTTTAATAGAGCTCATTTTTTTTTTCTATTTTAATTTACGTGATATTACGTAAATAAAAATAACAATTTTTTGTCTTTGTTTAAACTAAACACTATAAGTATATTAATTAATTAATTAATTAATAAGTACGAATCAACCGATTCTCCTGTCCTATTGGGAGTCCCGACTCGCAGCTAGTGTCCCTCGGGTCTCAACCAATCACTACCACTGTCGCCAGCGCACTTCACCGGGAGCTATGTAAAAACGCGTCTTACCTGGCCGCCGGCTGGGTGATGACTGACCGCTCACTGTCTCTGCTGAAGTGGGGATAATCCTCGGGAGCCAATGCAGCGTGCGTCCGTTCCCATTGACTGCCGGAGCGCAACTCCGCTTTATCACTAACCCGCTGAATATGGTCCTTGAACCGGAGCCGATCATCGATTCTCACCCCAAGATAAGTCAAGGAAGGCTTGAACTGAATCTCTTGCCTACCCGCTCTCAAGGTGATACTTTCTCTTCTTTTCCTGCTACTTTTTTTTTTTTCCCCTTCCTGCCATTGCTGGCATACGGGGTTTCAGCAGTGGCGGGTTGATACGTTGGGTTTACGCATGCCCACCACTGCCAAAAAACAACAATCTTTATTCAAATTCTCTTATTATACAAGACTTTTGGGGGGTATTGTATAATTTGGGGGGACAATTTTATAAAATAAAATTATTCTGTGGTGCTGCCCAGTGCACGGATGTGCACCTTAATGATGGGGCAGCACCTTTTAAGCCTCCTGGCCGGTCTTCATCCGTCCGGGTGCCGTCCAGCCCTCCTGGTCTGGCCAGTCTGCATCCCTCCTGCCTTCCTCTCCCTCATCCTGGGTTGACCCGTCGTCTGGTGGCTCGCCGGTTGGCCGTATCCTGCTGATGGTGAAGTGCGCAGGACCGACCACCTCTTTCCACCCGTAGACAAACTCCCTGAAATGGGGGTAATTGTCCTCATCCATCAGGCGGGGGAAGTCTTCCTCGGCTAGGGCGAAGATCCCGGTTTTCCTCGACAACCTGGCACGGTGTCCTTCCATCGTGGTGCAGGAGAGCACCACGTGCTCTGCCGTCTCTGGGACTCCACAGGTGGGGTACCGGGGGTTGATTTCTCTTCTATGCTCACTGAGCTTTCCCCGGAACCCACCGTGTCCCGTCAGCATCTGCGAGACTCAGTATTCCGGGAGGACCCATATGGCTACCAATCTCGACTGGACGGTGGGGAAGAACTTCCTCAACCTAGAGCCCTTCTGGCTCGTCACCCACCGTCTGTTCCACTCCTCTATTGAGTCCTCCCTCACAATCTTCTTCCAGATGTTCGGGGTCTCATTCGGGGTTCGGAGAGTCCCTCCGGCAGCGTCCCTAGCCCCTGCCTCTTCGCCTCGTACTTCACGGCGTCCTCCTTCAGGACGAGGTCCAGGGGCATCGCTCCGGCAAGCACCTGCACCGCCTCATGCGACACCATTCAATAAGTCTTCGTGACTTGCAGCAGAGCCAATCTCTGGATTGTCGCAAGTCTCCTCTTCTGCAGCTGCTTGAGGTTGCAGCTCCATGCCGGGGATGTATACCTCAGGATACCCAAGACCACGCCTTTATAAATGGTCATCGTTGCCGGGTACCTGAGGCCCCAAAATGCACCCCCTATTCTTCTGAGTCCATTCAGTGACAGGGTCACCCTATCCTTCAGGTATCCCAGGTGAGGGGTGGCGTCGAAGCCTCTCCTAAACTTAACGCCCACGTACGTCACCTCCTCACCCAGCCTGACTCTTTCTCCTTGAATATCCAAAATGATAGGGTGAGCCCTGTCTGTAGAGCCTCTGAGGAGTATGGCCTGGGTCTTGGCGGTGGCCATACTCAACTTCCTCCTCACGCACCATTCTGCTACGAGACTGGCGCACCTCTCAGCTTGCATCTTCAGTCTGGCTCTGCTATTCTCTGCCACGATGACTGCCAGGAAGTGGACCCTTGGCCCTGGCAAGGAACCCTTCCTCTTCTAGCTCCTCTTTTCATGCTACTGACAAGAAGGACCTCTGTCTTATCATCTGCTAGTTGCAACCCTACAGACGCTAGCCAATCTCGAGTCAATGCGACAGCTTTGCCCGAAGAGCATCCAGAATACAGCTCTGTGTGTGTGTGCGCGCGTGCGTGTGTGTGTCTAAGTGGTAATTACTGTTTTAGCAATTCTTTTGTTTCTTAGCCAAACTACTTTACAAGCACATTTTAATTTTTGTGACTTTCTCACTTCAATTATATTAACTTGATGTAACTGGAGAATATAGTGATATTGTGTAACCTTCTTATTTGGACTTATGCTTTATTGTACCAAATATTTAACAAACTACCTAATTTTCAAATACCTCGGAAACATTGTTTATCCTTTAAATTTTGTGTCCACATTTCTCACCCTTATAGAACAGTTGGAAGGATTATTATAAATTCTATTATAATTTTTAACTTTTAGGGTAAAAGGCCTTTATTTCCTCTGGAAATTTGTTTTTTCTTCTAAAGAAAAAAAAATGTCCACTCCTATCTCTATAACTCATAATCGATTTGAAATTTTGTATTAAAACTTAGAGCTATATTCTATGACATCAGAATGCTCAGATGCTTCTTTTTCATTTTCATCATTAAGATTCTAACAGAAATTGTGAAACCCATGGAAAAGGAATATTGCACAATAGCATAACTGCTGGCCATTTAAACCACACTAAACTGTTGAAACTTTTTTATTGGCTTTTTAAGTATTGTCTGTCAGGTGAGTGTGTACTATGTACTACTTACTATTCATTAAGGTTTACTAGAAGTTAAAAGATCTAACTTATTTAACAAGTTAGAACTTATACCTTTACAATGTGTTCAGCATCACCTTAGCAACCTTTAGTGGCTGCTTGATAAAACTTCAGCATTTAGACTTTCTAGTCTATATATATTTGGAGGACAGCATCAACCAATTGGGGGTATGGGTATAATATAATTCTTGTCTATTGAACAACCCAAAACATACTGTTACACTACAGTCAATGACAATAGCATCATCACACTAAAATAGCTTAGTTTATTATTATTATAATTATAAGTTTATTATTAAACTGTGAATATATGAGTAAACCCATACTTTGATTTCAGGACTAGTTCCCAAACATATTAGGAAATTATGTGAAAAATTTAGTGTTGCATTACCTCGAAGTACCCTTCTATCGAGTGAAAAACAAAGTAATGTACGTTCTTTGTTTAAAGAATATTATGGATCGTTATGCCAACATCTTCTAAAGGTATATTTAATATATTTTGATTTATATATATATATATATATATATATATATATATATATATATATATATATATATATAAAGGTTATTTAATGCATGCATACCTACTCTATAAAAAATACAAAAATCTATCTTTTGCAATTGTAAATATTTAAGATGTAGGAGTAGATAGGTGGCAAACCCGTTGCCTGATTGTAGTACTGCAGCTAGCTGCTAGGACTTCAGTTTGGGGAAACTGTACCCTGATACTCTAACTACAGCACACTATACTCACACCTTCTCTGCAGATAAAGGTCAATGAAGGTACTCATCATTACTTTCCTAGATTGCTGCCCCTTCCTGAGCAAGGTTGAGAGCTCTAAGGAGGTAGCCGCTCTAAGGTACAGGTAGCTGGTAATCTTTTTCTCCTTAACTTCTTTATCATGAAACCCTCAGAATTTAAGAGTCTCTCAAGAAAGCGACTTAGCGATCCCAATGGTAGGAACATTGACTTAGGATATTGGAGCACTGAAATTTCTTCTAAATCAATTAAAATTTTACTGACTGAATACAGTTGCAATTAAAGAGATCTGATGAATGTACCGGGGCATCAAAGAGAAGAAACACCACTGAGTATTTTAAAGCTGTTGAAATTCTTAATTAGGGGTAAATTCAAAAAGCCGGTAATTGTATGGAATCTAGTTTCAGAATGTGCCTCATAGAATGCAGGTAAATTTTACAATTACAGTATCGTCTCTGCACCCTCCCTCATAAATGTAGTTAATGAAGATGAAAAGAAAATTAATTGCTGAAGATATTAGATGAAAATAATATGCATATCTTAACAGAAGAAAAAAATGATAGTAAGAGGGACTTCCATAAGGATATAGGAGAATACATAATACTAACCAATAGGAAAAATGTTGTTCAAATTAACATCTCCTTGGAGGAGCCACAAAACCATATAGCCTGATTGATGTATGAATCTTCCGTAGAGTGAATACGTGCTCTTACAACAATCCTAGCCTGGCTCCCTAAGGAAGGGGAAGAGGTTTATCCTGAGAGCACGCTCAAGGACCCTGATATCAAGACTTATATATGGAGCAGCTGGATGAACACTTTCACGCTTTAGGAACTATTGATGATGTCCACTCTAGATAGAATGACCAGCTGTTCTTCCGTTTTCTTTATTTCAGCTTTTTTGCACTGATGTATTATTTGTCTCATTAGGGAGCCAGGACCCCTCATCAAACCAACAGGTTCTTCCTGACCCCTCTTCATTTCCCAGTATGTCTGCCTTCTTAGCTTCTGCACATGAGTTTTATTTTTCTTCCACTCCTTCCTCCCCTGCCACTATCCTATTTTTCATTTTTCTAGAGACTTCTTGTGAGAATCTCTCACTCTTAAGTCGTATTACATGTCTTAACTTTTTGGGCAATGGTCTGCTTTGCGCATCCTTGCTCTCAGCCTAGAATTTGAGTGAGTCCACATTTGCACCCCTATATGAGTGATTCTATTTTAACAGTATTCATTAATGCCCTGTAATTATTGCTCTCACTGCTCATCCATTAAATATCTATTTATACAATTTTTGTATTAATATGATCCTCAAGAACATATTTCATTACTTCTTGCTTATAATATAATTTACTGTCAAGAAAATGTCTACAATTTTATCACTTAATATGAGTACGAGTATTGTGCCATGCCCTTTTCTAGAATTTACCTATAAATTCATAATTGTTTGTGTTGCAATAAATCACCCGTTGAAAATCTTATGATCCAAAAAAAAAAAAAATCTTATTGTTCAATTCATAAATAAATTTAATAGTTTTTTCTGGAGAATGCCTACCAAATTTATTTTATGTTGGTACAGTGGATAAATGAGTCAGTATAGTGATATGGAAAAATTGAAATTTGATTATCATTCATGATATTTTGAAGTTGTAGCATAATCCTCTTGGATTTTTATTTTTACAATAAAATAGAGTAATAATATGAAGTATTATTATTATTATTATTCTGGTTCTACAGCCCTGCAAGAACCTGGGCCTCCACCATCAATCTCTGCGATATTGCACTATTTTCCTCCAAACTCGTACTCCCAGCACCTTTAAGTCCTCCTCGACATCATCTAGTCATCTAATCTGAGGGTGTCCTCTGCTTCGTTTGCAGAACAATATTGGTCAAAAAAACTAAAAAAGTTAAATTATAGAATTAATAAAAAAAAGTAACAGTTATTAGTAAAAGTAACAAAAAGTAAACAGAATCACGCATAAGGCTAGACCTAAGCTTGAAGGTAATTAGTAAGTGATTAATTTGATTTTGAGTGTTACCACCTGGCTATTTCCATTTTGCATTATGGATACTCTTGTGTGAAAACAGCATTCCTCAATAACTTTTTTTTTTAATTAGTAGATTTATTAACCATTATCTATTACTATTCTTTTCATAGCATAGGCTGTGCATACCTATCACAGGCTGATAGGTGATCTCCTGTCCTACTATTGTATTAAAGTCCCCTAGTGCTATTACAATGTCATGATTTGGGCTATTATAAAGGGACGTTTACTGCTGGTCATAGAATGCCTCTCGAGTCTGTGTAGCAGCTTAAGAAGAAATTTCCTTCTATTCTCTGATAGCACAATCTAGAGCTAACTGGTGTAAGCCTGATCACTGTATCCTTAATTCTTTTATTTAGTACAAAATCTATGTCAAAGGTGTGGTATCTATCATGACAGCTGTAATATTGGTGTGATTCCGCATATGTAGAAATCCATCCCATCAATGCTAAGTCAATTTTATATTTATCAATGTAATTGATTAGCACCTGTCTATTTAATGGCAATACATTAAAAAATCCAAGATTATAATCTTTAAGCAGTTTACCATGCTTTGCCTAAAGTTCTGTCCAGCTTCCATGCTATTAGGTTCCATAAGAAAGGTTATTTAGAGATTGCAGGTTGTTAGCCCAAAGTCCTCTTTTCCTGTGGCGGGGCTGCTATCTTAGAATCTCTGGACAGGCTTTCCATATGGGCTCCTAGAGTTAGCTCCTATATTGTGCAATACTTACGACTATGTGGATGTGTGGGGTGTGTCTACAGTTCTGGTGTGTGTATGGTGGACTGAACTTAGTGACGGACTCGTGGGGTTGCTATTCCCTAGTAACATTTTACTCCCTAAGCATCTTCTTGCCACAGACACACAATATTCAGACTTGTGGGTATATATAAAAATTGCAATTGAGGTTAACATTGCATCGTAAATAGAACTTATAATGTGTAAGTATTATTTTGCTCTAATTATTGTGTTATTAATAAAATTCAAGTATTATTTAAAAATGCTATTGCAGATTATCTGTTTTTTCTGTTTAATAGGACCATGCTAAAGTTCAAGCTTTTGAAAGGCAAAATGAGCAAATGCTTCGACTCAAAGGAGAGGTTCGTCAGGAGAGGATTAACCAGTTGGAACTGATGCAATCAGAGTTACAGACATTGTTAACCAGTGCTGAAACATTAGCTGAGCTTCTTGATCAACCTCTACCACCTCTGCCAAATTTAAGTTAGTATGACATATTTTTTTCATTTTGATGGTACAAAGTATTTATTAATTTTATGTTCAAAATTACATAGTAACCCTAGAGAGTTATGGCCATTGGCAGAACATATATTTAGTATATTAATGCCTCTTAATTCACACGTCTTTGTTTCCTTTGATTCAAAAACCAGATAATAACAAGGGCTTCTTAATATTCTACTTAAATGTTTTGGATGAAACCTATATTTCGATAAAATATTTAGTGTTTACGTCTGTCTCATGTTGATCAAAGATTTTTTATTAAAAAAATAGCAAAGTTCTATCGATTTAATGTAAATAACTCAATTAAATCAGTCTGAATTGAACTTGAGTGACTTCAATGTTTTTTTAGTGTTATATATAGATTAATATTGAAAAAAAAATTAATTTTCCACTAATTAAATTATGGCCCTCTGATTGTTTCCCTTTATTTTCTAATACAATAATTTCTCGCCGGATTAGGCTTAATCTGCAAAAGCTTTTAAATTAAAGTTAACGATCTCCAGCAATAGATAATAACTTAATTTATGTCAAACATGATTCTTTTTTAAAAGAGTATAATTAATATTTATGGTAATTTTTTGTAATAAAAAAAAAACATGTTTTCTTTTTTTTAAATTGGCAAAGCACCATCTCAAAAATCATAACGTTGATGTACAGGAAAGTAAAATAGTGAATAATTCAACAAGAAGTTTTTATCGGATCTAGCATAAAAAAATAAAGGAAAAAGTTAGTAACTTCTCAAAATTCAGATAATTGAAAATTATAAGAAGCTTATATACGAGGGCTATTCAGAAAGTAAGAAACATTTTGGAACTAAAAAAAAAAACCAAGTCAAAGAAAAACATTTTATTATATATGTGAAAGAGGGACTATAATACTAATTTTCAACATAATCACCAATCAAATTCAGGCACTTATCATAGCAGTGGACAAGCTTTGAAATTCCTGTTTCATAGAATTCTGCCGCCTGTGATCTCAGCCAGTTAGTGACACGTACCTGGAGCTTCTCATCGTCGTCAAAACGCTGTGTTCGTCTCCTGTTACGATTCGATCCAGTAGTGCTTCACCATGACTGTGGTAGGCCTCCAAAAACGTCAAAGCTGCTCCCCTTTGTTGTTCTTTATGGTGATCTGTAAGCATTTTTGACACCCATCTTGCACAAAATTTGTGTTAGCCTAGCTTCTGTGAAACAATTTCAAACAATAAAGCCCGTGAAACTTGTGGGAACATAGAGAAAGCTCAGTTATTATGAAACGGTGGTTTTCACAAATCTTTTCGTCAACTTTGGCGACCTGATCGTCAGTCACAATGCTCAGACATCCACTCTTCTCTTTATCATGAAAGTTTGTTCGGCCATTTTTAAACTGAATGCACCACTTCCTGACTGAACTGTCATTCATTACATTATTCTCGTACACTTCACACAGTTCCCGATGAATTTCTATTGGTTTTAAGTTTTTTGCCTACAAAAAACGAATCACAAATCGCACCACACAACTGGCGGGATTTTGGAATGCAGCATACATTTCAAATTTGAATATTAAAAAAAAGGGGTAGCGCGGATATGTTCCCGTTGTCACAGCTGGACGCTGACTGAGGTGCCGAGCACGAGCACACCAATGTATACGCTATTGGCGCGCGTCTGGCGGCATCAGGTGGAAACATTCCTTTCTTTCTGAATAGCCCTTGTACTTTCGTTATTACCCACTGAATCTATTTTTTGCCATGTTACAGTTAACAATTTTCTTTGGTTTAAACATTTTGAATAATGAATTCTGAATGGAAAACCTCTTTGTTATAATAACTTATTTAGGTTTTTCCCATATCCTCAGTTTGGTTGATTATTTTTTCTATTAAAAACCATTTATGATGGTGGATATTACTGATATCATTTGTTGTAGGTTTGTCAAACGATAGGAGTCCTGTAGACACTGAAGAAGGATTAATGTTAGATGAAGGTATTTGGGAAGATGAAGATGCTAGATGCTTTTATCAGGTTTTTCCGAATCTCCAAGAGTATCTTCCTACATTAAAGCCTACCGCAGAACATCCACCTACTGAACCACCTGTAATTTTATTTATTTATTAAATAAACTTATTTTCTTTATAATATTTTTTTTAAAAATTGATTTATATTTATGAATTTTCTAAACATATTGGGTTGGCTTGAATGTGATTTTAGTTAGCACCAGTTGATAGTGTTCTGTCTGTTTTATTATTCTTTTGTCAATTTTAGAATTTTTTTCTTTTGAGATTTGGTTGTCAATACCTTTTGGTTGCTGTAGAAAAAAACTCTTGTGTAATTTTGGTTACAACTTAACCAGTTTTCAGATGGAGTACAAAAATAAGCATTTTTGATACATTGTCCTTTTTTTTTTCGTAGAGGCAAAAAAGCAACGAAGATTCACAAAGAGATATGTAATGTTTATGATTTTGATTGTTTAATAGAATATGTGTGTCAGTATTAGTTTTAAAAATGTTGTTCTGGAGATTATTCACTGAATAATGACCAACATTCTGGTTGACCTTCTGAATTTTACTTTGACAAAATGAAAGCCATAATTATATCGGAGGAATCAAATGAAGACAAACGACCAGATTTGGCAAATCACAAAGTGGAATTGATGTCACTTCACCCATACTATTCCAAATTTGCATCATTGGACTAGCATTTATTTTGAAGTTTAGAAAATTTCTTAAAGGGTGAAAATTTCAGTAATAAAGATCTCAATATGCAATATGTATACATGGCTAAGTTTTTTGGTGATAAGAACATAGGTTCAATGGGTGTAGGAGAATTATGGCAAAGGATCATCAAACAGAATGGAAGATATTTCACTAGTTAACATTCACAGTAAAAAGCTGAAATTACTTTTTTCTCAACCCCAATCTTACCAGTTGCTGCTTTAACATCTCTGAAAATCTGATGCAATACCATTTATTGGCACTACATTTCTTTTATAGTATGTTAATGTGCTATCATCAGAAGTCTCAAAGAAATGTTTCTACTCGGTGAATTTCTAGTCTCGCGAAGCCTTCATGTTGAAAGTCTTAGGAGTAACTCTTAAAAGGTGAAGGACTTAGAAGTGATAAAAAAGAAAATACTTATTGTCAGTAGCTAAAGTTTTCAATACGTGCAGTTATTCAAATAAATTAAATGTGTTATTAAACCATTGGTTGGTAAAAGTGACAAATTAAAAAAAAAATACAACTTTTTAAGAAAAACTGACCTGCTACATAATTTTAGAATATAAAGTCATTGTTTTTTTTATTTGAGACCTAAATTGTTTCAAAACCTTGTTGTTAATTTACTAACTACGTTGTTTTAACCACACAACGATGAGTATTGATCCAAATGGTAAGATTACATAATAAAATAAAATCTGATCAAGAATGAAATATTTACTATTGAGAATAAAGCTATTATATAAAGATGAAAATAGATATTGACCAGTAGACATGAGGAATATAAATAGGGCAATTCAATAGGGAGATGATTTATTTATTTATACATATCACAAATTACATAAAGCAACAAAAAGGAAATGAATTAATACAGTGGGATGGAAAAGTGGAAAGTAAGGAGGTCTCACCAACTTTGTGATGTCATGCATTATTATAAATTGTAGAAATAATCTTCCAAATTATCTCTAACTACAATGCATTGATTTATATTGTACAATTTGTTGAAACATTGTATACAGATTAATTAGGATCGATTCTTTAGCTGATTATTGAAATGCCAATAAACTTTGACATTTGATTACATTGTCTTCAATAAGAATCTAAGAAAATATTATGTAATACTTTCAATTTTGAAGTTTTTTAAAATTTCATAATAGAAAAGTAATGATTTATAACTTATTGTCTATTATTATTTAAATACACCAAGTCATCAATCAAAAACATTTCTGAAACAAATAAACAAACATAAATAGACTTCGCCCCTCAAATAAATTTCTGAACTTTTTTTGGTGTAATCCTATCATATCAACGACCAAAAAAAAATTGTGTTTACCATCTATAGTATATTGATATATTTCCCTTATCTTATACATACTTGGTTTTGTTATTCATCTAATTTATGGGTATTTAAATTTTATTCTTAAATATTAATTCAATGTGTGTCAAGGAATTAAAATAATATTATTATTAGTCATTATAATCACCTAATTATAAAATTGTAAAAACTTTAAACTATAATGATTTGTGGCAGCTGAACAATATACCTTGTTATGAATTTTAATTCATATAATTATTTAATATAAGTTATAATTATTTATAACTCCGAATACTCACCTGCTGATTATTATTATTATTTGATTTGGTGTTTCAAAGTTTAGCTTAATGAGTTTCAAGGTTTAGCAAAAGCATTATTTTTTTAGATAAGGCATTATTATTACTATGACATCTCATATGCGAATTCATGTTTAAATAAAAAAGAAGTTCTGCCTTGTGAGCATGATCTGTACTTGTTTGTTAATTTATTATAATCAATGATATAGGTCAAAATGTAGGAAATATAATTGAAAGGCAATAAAATTTGTTAAATTTTAATATTAAATGGCATCACATGGTTTGAGGATTGAAGAAAGTGTATCATAATATGTGGACAGCCGCTGTAGGAATTAAAATTACTCAATACAATATTATCCCTATTATTATTTTACATACTTTATTAAATTATTGTTTCTAATGGAAGTTTTCGTCTACTAGATGAGTGAAGAGAAGTTGGATGAAGAAATAAAAGATGAAGATTTTGAAGTTGAAGAAGTTCCTAAAGAAGAAGAAACAGCATTAGCAGATGGTTAATTTAATTATAAATTTTTCTTTATTTAAAAATGTTATTTATTAAGAGACTGATGCTTATAAAATTTCCATTTTTAATATGTACCATTTTTATGTTTTATTTTTATTTGAAGCATTGACACTACCATTAAGTTGACTTCACTATCGTATTATTCCTTCCTAATTTTTAAACATCCAAAAATAATAAATTCTTGGTCTCTTACTTCCTCTTTATATGATTTGTTCACATGGATTGGCTCAAAATATCTGTAGGGAATTGCATATTTAGGATTTATTTGTGCTGCTTAATATGTTTTCAGCATCATTCAGTTCAGCTTAGGCTTGAATATGTTATAATTCTAGCAAAATAGTACTTTTTATCACAGTAATTTAATTTTTATTCAAAATGAAAATTGAATTTTTTGTTGTTGAACTCCATAATTACTATTTCAATTTTCATAAAACTATTATTCTAACATAAAATATATCACTGCTGTGTAGTCATTTAAAATTGGATTATGTAGATAATACAAATATTTTTATCTTTCATATGCTTAGTGCAGTGCTCTAGAATGTTATCCAATTTTAAATCCGATTATAATTGAAAGTTTATTGTCCGTTCTACATTAGATATGATCTCGCTTAATTTTGGTTTTCTAAACCAGGCATGTTCTATTTTATTCATATAGAGGCTAATCAGTTATAGCAAATTTATAGCAGACAACAAAAATTTGAATAAATCAGTTTGAATATTACTAATAGAATTGTGAAGTTGTTATAGTTTACTGTGAAGAAAACATTAAATAATTATCTATTTTACTTCAATCCTATTAGGAAAATAAGAAATTCTTAAAACATCAAAATTAAAAACTTAGAACTTAAGTTAGAATTTCAGATTATAAGTGAATAAAAAATGTATATTTGAAGCCTTTATAAACTTTTTGAATATTTAAAACTTTTTACTTTTTGAATATTATAAACTTTTTTTGAATATTTCCAGAGCACATTCTTTGTGTAAGATTCCTACTTAAATATTCAGTATATTTTGTCTCTCACCAATCTGAGTATTTTCAATATTTACTATCACAGTTGTAAATTTCAATCAATTTTTTTTTTAAATATCTACTATTTTTATAATATTAATTTTTTTATTTATAATTGTTTTAGAACCTGAAGAAGGAGGGAGTGCTAATTCCAAAGTCGCTTTGGAAACTTACTTAAATAATTTACCCAGTTGTGTTAATAGAGAAATGATTGATAATGCAGCAGTTGAATTTGTGGTCTGTTTAAACACTAAGACAGCTCGACGGAAACTTGTAAAGTGTGTTAATGTGTTTCATTTGAAATAATTTAAATCCATTGGCAACTCTTTAATTATTGTATGAAGAACTATTATTTTATTCTGTGATTATAACATAGAATTATTATTTTTCTTCCAGGACATTGTTTGGAGTACCTAGAACAAGGTTAGATCTTCTACCTTTCTATGGAAGATTGGTAGCCATATTGAATCCAGTCATTCCAGAAATCGCAGCCAATCTTACTAGTCTTTTAAAACAGGATTTTAAATATCACATTAAGAAAAAAGTAATATTTTCTATTTTTCAGTATCTTTTGTGTGATTATATTGTAGATAGGATTGATAATGATTAATTTTATTATACTTTTTATATATTTTATAAAAATATAGTTAAATTTGCACTGACTTGAACCTGATTCAAGCATTTTATTATAACATTATTTATAGATAATTCTTATGTTAATACAACCTTTTCTCTCTTTTCTAATTAGGACCAGATAAATTTAGAATCTAAAATCAAAGTCTCTAGATTCATTGGAGAACTCGTAAAATTTGATTTATACCCAAAAATTGAAGCTTTGTATTGTTTGAAACTTCTTCTGTTTGATTTTTCTCATCATCACATAGAAATGGCATGTAATATTCTTGAAACATGCGGACGTTATTTGTACAGAAATAGTGAATCACATCATAGAACTAAAATCTATATGGTATGTATCCATTCAATTTATGTATCTCATTAAATTGCCTGTTTAGGAACAATGTAATGATACTATGATTTATTAATATGTCCTTTTTTTATTTGTATTCTTTTCTTTCATTGTTTTATTTTTATTTTTATTGCTCATGTTTAAAAATAAAGTACTCATGTAATTGTTCATTCTTTTGGCAATTATAATTTTAATAAATTAGAAATTTAATATTTAGGATGATATGATGAGGCTGAAGTCAGTTACTGCTCTAGATATCAGGTATACCAATATGATAGAGAATGCCTATTACTATGTCAACCCTCCAGAATCAACAACAGTTATAAGGAAAAAGAGACCTCCTTTGCATGAATTCATTAGAAAACTTATATTTCAGGTATTTATTTCAAAAGTTATTCTTATCTTAAGTATAGTTTCCTTTTTTAATTAACAAACAAAGTTTTAGTTCATATCAGATTAACTCACCACCATGTTATTAATTAGTCGGTTACTAATGGATTTACTTCTAGTATACTGCAGACAATTTTAGTATAATATAGGATAAAGTAAAAATATTATAGTTGTATAATTTATTATAATTATAAATATTTTCAATTAATTAAATGTATTGTAGCCACTTATAAGGATGATCGGTGAGATGTAATTGTGAACTATTGAAAAAAGGTGTTTAAATTTTTAACAAGTCAGAATAATAAGATTCAATCTTATTTTGTATAAAAAAATAAATTATAGATCACTTGTACAAGTGATCAGTAAAGAAATTGCCTAACTCTGAAAATACAATTTTTATTACATTTGCACTAATGTTTTACTTCTAGCTTACTCCTAAACAAAACAGAGCAAGCTTTTAAAAACATATTTTATATATATATATATATATATTTTCAAATAATTTGTGTAGAACATTTCCCTAAATTTTAATGACAGATCGTGTCATAAGAATAAATTGATGAAAGATTCATATCATGTTTTCACTGTTTTTGCCATGTTTTCTAGTTAAGTATTTAGGTAATGATGGGTAATTTTAGCATGAAATGTGCATTTGTCCGAATTACCTTGGCTTAAAAAAAGCAGAAAAAGCTGAATATCAATATATGATAGTTCAGCTCTGAAGTATATAAATGTATATGCACGTATGTTTATCTTATTATCCTGTCTTTTCCTACAAATCAACAGTACTTAACCTTAACCTTATTATAATACTAGTATAGATTAACATTGGGTTTGGCATAAAGGATCGGTTCAGTTGCATCACTGCATATTTTAACTGTACTGTAAAATAATATAAATAAAAGCCAAATGCTGTTACCAAATTTAGCACATGTTTCATTAATACCAGTCAGTGGCCAGTGAAGCCTTTATTATTGATTTATCTGAGCTAAGTTGTTAAAAAAGACGAGAGTGCTATCTGGGAGGGGAAAATATTTCAGGAATTATTGCTACTATAAGGTCTGAGAATATCGTGCGAATAATCATCAACAAGGATAACAGTGTCTATTGATGAATGCCTAATATTCTACAATAGAGATGGTTGTTTTTTTTTTTTTGTAGAAACAGAAGTTACATAGGAAATCAGCTACTGACGAAATATTCACTGCAAAGCCAATCTTGGATGGAATAAGAGAATTTAAAACTTACATTCACCCTTTCTTTCTTAACTTAGAATTGTCTTTGAAGTTTATTAAAAAAAAAAAGTTACTTAAATAAACAGAATACGAAATTACATTTATTGTAAATATATTAAAATTAATGTCTTACAACTACTGTAATGAAAAACAAATTTGTAAATCATCTCCCTTTCATTGGGTTGAAGTTAAAAAATGTTCGATCATTTTTTGGATGTTTATAAGAGCAGATTTGTCTTGTTAAATTGTACTGCATCATTTTCTATTTGCTATTATACTATTTAATTTTAAATGGGAGAGGGTCAGCTCAGTAGGCAGAACATTGCTATTATGAACATCCCGGGTTCAAATCCACATGTGGCAGATAAATTATTTAATCTGTTAACAGTGACTGATGGGTCCTGTATATACAGACCCTCCTGGGGCTCACTCAATTAAGTGGGTACCTTAATTGGTGAAAAAACCTGGTGGTTGAGCGTGATCTAGGTCAAATCACCTCCTTGCACATTCATTGGCTTAGAAACAATTCTGTCTCTAAGATGAATCCAATACCCTTCATGGGTTGTAGTGGTACAGTTTTTTTTATTTTGCTTATTTTTTTTATTTTCATATTGCTGTAGGTAGACAGTTAATGATATGTTTATAATCACTAAATGTATGATGGATTGCAGCTATGTTGAAATTTATATAATTTTTATTTTTGCAAGGATTTGATGTATAATGAATATGAAAGACGTGTGTTAAAACAATTGAGATGCCTTGATTGGGATGATGAATCGGTTGCTGATTATGCCATCAAATGCCTATCCAGTGCCTGGAAAATTAAATTTCACCGCATAGCAGCTTTGGCTAACTTAGTAGCAGGCTTAGTGGAGTTTCAAGTAAGTAAATTTTTCTTTAACATTTTTGATGTTATAAATTAAAAATGCAAATAAGAGCATTAAGCTTGGAGTTTAGCTATTCTTCATCCTTTCTCTCTGATCTAAAACATCTAGCATCATTTTTTAATTAATATTGTATAAGGATATGTTAATGGGGAAATAAGAACAATCTGCGAGAGTATAAAAAACTTGTCTCTTTCCAAACATATATTTGACTTGGCGAAATAAATGAGAATTTATCAATTCATTTTTGTAATTTTTTATTTCTTCTCCTACCTTTTGGAGAAACCAGGACAGGAATTTTAACTTCTAATTATTGCTGCTTAAGATCAATTGCTCCCAATCTGATATATCCCAAAAAGTTACAGTACTAGTTTGCAATTAATAGAAAGGGGTGTGAAAATAAATATTCTTAATATGATTACTTGGCAATTGTTTGTTTATCCCTCAATTTCATTTATTCCTTTTAATCATAATATCTTTCGACCATGGAGAAGATGTAAGTGACAGAATAAAAAGAAGAACAGAAAAGATTGTAAACCATGACACAACTATGTGGGAAGAAGACTTAGTTGATGGAGGGAGAAGGTCAAGACGGGAAA
This sequence comes from Arma custos, assembly GCA_037127475.1. Taxonomy (NCBI): domain Eukaryota; kingdom Metazoa; phylum Arthropoda; class Insecta; order Hemiptera; family Pentatomidae; genus Arma; species Arma custos. The sequence goes on along the minus strand of CM073759.1, from coordinate 126,698,592 downwards.
GGTGCTCAGAAAATTGGCTATTTTCCCAGAGCTTATAAAGTATGGAGGGCAGGAACACTCCATGGTCTGTTGCAAAGAGTGTATGAAGTATAAAAGGGAAAACAATCTTCACATAGATACAGTTATCAGCAGAAATAGTAGAATAGATCAAGAAATATCCAACAGGATCCAAAAGGCAAACAACTTATACTACCAACTAAGTAATACAGCCGTTGAGAAACCGGAAGTTGAACAAACAATTTTTGAAATTTATTTATTGATATTTACAACTGTATTACAATTATACAAGTAAATAGGATAAGTGATACATAATGACTAGAGAGAAACTACCCACTGATAGTACTCAAATCAAAGTTCAACTAAGAAGGTTATTTGGCCATCTTCTTTTCAGATGCCTCGGAGGATTATCGGGAATCGAAGAGGAAGCTAGGTTTGAAACTAGAGGGTTTGAGTGGTAATGAAGTTAGTTATGAAAGGATAGATACCGGGTTCAGACCAAATCAGCAACAAAAGAAACATTAAGTTCGTTATGAATGACTTTATTCTTAATAAAATAAGGAGCATTGAGGATTTTACGAAGGATTTTGGATTGTAAGGATTGGATACGAGAGGAATTTGATGGCTTAGTGGAACCCCAAAGCTCTACTCTGTAAGTCGTATGATGGTCATGTAGATGAGTCTTTTGTAGTTAATTGGGAGCTGAGAGCATTTGTCTAATAAGTGTTGAAGTAGCCTGAAATGTTGAGCGGTTTCTTGTCTTTTCAGTCTTGTATGAGGATTCCAGGTTAATCGTTTGACGAGGTGCAACCCTAAGTATCGGATCTGTTCTACAGGTGCCAATGGGATATTATTAAATGATACTGAAGGGCAGGAAGTCATTGGTTTATAACGAAAGGTAAAAGTGATTTGATGCGATTTTTGAGAATTTATTTTAATTCTCCAGTTTTGACACCATTCTTCAAGATCAGTTATTGGGATGCAATAACTGGATTGGTTAATACACTGGATAATAATACACTAGTATCATCAGCATACTAAGTTGAAAATAAGGTGAAATTATGTATTTTTAACTCAATCTACCTCCTCACACATCTAAATCAAAGTGAGAGCTGGGTTCCTCTTTACAGGAGTTTAAGCAGAGTCAAAGCAGCAGAGATGAAATACTTTAGAAAAGTGACCTCATTAGAAATGAGAGAATAAGAGAAGAGCTTAGAGTAAAACTCTTAAAGAAGAAGCAATTGAAGTGGCTCAGTCATGTTTGGCAATAGGGTGAAGATCACTTACATTGCATGTTCCTAGAGGCAGGACCAACAGGTAAAAGACCTAGATGCAGGCCAAGAATCATGGATGGATCTTATGACCGGATTGGGAGAGAATAAAGGTTAGTGGCTGGATTTTATGAAGACGCTGATGATAGACCTGGACTTCCTTGCTTGAGGCACACCTCTACATAGAGAGGCAAGAAGTAGGATTCAATTAAGGAAAGAATGGCTATAAAATTTTATTTGCTACTTAAGTCGGTTTTATTGAACTTATGAATGTCACATGTTATTAAAAAGCCTAATAAGGACTTGGTGTGCCAGATGCTTAATTTCAGTCTAAGAAAATAAATGTTTTGTCTTTTAATTTACAGATGCCAATTATAATGAATATGTATTTGAGCAGAAGTTTTTTATTTTAACTATTTTTATTTTTCAGGAATTTGTTGGTACAAAAGTAGTTGATTCAGTATTAGAGGATATACGAATTGGTATGGAAATAAACTTACCCAAAATGAATCAGAGGCGAGTAGCAATGATTAAGTATTTTGGAGAACTTTATAATTATAGACTCATTGAAAGTACCGATATATTTAAGGTAAAATGATAATGTATATAAATTATTAGGTTATATTTTTTACCTTCAAATATTTTTATTTTAAATATTTAATGAGGAAAATTATTATGAAAAATTATAAATACTGGTTTTATGATCTTCTGGATCCATATAATGAAGTCATAGCATTGGTGCCTTATCATTATAATCTTGTGAAGCAGTAGCTCTTGTATAAGTATTATTTTGTTCCTGTTCCTTGAATGTTTTTGTAATTTCCTGTTGTAATTTTACTATGGATTGGTTTAAAATTAATTAAGTAGAATAATCATCTATTATTTATTTTGTTTTCCATAGTATAAAATAATTAAGTATTTGCTATCATTTGAAAAATTTTCTTATAGGTATTGTATTCTCTGATAACATTTGGTATAAGTGTGCAGAGAGGTGTACCATCAGCACTAGATCCGCCAGAAAATCTAATTCGAATACGATTAGTTTGCACACTTTTAGACACATGTGGAAAATTCTTTACACATACTGATGTTAAAACAAAACTTCCATATTTCCTAACTTATTTTCAGGTATATTTTCTTTAATTTAATATATATTTTTAATTGTTGTTATTCTTTTCAAATAATTTTTATAGATAGTTACATATCTTTTATGAGGTTTTGGATAAGAACTTATTGATGTTATAAAAATTAATTTTTTGGTTTGAACTGAAGGAATCCTTATAATTTAAAAATGGTAAATTCAAAAAAATAAACTTGGACCATTTTTAAAAATATATTCAGTTGAAAGGTTCTTGCACTCAGTTTTGTTTAAGGGTTGAAGGTAGCTTGACTTTTTGTTCTAAACCATATACAAATTTTTTAAAAAATCTCTAAAGTAGTTGTAGTGGATTCTGGATTTCATACTTGACTAAAAAATAATTTAGTAATGTATTTTATAAACATTTTTTTATTTTTGCGTACCAACCTAATTGCCTCTTCTCTCAAGATTCTATTTTTATTAATAATTTGTACCCAAAGCTGTTATACCATTTTTATCCTACCAAATATTTTTTGGCATTGATTTTTGTTATTTATTCTCCATGCTTCAATTATTTTTTAAATGTGCAGTCAAAATGTAAAAGAGCCATTGTTAATTCATTGTCCGGTGTCGAAATCACAACTTGAAAATTGCATATGCTATAAATAAATGCAAAGGTTTGTTTTTGAATGATGTATTTTTGGCATAGAATGAAACTTCATGAAATATTGGTTCATTCTTTTCAACTATGTATTGATATAATGTTTCAAAAGGGTCCAATGATTAGTCTGGTAGCTACTTATTATTTTATTTGCTCAAAAAAACCTTTTAAGAGTAATTTAGTTTATTAGTTTTAATTATGAACTTTTGTAATAGAGCAAGAGAAAACTTATTTTACTACTTACTTTCAAAATTAGTGATTTTACCTTTCATGATACATGGAATCCACTTTTTTTCTCTTTTTGTTTAGGGGAATTAAAAGATTATAAAATTCCATCACCGAAATAGGGCCTGTGTCAGCAGTGATATTGTATGTAGAACTTTGTAGACTAAATTCTTGGTGCTACAGGTCCGTTTGACCCTTGGCATTCCTTTAAGGACTTCTAACTTCCTTACATATGTCCATTTCACTTTTCTCCGGACTCACACTTTCATTAGCTTTGTTGCCTTTCTCTTTTTTTTTCAATGAAGTATGTCTTTAACATTTTTCTTTGAATCTTTTTACCCTCTTCCCGTCTAAACCTTTTATTATTAATTATTTTATGCGTTACTGTGGAAACTGGTTCATGGGAATTATGATCTAAAGAAATAAGGGTGATATATATTTGTAATTTATAATCATTTTTCTATATATCCTTTGTAATTTATTTTGATGTATTACAGTGTTATTATTGGTGCAAAAAAAGTGCACCTTGCTGGAACCCTGAAAACAGGTTTCCTGTTTATGCTCAATATCAACTTGAAGACTGTATTGAAAAAAATTGTCCAAATGCTAAAGTTTATACTAGCCTCCAAGAAGCTTTAACGGCTGTAAAGAATCTACAAGATCAAATTATGAATGACTATAACCTCAACAAGGTTTGTTATAGATATTAAGTTTATATTAAGGTTTCTTATTGCATTGCATTAATATTACTAATTTAATATTAATAATGTAGTAGCCAGCTACCAACACATGTTTATGTTCATTATTACTTTATATATCTGTGTTTAAAAAAATATCATTTTGAATTGAGAATAAAAAATATATTTTTATATATTTTATATATAATATATTAGTGAACACGCATATTTCAATTATTTATACCTTACGATCTCTAAAGTAATAGCAATAGTGTGCATTAATAATTGTGTTAATTGATGATTTTTTCTTAAATATTCATCAGCGTTTTATGGCTGTAATGTATAACATTTAAGACTGACTCTAACATTATAATGTAATGGCGAGATAACTCATAAAAATGACATACCTTATTTCCTCGGACATTGTAGTCCACTGATCCGTATTTCCAAATTAAAATAATACAATATTATATCTTCTACCTACAAACATCTTTTAATCTAGGAATACTTACACTCTTTCAACAAATATTTTTTTAAAATGATTTTAGGATGAAGGTGGTACTAACTTTGGAATATATGGTAACTTCCTTGATGACTCAATTTTGTATGAAGAAGATGAAGAAGGTATGTAAAAATACTAACCAGCTATAATATTATTTTCAAAACTATACCATAATTGTTGTTCTAGTTTTCCCTTGAGTTTAATTCCTAATATATTCCTCTTTTCTATTTGTGATAAGCATTTGGTATATGTGGTCAACCCCAAATGGGTTTGATATTAAGTTTTTTATGAGCCAGGAATTTCTCAAACAATTCTTAAATATATTATAATGTTTCTAGTCACTACCCTATTTAAAAAATATCTGAAATATCTTAATTTATTCTTTTGGATCAAAAATATTTTGAGTTTTATCTAAAAACCAGAAGTTATTATAAATGATCAATAACTTTGAACTTACGGGTTGTGGGTTTGCAGCCCAGTAGGGTTGCAGGTGGCCTTAGAAATTTTTAAGGGAGTAAAAAATCCTTGGTTATGTTGTTCTTCAGATGGGACATAAAATAGTGGTCCCGAGCATTTGTGGTGTCAGGTGCTCGTTAAAGATCCCTATCCTAATAATACTTAGATAAGCAAAATAAGAACTAACTTTGTTCTCCCTTAACCCTTTAGCGACCGTGAACTACTATAATAGTCCGAGCGCGCCGTGCCGTGGGGACCGTGGACTATTATAATAGTCCGGTGTCAGGTCGGCTCCATGGACCATGGACTATTGTAATAGTTTTGCTTCTCCGGCGTTTCTAGACCGTGAGCTACAATAGTAGTTCAGTTCCTAGAGCCATCTAGGTGTCCGCATGACAACCTGAAATACTTTTTCTTGACAACAGATGTCGTACAAATTCACTTTTGGCTATATTATTTTTCGTAAAGTGTGTCAGTCGTGTTTCGGCATTTATCACACTCAAAAGAATTTTTAATTGTATAAATTTGTATATAGGCATTTCAAAAAAATAAAGTATATAATTTTATAATTTTTTAAATAATTAAAATTAATTTACAGTAATTAAAAATTTTTTTTTAAAAAAATATGTTTTTAAATTCACCAGTGCCAGTCCATTCACCATTCCAAGTCCGGATCAAAAAGGATGATGGATGGGAAACTATAAGGAATTAAATAAAAAAACATGATTTCAGAGTCAAAAAGTAATCGGTTCAGCGGGCATGGTTGACTTTTCTACCACTCAGTCCAGCCAGCCCGCTCTGACCCGGCCATATTCGGTCGCTAAGGGTTAAAATTCAAGAAAAAATGTTCTAATCCTTTTTCCAATAGAACAATAAAATCTTGAAGGGATAGAATTGCTCTTATTTACAAAAATATTTTACAGGTTATTCTGAGGAGGAATCGGACAAAGAAAATAATGACTCAAAGGTAACTAGCAATTCCTCTATTTTTCATTCACTATTTTGTTTGAATGAATTTCTTAAATGTCATTTTACTTTTAGAATCAAGTGAATAATGATGATGATATTTGGAATGAACTGGATAAAATGGTTTCCGATAATGTTCAAGAAAGACTGAAAGAAGCAATACGCCCATCACAGGACATTGTCATTCCATTGCTTGGAAAAACTCATAAGTCTACAGGTAACTATCACTATTAATAGTATTATCTATTGTTGAGGTTCAAAATATATTAGAAATAAATAAAAAATTATCGATAGTTATTATCAATCGGACGACCGTAAAGTTGATATCGATTACTGAACAATTTATTTAAGTAAATAAAAATAATTACAAAAACTTATATAATAAATTTTTGTTAAATTAATATTTGATTTTTTAAATGAAAAAACACAATTTTTTAAAGTAAAGTTGATTTTCATATTGATTCAAATGGCATTGCTGCTCCCTACCGGCGTCTTTCCGCCATATTTCACTAACTCTCTGTCATGGCGCGTCCTAGGGACGGGACCTCTCCATTTATAACTCTCTTTTGGCGCGTCCAAGGGACGACACCTCTCTGGTTCAGCGCCTCCTAAAGACAGGACTTCTCCATTCAACCCACTCTGTTTCGGTGCGTCTTAAGGACAGGACATCTCCATTTATGTCACGCTGGTGAGAAGAGCGTCCAGGGAAGAAGACCTTCTAGTTTCTCATCATTGTTCGAGTACAGAGTGTTTAGAAGACAGCATCTTCTAGTTATTAAGAAGAACGTTATATCATGTGTTGATTCGGAGGGAGCGTCAAGACGAAGATTGGTACATACATCTGTGAGTTTTACTTTATTTGAATCGTTTTACTATAAGAATTGTGTTTGTAAATTAAAATTTGTTCTAATTATCCCGACGTTTAAATTAATTATCATTGAACCACGGAGATCAAATATTGTATTATTTTGTTTTGTTTTCTTTATAATAATTTAAATTTTGTAATAAAATAAAATTAATGTTGATTTTTAAATAACTAGCTATCCATAATATCACATTATATATCTTCAAATTTATTAATATATTAAATTCTTAACATTTGGCGCCCAACGTATAGGCAATGATAATTCGGGAGAATAATCAGAATTAATAAGTAAATAAACATTTGTAATATATAAAATTGCGTCAGCGGCAACGTTTCGTAACAGTAGAACCGGTAAAAATATTAAAAATAGGTTTAAATATAAAGGTTTTATTAATTATAATACCATATTGATTAACTAATTATTTTTAAAATATTAATTTAATTTCAAAATTAAAGATGTCTAAAAATGGTGATAGGATTGACGATTTAGTTGAAAATAATAGTCAAGTTGAAATGTTGGAAGAGTGCCATAAAGCAGTGGAAAATGAGTCATCAATTTTCAGGGAATCACAGATCGCTGCCGGAAGTCAAAGCGTATTGGATTTAAGAACCGGTCAGGGATTCGCCGGAAACGAGCAAAACGTGGCCAGCAAAGAATGCGCGGGAAATACGTCTGAGCCAAACATAATGTTTGATTTATTAAAAATGATGAAAGAGAATAATGAGAAAATAGATAAAATGAGAGAAGAGAATAATGAGAAAATAGATAAAATGAGAGAAGAGAATAATGAGAAAATAGATAAAATGAGAGAAGAGAGTAATGAGAATAAGGAAATATTTCGAACAGAAATTTCTGAATTAAAAACAGAAATAATTAATTCGATTAAACAGGTATTTGACGACAGGATTTCGAGTTTGGAGGTTAAAGTAACGGATCTTACCGATGAGAAGGTTACAAAGTTAACAAATGCTGTAGATCAACAAAATGATTTATGTTGTGCTCAACTTGATATGAATATAAAAAATACGGACAATGTTATTATTCCTTTTGAAACAAATGAAGAAGAGGCTTATGCTGTCGATGATATTAATAAAAATTCAAATGAACTTTTTGCCAATGATGAAGAAATTGATAAGGAAACCACTATTAAAGAGAAGAAGAAATCCAAATAGACTTTTTCAGATGATGATAATTCAACAATTAAAAAATTTGTAATTGATGATGAAACAAGAGATAACCAGTGTTTTAATGAGAAAATGGAATTTAATGATTTTTCATCAGAGGATGAAGAACTTAAAGATAATTTGGAGAAGAGTTTGATAAAAAACCAACCTGATTGTGATTATGAAATTGATTATGATGATGATAAGAAAGCTACCAATGACAATTGTTATGATGCAGTTGATGTTTGGGGCATTGATAAACCAAACAAAACAAATGAAGATAATATTGATGAGCCCAATACTACCGTGAAAAATAAGTATTTAGACAGTGATATTTATGATGCTGAAGTATCTTCTGATGAAGGCCAAATAAAAATTAGTAATCATGAGATGGAAGAAAATTTTGACCATTCTGAAAACAAAAATAAAGAAAGAAAGGATAAAGCTAAGAGAAATAATTTACAAAGAAAAACCAAGAAAACAGCCAGTAAATATTATAGTGGGATAAAATGTTGGAAAAGAGCTGCAGACATCCGAAACTACCTGCGGGGAAAGGTTAAGGAAAAATGTTGAATTTCAAGCTGGTTGGAATTTAAGGAACTTGATAGGATTACAGAATGACTAAATCGCAATAAAATCTTTGTTTAAATTTGTTCACTCCGGCTACTAAATCTAACAAAACTAATAATTATTATATATAAAACCAAAAATTAATGTAAATTCAATAATTCATAAAGAATCCGGAAAATAAACATTTTTTTTATTATTTTTTTTTTTTATAAGACAGGCGAATGTTGAGGTTCAAAATATATTAGAAATAAATAAAAAATTATCGATAGTTATTATCAATCGGACGACCGTAAAGTTGATATCGATTACTGAACAATTTATTTAAGTAAATAAAAATAATTACAAAAACTTATATAATAAATTTTTGTTAAATTAATATTTGATTTTTTAAATGAAAAAACACAATTTTTTAAAGTAAAGTTGATTTTCATATTGATTCAAATGGCATTGCTGCTCCCTACCGGCGTCTTTCCGCCATATTTCACTAACTCTCTGTCATGGCGCGTCCTAGGGACGGGACCTCTCCATTTATAACTCTCTTTTGGCGCGTCCAAGGGACGACACCTCTCTGGTTCAGCGCCTCCTAAAGACAGGACTTCTCCATTCAACCCACTCTGTTTCGGTGCGTCTTAAGGACAGGACATCTCCATTTATGTCACGCTGGTGAGAAGAGCGTCCAGGGAAGAAGACCTTCTAGTTTCTCATCATTGTTCGAGTACAGAGTGTTTAGAAGACAGCATCTTCTAGTTATTAAGAAGAACGTTATATCATGTGTTGATTCGGAGGGAGCGTCAAGACGAAGATTGGTACATACATCTGTGAGTTTTACTTTATTTGAATCGTTTTACTATAAGAATTGTGTTTGTAAATTAAAATTTGTTCTAATTATCCCGACGTTTAAATTAATTATCATTGAACCACGGAGATCAAATATTGTATTATTTTGTTTTGTTTTCTTTATAATAATTTAAATTTTGTAATAAAATAAAATTAATGTTGATTTTTAATTAACTAGCTATCCATAATATCACATTATATATCTTCAATTTTATTAAAATATTAAATTCTTAACACTATTTATATCACATCCATTTATATCTCGATCGCATCTATTTACATCACTGGTACCATTCAATTGTCTATTAATACTTTGGACTTGATTTTGACTGAAAGTTGAAAATATTTAATAATTTTAGACTAATTTATTTGTATTTAATTTAAATAGAAGGCAGTGTGTGGTATATATCACAAAATTAACTCTCTCTGTTAAAAAAAATTAAACTTTTATGGCCATATTTTTTCTTATCTTTTGTTAACACACAGAACTAATATCTGAAATTTTTGTGTGTTTAGCTTATGGATAATTAGGAACTTAATCGTTGATATATTTATAGTAATAATGGGCATACTTTTATTTTTATTTTTGTGTACTCATACACGAAACCTTTTGTAAAAGAACCGGAATCAAACCATACATTTCTTATCATCTATAAATTTGTTATGTATTAACTTCTAACTGTCAATCTTAATTTTACAGATAATTCATCTTTTGTTCTTTTGATGAGGAAAGGAAATAAAACACAGTGTAAGAGCTTAAATGTGCCTTTGGACTCGGACCTTGTAAAAAATCTAAAATATCAGGAAGAGGTAAGAAAAACAGTTAGTTAAATTATTATTATTATCACTGGCTCTACAACCCAGAACGGGTCCTGGCCGCATCAAGGCGTCGCCTCCACTCTTCTCTGTCCTGCACCAAGGTCTTCCAAGCTCTGGATCCAATGATGCTCCCTGCATCACTCTCCACTTCATCTGACCATCTAAGTCGTGGACGCCCACGTTTTCTTTTTCCATCAACGAATCCAAACAGAAGTCTTTTTAAGATAGCGTTGTCCTCCAACGCAAGATACAGCTCTGCATTTTGTCTGAGTCTAAATTGATCGCCAACTCTTACAGCTCCAAACATTCTTCTTAATATTTTTCTTTCGAAGAGCAGCAAACTGTTGGCATCTGCCCTGAACAGAGGCCAGGTTTCCGATCCATAAGTCAAAACAGGCCTGATGATTGTTTTGTACAGCATGACCTTGGCTCCTCTTGATATCAGACGACTTCGTAAAATTTTCGCCATCCCAAAATAACATCTATTAGCGGCCAATATTCCTCTTTGAACTTCTGGGCTGGTTGAGCTATCTGCTTTGACCAAAGAACCGAGGTAGACAAAACTGTCGACACTTTCGAATGTGTAGGGACCAAACGTGATGGTGGGATCCGATTGTCTTGAAGGGTTAGCCACCATATACTTAGTCTTTACTTGGTTTACCTGAAGACCTATACGCCGTCCAGCATTCTCCAATGCAAGAAAAGCCTGTTGTAGATCTCTCGGTGTTCTTCCCACTATGTCTATGTCATCTGCATAGGCCAGTATTTGGATGGACTTAGTCAGAATCGTACCAGTGACTTGTAAGTGAGCACGAACCGTCAAATAAATGTTTTGTTAAAGTGGCTGAATAGTGCAATGGGCTCTTCTTAGAAATAAAATAATGAGATTTATATAAAATAAAAAATAACAAAATATTTATTGCTTATTCAAAATAAATGATGTCTTGTGAGAAAACCAAAATGAAAATAATAATAATATCTCACACACACACACTAATGACAAAAAAACAATACTAATGATCATAAACTGCAATAAAAACAAACATAATAATTGCAATAAAATAAAAAAGACATGACCAAATAAAAATATTCTATACAAAAAAATGTTAATAAAAATTGAATGTATTTTGAAAATAATGATCATAATGATAAAACCGTTTACAGTAGTTTATGAGTCCAGACAAAATTACATCGCTACCAGAATCGCATCGAGTGTTCCTACGCGGAAAGATGCTTCGGCGATGAAATGCGGACACGGTCCCAATATTATTCCACTGTGGACACTGTGGACGTAACGGCAGAACTGAAGGAACTCTGCACCGTGTGTTAATCCCGTCTGGCGGTGCGAGTTGCCGTAATAAATAAGCAATTCTGTGTACGCATCGGCTGCTCACCTCGTATATAAACAAACTTGATATACTTTATACCTATTAATTTATACACTATTTACAAATTTATGAGTAAACATATTTAAATAAAAATAAAAATAGACTTATAAGGAAATCGAATCAAAAATGACTAAATAAGTCGAAACGTATTTTAAATAAAGAAAAACATTTTTGACAAAAAAAGGTTTTTTACTCATTAGATTTGAATGATACAAAAATAACTTATACAATTTAAAAATCTCAAACCATAATTATAAAATTTTAAAACATTCTGGCTTTGTGGCCTCAACATCCCGCCCACCAAAATTTAGTTAAATTTTATTTTAATCTGCGTCGTTGATGGGAGTTAGTGCGACGAGTTTGGCTACTGGCCTTTTGTAGAGACCTGTGGAGGTGCGGATAGTGGCTACTCGCACGATTCCATCCTTGCCAAGGTGAGTTTCGGCCACTCGAGCTAATGGCCATGAGTTCAGGGGTGAGCCTGGCTCCTTGACGATGACCAGATCTCCGATATTGAGATTGGGACGATCCTTCGTCCATTTTTTTCTTTGCTGCAATTGATTCAGGTACTCCATCCGCCATCTCGACCAAAAGTGTTGAGCCTTTTGCTGAACGATCTTCCAACGTTGCAGGATGCCTTCCTTGTCCGGGAGTTGTTCCTCTGGGATAGCGATGAGTGGCCTCCCAATCAAAAAATGACCCGGTGTCAAGCAATCCACACTGGTTGGATCAGATCCTTGAGGGGCTAAAGGTCTAGAGTTTAAGACTCCCTCTATGCGACAAAATAACGTTGCAAGCTCTTCGAAAGTAAGGGGGGTTTCCCCTATAACTTTGTGTAATATCGTCTTGCAAGATTTTATGCCGGCCTCCCATAGACCGCCAAAATGAGGTGCTGAGGGCGGATTGAAGGACCATTGAATCCCCTGCGGGACTGAGTGTCGGGTGATTTTCTCTTGGGCCTCAGAGGATCGTAACAAAAGCATCAGGTCTCTGAGTCGATTGGCCGTTCCGACAAAATTAGTGCCGCAGTCAGAGTGCATATGAGATGGTTTTCCTCTTCTGGCTACGAAGCGCTGAAATGCCGCTAAGAAGGCGTCAGTAGAGCATTTTGAGACAACTTCTAAATGCACGGCCTTTGTGCTCATACATACGAAGAGGCATAGATATGCCTTTCCTAGAGATGCTTTTCTTCGCTGTGATTCCTTGATGAAGAATGGTCCGCCAAAATCAACTCCCACATGAGCAAACACTTGACCTTTTTCAAGCCGACATAATGGCAGATTGCCCATAATGGGAACTTGGGGTGAATGAGTGGCCTTATAGCATGTAATGCAATTAAAAACCCGTCGACGAATCAATCCTCTGGCTCCTATAATCCAGTATTTTTGCTGCAATATGTTTTGAAGTGAGGTTGGTCCTAAATGCATGTATATTATGTGGTAGTGATCAACAAGTAATTTTGCGAGGTGGCAACTCGCTGGTAGAAGGTATGGATGCTTGGCATCATAAGGTAGTTGTGAATTCTGAAGGCGACCGCCCACCCTGACCAAGCCCTCTCCGTCAATGAACGGCAGCAGGGAGCGGATGGCGTTATTATTGGATATTTTACCACGATCTTTTAAAAACTGGTCCTGTGTCAATTTCAGAAGTAGTTTAGCGGCTCTGTTGTATTCAGGTACCGAAATCGTACCATGTGAACTAGTTCGGTGTCGAAGTCTATCTACAAAGCGTAGTGTATAGGCTGTGGCGCGTACAAGCTTAGGATGAGAACTGAAGCGCTCCATCCAATCAATGAGGTTTGAGCTATCTGTGGTAGTCAACGTTGTACTACATTTTTTCTTTATTTCAGGCAGGTTCTCGGAGACTGCTGTGGTGAAGTAGGGCCAGTTGTCTTCTTTTGTTGAGAGCCATACGGGGCCCGCCCACCATAATGGATGGTGGATGAGTTCTGAAGGTAAAATTCCGCGGCAGCTGCAATCTGCCGGATTTTCTTCGGAGCGGACATAATTCCACTGACTCCTTTCTGTTAGTTCCAATATCTCGACAACTCTGTGGGCTACGAAAGTGTTGAGTTTTTCAGGTGGAAGAGAAAGCCAACCCAATACGACTTGAGAGTCTGTGAAAAATTTGGATGTATTGATATCCAATTTGCTCATGAGAGGCTTGCAGGTTTGAAAGAGGCGACTCAGTAACAGTGCCCCGGAGAGTTCTAGACGAGGTATAGTCATTGGCTTGACTGGGGCTAGTTTTGTCTTAGCCTTAAGTAACGATATTTGGCAGCCATTGGAAGTGACCGCGCGTAAGTATAGAACCGCTGAATAACCTCGTTCGGATGCATCGCTATATCCAACTATCGTGTATGACACCGGAATTCCTGTAGCGAAGTGATGAGAAATCTTGACTTGACTTAGCAAGTGGAGTTGATCAAGGAGTATATTCCATTTGTTACAAATTGTAGTTGGGCCGATGTCATCCCAATCTACCTTGGATTTCCACATCTCTTGCAGTATTATCTTAGCGTAGAAAATTACGGGTGCAAAATATCCTAGGGGGTCATAAACCCTCGCGATGGCCGACAATATTGCTCTTTTTGTGGGATTTCTTGGCGGCGTCTGAATCTCATAAGAAAATATGTCCTCCTTAGGATCCCATTGGATGCCTAACAGTTTGATACGAGAGTCTTCGTCATCAGACAGGCTAATACGTGAGTCGTTTACATCACATTCGCTTAATGTGTTAATCAGTTCTGGGCAGTTGGTTGACCATTTGCTAAGCTGAAATCCGGCTTTGCTCAGCAACGCTACTAATTCTTCTTTTAGTTGTATGAGCTGGGGCACTGTCTGAGCACCAGTTGCAATGTCATCGACATAAATGTCCTGCAAGAGGGCAACAGCAGCCAGAGGGTATGAGGCACCCTCATCGATAACGAGCTGTTTGATTGCCCGTTGTGCCAGAAATGCTGATGCCTTTTCTCCATAGGTGACCGTACATAATTCATACTCCTGTGTGTTGTCGTTCGGACTGAATCTCCAAAATATATGCTGGAATTTTCTGTCATCTGGGTTCAGTAGAATTTGCCGATACATTTTTACAATGTCTGCTGTAAATACAAATTGGTGTATTCGAAAGTTTGAAATGATGTCCCCTATGTCTAATTGTAGTTTGGGTCCGGCATACATGTGGTCATTCAGAGACCCTGAATTTGTACTACAGGAGGCATCAAAGACGACCCGCAATTTTCTTGTGCCGTTTTGCGTTTTTACCACGGCATGGTGTGGTATTGTGTATGCTGAGGTGCCAGCGGGGGCGAGTCTCATGTGTCCCAATGCTAAGTATTCTTTCATGAAATCGTGGTACTCAGCCTTTAACAGCGGGTCCTTTTCGAGTTTGAACTCCAGATTCCTGAGACGACTTAGAGCTTGTTGTTTAGGATTGGTTAAAGTATCGACTGATTTTTTCAAAGGAAGAGATACGACATAACGACCTGAGGTTAGCCTGTAGTGAGTGGATAAAAAATGGTTCTCACACGCCATTTCATCTTCTGACACAATGGGCCGCTTTGGAACCTCTTCTAGCCTCCAGAATCTCGACATGACCTCTTGCATCTCTTCCGTTGACTCCGCTATGAGGCTGGATGTGCCCTTGGGTACAGAATGGCTTTTAGAAGGGCCTCCAACTATAAATCCGAAAATCGTTGGTAGCAGTTTGGGAGCATCCTGGGATATGTTGATCGGACGACCCGTTATTATTTCATAATAAAGATCTGCCCCTAGCAGGAATTCTACAGAATTAGGTTTCCAAAATTCTTCATCGGCCAGAACATACGATTTGTACAGACTTCGAGTAGAGGTAGGAATTACGCTATGAGGAAGATTTCCAGTAATGCGAGATACGACTATTGCTTCAGTGCAGAGGTGGGATGTAGCTTCAGGTGCCAATCTTGAACGGAGGTTGCAACTCAATTTTCCTTTCATACCCGTGAGTGGTGCATTGCCTATACCGGAAATGTCTTGCGTAGATGCTTCTAATCTTAGACCTAGTCTCCTCGTGCAGCTTTCCAATATGAAGGAGTGTTGGCTACCACTATCGGTGACGGCACGGACCTTTTGAAAAATACCATTAGCGTCCTGAATTTCAATCACCGCTGTCCCTAGCAAAACCTCGCCCTGGTGACATTGGCTGCCCAGTACTACACCACTCGTACTGATGGGTGCAGGGGAAGCAGATGTGGTTGTCTCTTCCTGTCGTTGCCCGTCATGTAGCCAACTATGGTGAAATTTGCCACAGAATTTGCATCTTCTGTGGGAGGTGCATTTATTTTTTGTGTGACTATCTGACAAGCAATTAGTGCAGCCTGTCCATCCTTTCACAAGTACAAGTCTTTCTGCTGGGGAAGCTTTGCGAAATCGTTCACATTTCCACAAGGCATGACGATGTCCACAGACATGACATCGGTTGATTTGAAAATTTATATTTTCACCGGGAGCATGAGTATCAGTATGGAGTGCGTGGCAGGCTCCATGTTTGTCGGCAAGTAACGAGGTTTTCATGCCCTTATTAGATGGTCTTTGCCTACTATTGGGGTAATTTATTGAGCTGTTGTTATTGTCGTGGTGTGTTTCTTCGGATGTTAATTCCAAGGATCTCCATTCGACTTTGAGAAAATTAATTAAATCTTGATGTGTGGGAAATTCAATGTTACTGTGCTGTTTTTCGAAAGCTCTCCTGGTTTCTGAGTCTAGGCATCTTAGGAGAAGAAAGAATAATATGAAATTATCGGCGTTAGGGATATTTAACTGCTTGAATGAATCTATACTTTCACCGACAGTAGTGAGCAAGTGCTTTAGACCACTTGCAGAGGGTCTGCTCTGGAACGGTTTATATTCTAGCAAGGTTTTAAGATAACCGCTGGCTAGTCTCCGCTTGTCGTTGTAGTGGTCGTTGAGCAGCTTCCAAGCTTGGGGATAGTTGGCTTCTTGCAGCTCAACTCCTTTAATTAACGTGAGTGCAGGACCTTTCAGGCAGGAGATTAAAAAGATAAATTTTTCAATATCCGAAATTGAATCCTCATCATGGATTAGTGACCGATAGGTGTCCCGAAACAATGGCCAATCCCCTTGATTTCCGTTGAAGGAAGGTAAATTTATTTGAGGAAGCCTGGCTCGGACTGTTCGAGATTCATTTAGTGCGCTAAGGTTTGAATTCTGTGCCGTTGTAGCATTGATCGCTGATGGTGTAGGGTTCATATGATGTTCATAAATAGCGCAGGATTCATAATAATAACGCTCTATTGCTTGGCGTAGCGATTTATCAGTTTGTGCTGGAAAGGCGTCCGTTACTCCCCATGCAGCCATAAGCTCTATGATGTTATCCCAGGCGGCATTAAATGAATCAAAGTAGGGTTTGAGCTCCTTGTACATACCCTTAAATAAAAATAACTGTGAATTGTCCGTAGCAACTAAGCGTCCTTGTTCGGTAATGGACTTAATCCTGTGCCCTACGCTTTGTAACTTCGTTTGTAGGGGCGTAATTTTGGCCAGCTTATCAGCGCTTAAGTTTTCCATGTTGTATCTTATAAACAATGGAATAATTCTACGATGAAAAAAGGACAAAAAAGTGACGTTAAATTGTAAAATAAAGTAATTTGGGGAACGAGATGTTGACAAAACAAGTTTAAGGCCCCTATAAGTATTTTCTGCAAAGAAAAAATATTAAATAATAATATAAGATACAATATTATAATATAGAATAATTTTAATAATAGAATCTATAATCATAATACCATCATAATACCATTATAATATGATAATATTATAATATAACAACAATTTATGTAAAATAAAAATTTTATGACGTTAAAAAAGCCAAATTGCACGATCCGGCCCGGAGGACCAATAAATGTGGCGGCCGTCTGCCTTTCGCAAATTAAAAGGTTGAGCACGAACCGTCAAATAAATGTTTTGTTAAAGTGGCTGAATAGTGCAATGGGCTCTTCTTAGAAATAAAATAATGAGATTTATATAAAATAAAAAATAACAAAATATTTATTGCTTATTCAAAATAAATGATGTCTTGTGAGAAAACCAAAATGAAAATAATAATAATATCTCACACACACACACTAATGACAAAAAAACAATACTAATGATCATAAACTGCAATAAAAACAAACATAATAATTGCAATAAAATAAAAAAGACATGACCAAATAAAAATATTCTATACAAAAAAATGTTAATAAAAATTGAATGTATTTTGAAAATAATGATCATAATGATAAAACCGTTTACAGTAGTTTATGAGTCCAGACAAAATTACATCGCTACCAGAATCGCATCGAGTGTTCCTACGCGGAAAGATGCTTCGGCGATGAAATGCGGACACGGTCCCAATATTATTCCACTGTGGACACTGTGGACGTAACGGCAGAACTGAAGGAACTCTGCACCGTGTGTTAATCCCGTCTGGCGGTGCGAGTTGCCGTAATAAATAAGCAATTCTGTGTACGCATCGGCTGCTCACCTCGTATATAAACAAACTTGATATACTTTATACCTATTAATTTATACACTATTTACAAATTTATGAGTAAACATATTTAAATAAAAATAAAAATAGACTTATAAGGAAATCGAATCAAAAATGACTAAATAAGTCGAAACGTATTTTAAATAAAGAAAAACATTTTTGACAAAAAAAGGTTTTTTACTCATTAGATTTGAATGATACAAAAATAACTTATACAATTTAAAAATCTCAAACCATAATTATAAAATTTTAAAACATTCTGGCTTTGTGGCCTCAACACCCTGCATCTCTTATGACCTTTTCTAGTGCAAAATTAAATAACAGGCACGAGAGTCCATCCCCTTGTCTCAGACCCCTAGTTGTCTTGAATTCTTCAGACAAGTCATTCTGGATCTTGACCTGGCTTCTCGACTCCCTCATCAGCAATTCCACGAGGCTTATCAATTGTCTGGGGACATTCATTTCTTCCATACTTTGAAACAGTTTTCCCCTGATGATACAGTCATAGGCATTGCTGAAATCCATGAAAAGGTGGTGGGTCGTTATGTTGTACTCTTTAGTCCTTTCCATAAGAGTTCTCAGGGAGAATATTTGATCAATACAAGATCTACCATTAATAAATCCGCACTGGTACATTCCAATCTCTCTCTGGGCATGGGGAAGTAGTCTTTGGAATGCCACATTCGAAAGTACTTTGTAGGCAGAGCTCAGGAGTGTTATACCACGGTAGTTATCACAAAGCATCTGGTCTCCTTTCTTGTGAAGAGGGAGGATAAGGCCAATGCACCAGTCATGCGGGAGAGTTTTGCTTATCCATACACTGTGTAGCAGATCTCGAATTACCTTTATCATTTCATTTCCACCAGCCTTCAGAAGTTCAGCTGGTATGCCATCACATCCGGGTGCTCGATTATTTCTAAGCTTCTGAATTGCAGCCTCAATTTCCTCATCATCTGGTGGGTCAAGAAGCTCACACTCTTTGTAATTTTGAATAGTGTCAGAGCCATAACTATCTTCTAGGGCAGGGTTCCGAACACTCCCCAGCAGACTACCGAAATGGTCGGACCATCTTTCCAGGATCCCTACTTCATCTGTGATCAATTGACTGTCCTTACCTCTACAAGTATTGGATCTTGGATTAAATCCCTTTCGCTGGGCATTGATTGTCTTGTAGAAAGCTCTAGTATTAGCTTGTCTACTCAAGACCTCAATCTCTCTTATTCTTTCTTCTTCTTTCTCCCTCTTTTTTCTCCTATGCAGGTGTTTCTCCTCCAATCTTAACACTCTGTAATCAGAAACAGCCTGGTGAGTCCTATGCACATTTATCATCTTCCTATAGGCCTTGTTTTTCCTGTCTGTAGCCTCTTGACATTCTTGATCAAACCATGTAGACCTCTGAGGCGGCCCCTCTAAGCCCAGTACTTCTTCAGCAATTTGTTTAATAGCATCCCTACATTGGCACCATATTTTATCAACACCATTCTCCTCAGACCCACGTTCCAAAGCTACATCCAACCTTTGTGCAAACTGGAGTTAGTATTCTGGCTCCTGCAGCTTTCGAGTATTTATTCTCCTTGAGCGGGTACCTCTAGTCTTATGTACGTTGCTAATTTTGGCATGGATACGTGCTACTACCAGGTAATGATCGCTATCTAAATTTGCTCCTCTGTATGCTTTAACCGCCATAAGTATAGAACGCTGTCTTCTGCTGATAAGAACATGGTCAATCTGGTTCCTGAAGTTATTGTCTGGAGAAACCCATGTTGCCTTGTAGATATCTTTCCTATCAAACATGGTACTCCCAACAACCATATTATGTGATGCTACAAAATTGACCAACTTAGTTCCATTATCATTGGACATATTGTGCAGGCTATGTCTTCCAGCTAGGGGCCAAAGAACTGAATCTCTACCGATCTGTGCATTGAGGTCTCCCAAAACTATTTTTATATCGTGACGAGGACATTCATCGAAGGCACTTTCGAGGTTGTTATAGAAAGTTTCCTTTGCTTCTTCTTCCGCCACCTCTGTTGGTGCGTGGCACGAAATTATAGAATAGTTTCGGAATCTTCCTTTAAGTCGTAACTTACAGATGCGGTGGTTAATGGGTTTAAAATCAATAACCATTTGTCTCATCCCACCACCAACAACAAAGCCTGTTCCAAAAATATGCTGATCTTTGTGACAACTGTAGTATATGGTGTGATGCTTCATCTCCATAATGCCTGATCCTGTCCATCTCATCTCTTGGATCGCCGTTATATCTATCTTATACTTAGACAGCTCATCCAGTAGCATCTTTAAAGATCCTGGTCTATATAATGATCTTACATTCCATGTGGCTAGTTTAAAATCCTTGAGTGTGCCGGGTCGATTCCTTGAAGACAGTCCAAATCCGAGGGTTATTCCTTGATGTTTCACAGCAATACATGTTTTCTGAGGGTGGGGTAGCTGGCCCCTCCGCTCAACCCTCAACCTGGAGGACCAGTAGCTGATTGCGACCCTAGGGCCGGGCGATGGGGTCGCTACTTCCCTACGCCAGCGTTAGTTAAATTACTTGGTATATTTTGAATTATATATTATAATTATATTCTTATAAATATCTTCTTTTATTTTACTTTCCATTTATCCATTTATTGATATTTTCTTAAAAAAATAAAGTTCAATTGAAAAGTTTAAGTACAATAATGTCAAAGGTTAAAGCTTATGCATAGTTTTATTGGTCTTTTTACTGTCGTATTTTTTAAATTTCTGATGGCATCTTAAATTGTTTAAACTATAGTAATATAATAAGTTACTTATTACTTATTTGTTAGAAGATGAACACTCATACTTTTGTGCATACATATTGGCTCATGACATCGAGTTTAATAAGCAGAGGAAGAAGAAATTTATTTGGTTTAAATGGACCATAACTTTTTTTGTTTAAATGTAAAGGGCCCTATGATTAGCCAATTATATTTTTGCTAGTATCAGGTTTGAACAATGTACTTGCTCCATCCTACCTATGATACATGTGCTGAATTTACAAAGCTAAATTACATGTAAAAAACCTTGACATGATAGGAAAAACAGAATTATACCATTATACTCAATACGAAAAATCAATTTAAGAACAGTCATATATTTGAAAATAATATTTTTGGTGCAGAGCAGCTCACATGCTTTCCAAAGCTATAAAATTGCCTTCTGGCAGTACTTCCCACACCCCTCATCATTGTAAAAATTATATATGTGGCCTACTTAATAAGGGAGCAAGATTTTTACTTGTCTATGAATGAAGTTCTATTAAGTGAGAATGGTATTAAGTACGATATAATAAAAATATTCCTTCAATTATTTTAATCAGGTGGAAAGACAAGAGAAGGAAAGGGTGAAAAAATTGACCTTAGACATTCAAAGAATGCAGTTGGAAGATTCTCTTGAACAGCAGCAGGTAAAACAAATACATTTAATTTAACTATTTTTTATCACATCATGATTTGAAGCTGATTCTTATGACCATCTTTAAAATGTAATCATACAGATTAAAGTGAATTGTTTAAAATTGCATTAAATAAACATAAAATCATAATGTTACACATGGTGAAAAATTAATCTAAATGTACTAACATAAAAATAAAACCAATTAGTTATACAGGTAATGAAATCATAAAGTAGAATTGATACATTACTGTTCATAAGGTGGTAGGCCTCATTTACATTTCATTTTTACAGCTTGGAGTTGATTGAAAAAAATATTTTTGTATAGCTTCTAGTTAGCTATAATTAATTAATTGAATATTACCTAGATCTATAGGCTATTAAACTGCCACTTTAACCCATTTACAGCCAAGGCTAGAATAAATTCAAAGTTTTTATTTTTTGCAAAGAAATATTTTTAGGTTAGTTTAATTAAAAAATGAAAAATTTTTTTGTTCAGCCACAATGACAGTAGAAAATGTTGCGCTCACGCAACATTAGCCGGTAGAGTATAATATTTTTTTTTTAGAGATAGGTAAGGTGAGATGTTTATAAATGATACAATAATACTGTTTCATGAAAACTTTTATTACAATCGTTTGAGTAATAAACTCCTTCAAAGAAATAAAAAATTATAATTTGCACACTATTTTAACCCTTTAGCGACCGAATACGGCCAGGTCAGAGCGGGCTCGCTGGACTGAGTGGTAGAAAAGTCAACCATGCCCGCTGAACCGATTACTTTTTGACTCGGAAATCATGTTTTTTTATTTAATTCCTTATAGTTTCCCATCATCCTTTTTGATCCGGACTTGGAATGGTGAATGGACTGGCACTGGTGAAGTTAAAAACATATTTAAAAAAAAAAATTTTTAATTACTGTAAATTAATTTTAATTATTTAAAAAAATATACAATTATATACTTTATTTTTTTGAAATGTCTATATACAAATTTATACATATACTTTATTTTTTTTAAATGTCTATATACAAATTTATACAATTAAAAATTCTTTTGAGTGTGATAAATGCCGAAACACGACTGACACACTTTACGAAAAACAATATAGCCAAAAGTAAATTTATACGACATCTGCTGTCAAGAAAAAGTATTTCAGGTTGTCATGCGGACACCTAGATGGCTCTAGGAACTGAACTACTATTCTAGCTCACGGTCTAGAAACGCCGGAGAAGCAAAACTATTATAATAGTCCATGGTCCGTGGAGCCCACCTGACACCGGACTGGTGGATTATAATAGTCCACGGTCCCTACTGCACGGTGCGCTCGGACTATTATAGTAGTTCACGGTCGCTAAAGGGTTAAGCTGGCCGTGAAGCGAAGCCAGGATAGCTGAGATGGATAAGGCGTCACCACGGAGCGGTGAAGGTCCTGGTCCTGGCCATATCTTTTCTTTTTAAATAAAATATTTAAAAAATTATGTAATATAAAGATAAAATAAATTATCATAGAAATGATAATTTGAGTAATCATCCTAAATGATACTCTGGGATTCCAAATATTAATCAAATGTATTTAAGAGTTGAAACATTGCACATGCATGAGCACGTCTTCATTAGACAGGTGGGAGAGATGAACATGCATGGTCCTATCATCTTTGTAAAAACTTCATAGGAATGGCCAATGATGCGTTAACGCAACATTAAAGTAAAACGACTATTCTAAAAGCAGTATTTGAATTGAATATGAAAATTTCATCCCAACAATTTAAATAAATAATGTTTTAAACAAGGAATCTGATAATTTAATTGTAGCAACCCTTATTTGGCTGAATTTAACATTTAAATCTTAGTACTCATTAGTGTTTAAATATAACCTACTGTTCTATTATTTTTCTCTGGGTTAAAAAAATACAAAATTTATTAAAAAATTATTTTTAATAATTAAAAACCTTAAATAATAAGCTTATGTAACAAAATAGAAAAATATTTGAATTTATAAAAATAAAAAAATTGTTAAATTAATGTTACGCATATGCATCAGTGGCCGTAAATGGGTTAATGGATTGGTCTAGTCATATTGTGGTGCATCTCACCTCTGAAGAAATCAGATAGGGTATCTTTTGTTTCAGCCTATGCAATATTCATTTTTTCCCGGTTCTATACTTACTTCATTTTATATTTTTGTCTATTCATATAACATTATATGTTTAGTTAATAATAATTAAATACAGTACAGCTCTAAAAATTATTTTTTTAACGGCATTTCATCTTGAATAAATGTCATTGGGTGAAAAAACAAATTTTTTTTATGTATTAAGGATTCATAAAGTTGTAATTATTTATGGAGAACGGAGATAGTTGGGGGGTGCAGTAAAAAAAAACACTAAATAAGTACTAAATATAAGTCTAGTAGTAGGTAGCCTATCTATTAGCAGTTAAATTATTGATTTATGTTTCATTTTAAGGAAAATTCATCTTTGACCTCCAATGTAAACCATCAAAGGAGAGCACGATACTCAAGCACTCAGAAAGGTATGCATATTGAATGTAAAATTTAAATTAGATACATTTTATTGGTTTGTTCATTTTCCTTTCGTATTCATTCTTTTATTTTTATTGTTTTCGTCTATTCTATTTTTGCTAATGTTTCTGTACTTTTCTTTTCTGTTTTAGTTGATCGATTTCTAGACCTGTACTATTCTAATAAGTAGTCTTAGAATAAAAATAATGGTCTGAGTGGTGATACCATTAAAATATAATCCACAATCCAATCAAAGGATAGTTCAAGTATAAATTGTTTAATTTGTACATTATATTTATACTTTACGTGATGTAAATAAAATGTAGGGTTTTTTTTTTGGTTTTTTTATAAAATGTATAATTATTTCAATTCCTATTTTCATCACCCTTCATTATATATTTTGAAAAATTCTTACTTCTCACTGGTCTATTTGGTTTCGCCTATAGGTAAGATTGAAAAAAGAGAAAAAAATAAATTTACAGGTAAGAGACTGGAAATGACCAAATCAGCCATGAATTCAATATCTGAGTCTTACCCAAGGCCATGTAGAAGAGAAGCTTGTAATTGTGATTCCACCGTAGAGGATTGATTATATCAATTGGTTATGGATGGATGACTCCACTCTATCTCAGCATTGCAAAATAAATTTTATGGTTTATATCTTCTAGGCATGCTCTTAGTAAAAGGGACAGCTAATCTTAAACTACAAATGAAATTTTTTTTTTTTTTTAAGAGAAAAGATAGGCCCTCGACCGGGATTTGAACCCGGAACCTTTGTCTCACCGTGACATTAAAAAATTACAAATGAAATTGTTAGAAATATCAAAGAATTGTAAACTGCTGATTTGAAACCTGGTGATTCCATTGGTAAATCTATTTTTATCATTTCTCTCAAACCCTTTTCAGAAAGTAATCCCTTTTTGTTGCTTAACATCTTTACAAGATATGCAATATCTAGATATTCTTAACCAATAACCAGAGAAAGACTGAGACGAATAAGTTGTATACATAGTACTGTCTTCATTATTCTGACACCAATAGAATACATTAAATAAGCCTATGTGTAATCAATCAAATTTTCTATATCTTGATGTTACATAAATTAGATTATACATAAAACTGAGCTGTCACTTAAAATTGGTCATTTCCACTTTCTGAAAAATCAAATTTTGATGAGTTCTGACAGGTACCCCAAAGGTATATTTAGTGCTAGCTATATTCGTAACTTTTGTTTATCCTTACTTAAAATATAATTTTTTTAAATTTTAAACTGAAGTGGAAATGGAATAGCCTACTTTTCATTGAAAGCTCCTTAATTTACTGCTAAGGGTCTAATAATTTTTCATTGTACATTAACCGAATTTTCATTAATGAACAAAGATTTACTATGCTATTTTATTAACATTTCCGATTAATTTTTTTAATATTTTATTTGAAAAGAAAAGATATGGCCAGGACCGGGACTCGAACCCGGGACCTTCACCTCTCTGTGGTGACGCCTTATCCATCTCGGCTATCCCGGCTTCGCTTTACGGCCAGCCATATCATATAAAAGAGGGGATATGCCTGGCCGTGAAGCGAAGCCGGGATAGCCGAGATGGATAAGGCGTCACCACGGAGAGTTGAAGATCCCGGGTTCGAGTCCTGGTCCTGGCCATATCTTTTCTTTTCAAATAAAATATTTAAAAAATTATATAATATAAAGATAAAATAAATTATAATTTCCAATTAATGTTTATGCTCAGTAAATTATACTGATTATAAACATTATTCAATAATTTATAGAAGGAATTTTTTTTTCCTTTACTGATCATACACCCAAGCCAAACTTCTATAATAAGTTCACTACTGGACTAATCTTTTACCCTCCAATGATTTACCATTTGTTTCTTTCTTAACAGTTTATTAAATTTTCCATTTTCTTTATTTATTGATATAAGGCAATTTTAAATTCAATGCAGCCTTGGCAGCATTAAGTGACTAATGAATGAATATAGAACATTTATAGACACATATTGAACTATCAATGCTAGGAAAACATAGTTTAGATAATTTAGTAAGTATTAATCTTCTAAATAAGATTTAATCAGCAATATTCAATAAATAGAATTGAAAAAATAATAACAAAATATTTACTCAAAGCTCTTATCAGTCCATACTACTACAGTGATTGGAAGGAATAAACAGGAATCTGTAAAAATTGAAATTACAAAAACATTTATTTATTTCACAAAAAACTGTGTCATAAATTTATAGGCTATCGCTTAAAATGTAAACATTAAAATTAATTACTTAAAAATAATAAAGAGTATTATTGAAAGCATCAGCCTCTTTTATGTATTCATAGATATAAAAAAATGAAATTAATACAAGTAAAAATAATTGGCTGATTTTCAATCGTTCTACATGATTTTAAAAAAATTATGTGGTAATTAAATCTAACTACTTGCAATTAACTATATAATTTAATCAACTGAGAATAAAAGTCAGAAAAATCTTATTTATACATACTTCATGATTAAACTATTCATATTTTTAAAAAAATCATTTCTATTTCTAAAGTTAAAAAAAATAGCAACAACTAAAAACATCATAAAACAAATTGAAATAAATAATTAGGTATACTGTTTTATGTACATGTTTATTAGTTGATAAGTCATATCTCTTAAATTTCATGACAACTCCTTTTATGCCTTCCTTTTGCAGAGGATGGTTGGACATCAGTAAGCTCCCGCTGAGCCCGATATATTGCTTCGAACTCTCGTAACTGGGCCATGAATCCTTCATTAGGATTGATACAGAATCTTCTCTGTTGAACTATTTCAAGTGCTTTTCTGTAAATGAGATTGGGATTAATGATAACTTATGATCATTATTCAGTTACTAGAGAAGAAAGAATAAATAAGAGCACAAGCCATAAGTTTTACTTGGAGTTAACTAAAGATAGGAATTATAAAATTAATAGCAAGAAAAACTTACTGTCTTATTTAATTTATATTTTTTGATATATTGTAAATACAAATAAAGACTTGAAGCTAATTTATAAAATTAATTTGTACTTAAATTATTAAAAATATTCACAGCAAAACAATTATTTAATTTCTAAAAAGAGAAGTTCTGATTTCCTAGACGTTAACAGGAAAAAAGTATACTACTTTATTAAAAAGTGACGATAAAGCTGCATTCTAGCATTGATTATTTATATTTAATGATAAATATCGAAATAAATCATAGAATAATAATAAATTACAATTATATTTTTATGGCCTATTCAAAGAAATAAGATGCACCTTGCCATTATAACTCATTAGAATAGGCTATTGATCACAAAATAGATTAATTTTTTTGTTTGAAGAAATATCTTTGGACCAACTGATAAATAATTAATCAATTATTCTTCTTATTTATTAACTTTTAGACTAAAACCATCATGTTGAGTATTCCTAATAGATTTCAGGAATTTCAATGACAATAACCTTAGTAACCAAAATTATATATTTTAACAATTGAAGAAATGACTAGGGAGGTGGGACTGAAAAGCTATTAATATCATTGCCAAAAGCATTAAAAATAATGATTATGGAATTAAAAGTGTTTAGAATGATGGTGGGGTTTGTTTTTACATAACTCAATTTGCAATTAAAGCAATTTTATAATTTTACTCATATTCTTTAATTATTCCTGCAAATTTAGTTTCAGTTGATTTGACAAACCATTGTGGGAAGACTTTTATAGCATCAAAATTTGTATTCCTATAGTCTAACCATTTATAATATAATAGATATTCAATGCACTTAAAGAAAAAATCTTGTAATTTACAATTAATGATCAACTATCTCTACACCTACATATGGACTGTTATCACATTAAACCCCTCACAAGAACTAGGTGAAAATCAATAGAATTAAAGAAAGAAGAACAGTTAACTAATCAGTATTATGACAAACCATGAGCTAGATCATTTTATAAGGAAGTATTGATAGTTAACAACAATAGTTATTTCATTATTAGTCTTTAGACGGGTCCCAGAAAAGTACCCCAAAATACAGTAGATAGAATAGGCAATTAATTTTATGGTAGACTAGAACCTTACCTAGTGAGCTAATGCTCTACAAGTAGATTTCGGTTGGTGGATGGACTGTTATGCTAATGATGAAACAACAGATCAATATAAAGTCAAAATATTAGAAAAAAAAAACCGACCTCGACAAAGATTTCAAAATAAATATTCCGCAGTTTGTCGCTTCGGTTACAGTCAGCAACTTTTAACTTTTCATTTGTTTCCCTTTAACTATTTTACAAAAATACAAGTTATCATGAGCCTTTAATATGGAAAAGAGAATGTAATTATGGGAAATGTGTATACTTCAATAATAATTTCATTTAGATATGAATGTTTCAAACAACATTTCGAAGTATATGAAATATAAACTTGTAGAAACATTAATTTCTAGATGAAATGATTACCGAAGCATACACATTTTCAATAATTGCATTATCTTTTTCATAGTTAAGCTCACGATAACTCTCATTTTTGGAAAATATTGAATATGAAACGAATAAACAGTTAAAACTTGTAACTCAACTGGAAGGGACAACCTGCAGAACAGATACCGATTTCAATAGCTCCTTAAGCATAGCTTTCTAAAAAATGATCAGATCAGTTAGCCCTAATCGATTATCCCTGCTGAGGTAAATTACAGGAGAAAAGTTATCTAATTTTATTATCACCTAAAGATGATAAGCCAGTTTATAATTTGTATGATAAGAAAACACGTTATGCATCAGATAGGTTTCATAACTACCTATATTAGTAATTATATTATAATAAAAACAAATTAACTCTTACCTGCAAGTTGTTCCATATCTTTGCATAATATAAGCTAGGACTAATGCAGCACTACGAGAAATTCCAGCATTCCCATGCACCAACACTTTTCCACCCGAAGAAAAACATTCATCTATGAATTTTTTAACAATAGGACAGAGATGTATTATATTTGCAGTCAATGTATCGGCGATTTCCAATACCAGATATCTAAAAGAAAATTGTTAAATATTATGTTTAGACATATTTTAACATAGCAAAAAGGTAAATAAATGTATTTAAGCGGAAAATAGTTGACTGGATAATTCTAAGAGTGGAGTGAAACGGTAAGGGGGTGCAGTCAATGATTACACAAAATAAGAATGGCTTATTTAATTGTGCCTATTTTTTGGCCTAAGATTTATGGCAGTGGGGCAAAGAGTCAAACTCCAATTGCCTTGTACATTTTTTTTTTTATTAAACTGGACTTCACTCTTCATAATTTATATATTAGGGAAAGAGAAAAAAACAGTTCCCAGTCACAAAATATTTCTGATTCTCACAATCATTCAAAACATTTCAGCATCATGGTGTCATTTTCAATCTTTACAAATTTTCCCCTCTAATTGCCCTGAAGATGGCCTAAATTTTAGGCCGAAATGTTGGCAATAATAAATAAGTCATTCATAAAGTCATTGCACCCCCTGAACTTTTCACAATACTCATAAATAAATGTAAAATATAACATCTAAATACAGCAAATCAAATTTTTTTTCCACTATAAACTTCGTAAATATTTTTACTTTGAAGAGAAAATATAAAATACTTTGTGATTGGAAAAGACTAAAAATGAAGTATTTGGCACTCACAAACCAGTTTGATTTAGTGAATCACTTAAGATACTTTTTTCTAAAGTGCAAATCTCATTTGTCAAATAATAAAAATTAATAACTGTTATTTTGGCAATAGATTTCAAGGTCAGTATCAATAGTGAAATCGGGATTATCCCAAATGATGCATGGAATTTTTACGTAAGACTAAAGTAAATGAGAACTCTTTCTATTTGGTTAAAATTATTTAATGTTATGTAAACGGCCACTGGCTTCTTAAAGCAAAACAGAATCAACTGTGTTTATTTTTATACATTGATAATTCAATGCTATCATTCTCATCACAGTGAATGAGAATGAATTAATACAATATGAATAGCTACTTGGACTCCCAATTCTACATATATTATTATTAAACTTTTAATAACATGTGCATCCGCTAAGCCGAATGGTAAACATTAACTGCTCCAGGGAGTAGCTATAGCTAGATATTATGCTAGAGTCCGGAATCGTTTAGAGCCTTTATTCAAAATCTAATTAAGTAAATATTGAAGATTTGGGTAATTTCAATGCCACTTCTTCCATAGTACTAAGAAGAAATTTCCTGTGTCTGCCGATTTTATTGAAATTGAAATAAGATCTCACTGATTTATCCAGGTTCTGATAATTTTAATAGTCAAGGTCTGCACCAAAAAACAGCTGAGAGAATAGTAAAGTTGAATCTAGTGGCAAGCTAACCAACTCAAAAAATGTAAGCGCAACTAAACAGACCTCCAAGCCATGCTTCTTGAATGAAGCCCACCCTCAGAGGACATGGACATTAGTCTTGTGCAGAATCTGATACCAAAACATCATCATCACCAAAGAACCAAACAATTTCTTAATCATCATTATACAACTCAATAACTCTAAGCTAAACCGAAGAGATCATCTTTGGAAAATCACTGCTTCCAGTGGAATACTTTTTAAATATACTGCCAACACAATTTCCTTCACCATCACCAAAATCATCCAGAAGATAATTGAATTTGAAAATTTTCCCTTTACATCTTCTGGACTTCTGACCCAAGAACAAAACAATGAGAAAGATCACATTAAAAAGAGTTTCAAGTTACTATGAGAAAGATTACTGTCAAGACCTATTTCATCATATGGCAAACCGAATAAACTATTTAATGCTTCACTCTCACAGAAGAATAGTTGAACTTATGATATTAAAAAAAAAAAAAAAAGAATTATTTTCTTACAATATAATTGTATCAATACGGCATGAATTTCTTTATCACTATCGATAGTTTGTACTATCAATTTCAATATACATAAGTTTTTCTAGGGCAAGCTCTGTATGATTTTATTTATTTGCTTTCCCTTATGAATAATTTTGACTAAAAGAAACAATGTGAAGGTTTTAAATTTTTCTTCCTTTCTCATCAATTTGTTTTTTTTAAACTGTACTCGGGGTTTTTTTTTACTTCCAAAAGTGTAATAACACTTTTAAAAGGCTAATAAACTGGTTATCTATAAAATCTATTAAGCATAGCCCTAAACTTAAAACAATAAACTCACTTGAATTGGTCTTCAAAGTTCGGTTTGATACAGTTCGCTTCTAGCCTATGTCTGACACAAATTATATGAGTAATTCCATGACTTTTCAATTCTTCTAATTTAGACCTGACTGCTGATGAATAAGGCCCAAGAAATAAATTTGGAACTATCTCTTGCATACTTCGCCGCATGCTGTATTTCCACTCATCTGAGCTACTTGGAAATTCTTGAAGGGTATGAAAAACTGGAAGATCCTTTTCATCAGCACCCTAAAATAAATAATTATATTGAACAAGATGTAAATCAAAAGCTTCTATAGAATGATATATAACATTCTAAAAAGAAAAAAAAAATTTAATCCAAATCTTCATAAGAAATAAATATAACAGAATATCCTCCACTTATGAAGTAATATGAGTAAAAGCAAAACAAATAAAAGTAACTAACATCCATCAATCATTCTTTGAAAATTAAAACCAGAATATTGAAAAAAAACAACTACATATTGATAAGGAATACACTATACATACAGTGGATAAAAAAAATATTGGCACACCCTAATTTTCCTAAATTATGGAAAGAAAAAGCCTGATATATCTGTGACAACAATTTCATTAAATGTATACATAGAAAGTAAAAGTAAATAAAGTAAAAGTAACAGAAATATTTCTTAAAACAAATCATTTATTTAATTAACTTGGAAAATAACAAAAATGATAAGTCAAAAAAGTATTGGCACATCCTTTTGCTTTTGCACTATGCAAAAATCTTAATATTTTGTTTTTATCCCATTTGCTTCTATAATAGCCTGCAGTCTTGATGGCATTGATGAGACAAGATTTTGGGTGATTTCCGTTCTGATCTTAACCCACTCCTCAGCTAAAACTCATCTGTGATTTTTGATGAAATTTTATTCTTTTGCACTTTCAAGTCGAGTAAATACCACATATGTTAGATTGGATTTATATCTGGGGACTGCGGTGGTGTTTTAAGCTGTCTTCTAACATTTTACAGCATCCATTCTTTTGTTTTATTGGCGGGTCCTTATTTTGCTGGAACATGAATGTATCCTGAATTCCCAATTTTTCAGCACTGCTCTTCAAGTTAGGCCGCAAAATGTCGACATACTTTTCAGCGTTCATAATCCCTCCAATGAAACTCAAATTTCCAACCCCATCTGAAGAGATACAGTCTAGACAGGACACTTCCACCACCGTGTTTCACTGTCAGTCTGATATTTTGCAGCTGAAACTTGGTGTTTGGTTTCCTCCACTCTTATTTGTGACCATCAGATCCAAAAATATAAAATTTACTCTCATCAGAGAAAATAATTGTTTTCCAAAATTTAATTGACTTATTTTGTTTGGATTTTGGCAAACTCAAGTCTTTTAATGTGATTTACCTCACTGATAAATGGCTTTTTTCTTTCAACTCTCCCATAATAATTAAAACAGTGTATAACATTTCTAACCGTCTGGAAGTAGAAGGTTGTGTTGGAAGTTGTTGCCATCTCTGTTGCTGAGCAGGAGGCCGACAATTTTGGATTAGGTTTAACGATTCTCCTAATTTGCCACTTTTCTCTTGCAGAAAACTTTTGAGGTCGCTCAGAACGCACTTTATTTAAAACTGAACCTGTGCTAAAACTCATCCCTACTTTTTTGCCAATTTGACAGTAACTTAGTCCGCGCGAATGTAATTTCACTACCTGATTTCTGGTTTGCATTCTGTGCTCTTTGGTTTTTGTCATTTTCAATGCACCAATTCGGGTGAGAAATGAATCTAGACTGAGGAATTATTTGTTTGTAAATGACAGGGACTTAATACAAAAATATTTAAGGAATTAAAGGAGATGTTTTTCGATAAATCTTAACAATTTACAACTGTGCCAATACTTTTTTGACAGACGATTTTCCTACTTTTTTTTCTTAATAATTGCAACATTAATAGTCTAGCTTTTAATTTCCTTCAAAAAGATTGATTTGGGTTTTATTTTTAGTATAAAATTCCAACTTGAAAATAATTTACAGTATCACCGA
This sequence comes from Arma custos, assembly GCA_037127475.1. Classification (NCBI taxonomy): domain Eukaryota; kingdom Metazoa; phylum Arthropoda; class Insecta; order Hemiptera; family Pentatomidae; genus Arma; species Arma custos. The sequence goes on along the minus strand of CM073759.1, from coordinate 126,665,424 downwards.
AAAAATGAAAAAATTAGGGTGTACCAATACTTTTTTGACTCACCGTATACAGTCATATTACAAGGAAATAACTAACTGTATGAATCTAGAGCTATGTTGAAAATGATTGGGTGCTACAGTCAATCAATTTTACACAAATAAGTAAAATTTATTTTGTTTCTAGCGAACATTTTGGCCTAATTTTTAGGCCGTCATCAGGACTTTAATGAAAAACAGAATAATAATAATAACAGTACAGTGTCAAAAGAAATATAACAGTTTCATAGAAGGGAATAATATGAATTGAACAAAATGTCAAATTATAAAATAATGATGAGAAATAAAAAAATAACAAGAGTGAAATAAAATCTATTTTACAGTGTATAATGAATGACATGTTAGTGATAAATGTCAAAATGAAATAAGTTAGAAATAATTTTTAAAATATTAAAGCATGATCTTTCAATGAATGTCTGATTTGAAAGTACTAGCTTGGTTCCTGCGAACCCCCTTAGGACTTGTAAAATATATTTTCAAACTCATTTAGACTCGATGCCAAAATGTTGACACACAATAAAGCTTTTACTAATTTATGTAAAATTTATTGATTGCACACCTCGACCATTTTCAACATTGCTCAAGATACATAAGGACAACCATTTCCTTATCAATATAACAGTATATAGTTTATGTTTTTGCAGACAATGAATTTTACACAAATAAGTAACTCAACTAGTTTCAACATCGCTCTATATTCTGTTATGTTTTATAAGAATGAATAAATTATTTTGTATAACAATGAGGACTGGTGAAAATTTACAACTGCTGCTGGACTTTTTATAAATAGTCTTTCTTATTAAGATTCATAATTATAATAAACTTGTTTAAATAAAATAAATACACAGCTCGAGACAAAAACAATACACAAAGCAAACAATATTATTTTTAAAAATTATTACTAATTGAACAAGACAATCAAACAATAAAAACACATAACCATATAAATATGTCCAAAGATAAATTATTGTAACAGCTTTGAGAAGTTAGAATTTGAAAAATAAGATAAAGAAAATGTAATGTTAAATAAACTACCAATCCATTGTGCAATGTGTTGTTTTCTCCTTCATAAACCATCTTTAACGAGATAAATTGATTAAATAAAGTACCCTGCAATCAAAACTAAAATACCATTGTTTACGAACTAGCATTTCGAGAATAAATTTCCAAAAATGTTTGATAAACAGGGAACATGGATCAGCTGTTTAACTGCTTTTAGTTGTTTACTTTCACCATTACCTCCTCCTGAGGTTTCATATACAACCGTTTCAAAGACACGCGCCAGGTTATGTTTTTGTCGTGGTTTTTAGGTTATCTCTTTTAATTTTCTTTCCCTATTTTATTTCTAACTTTATTTCATCTACTTTTTAGACAGGTAAAAATATAATATCTTTGAAAAATGGAGAAACCTCAGAAAATGCCTAAAGTGGCCAAGGTTAGTCATGCAATAATTCTTAATTAATGAATTTATTGACTTTTAACATAATATATCAAATGCTCATATTTCCTGAATAATCCTACATAAAATAAAATTTCATATTGATTTTGAGATATTAAGTTTTGTTAATATGTTTCTTCCTCTGTTAAGAAATTCTATACACACATTAAAATGTTACTCTGTACAGCAAGGTATAGGACACTTCCAGAATACCCTCAACTTTTAATATAATGTTTTTAACTATCCATAATTACTAGTTAATTTTTAATATCCTCAAAGTGTCCTATTCTGCAATTTAAATTTGTAGAGTGCTTGTAGATAACGATAAAAGCCTCTTCTTCGCAAAAACATCACTTTATCACTTAATTGTTTATTCTTCATTACCTTCAGACATTTTTTTAAAAATTTTATTAAATGAAACTATTAAATAAATTGTTTTTTGTTTCGATTCATCTTATCAGAATGTCTTTCATCATCTTACGTTCGATAAGACACTCGACTGAACATTTCTTAGCTGAATCTTCACATAATTTCAAATTTCAACCAAATAGTATCCTCGATGGGTGGTAGAAATTTTCTTGAAGCTACATAGACCAGTACTCTTAAGCTTGACTCTCATTTGTTACCACTTATTAACATCTAATCTCATTGGTTTCCAGAATGCCTCAAAGGTGCATGGAGGTCACCATCTATTCTTATGCTGTGTTATTTGCATGAAAGCTCACTGTGCCATGAGCGATTGAGGAATTCACAGTAAAAACCCGTGATTAGATTAATACAAAAATCTAAAAATGATCAGAAATCTACTTTCAAAATTAATCCATTTATTAAAAATTAAACTTAAAGAACTAGTGTCACACATCTCACAACTTTCCCCTTTTTCTTTATAATGAACCATTTCAAAGAAACGTGTAATCACTGTTTGAAAAATTCTCTGCACCACTCACATATCTCTTCTTCTTTCAACGAAGTGCAATAAGATAATATTTTAAATAATTACAGTATGGAAATTCTTTTTATTAAAAATTTGTGGTCTGTCAGACTGATTATACATTTTCAAATATTCTTTTAATATAAATTAAAATTGCTTTTCATTTGATTTTGTATAAAATATTCCACAAAATGATAATTTTCTGAGCTTTTTCATCAGAATTTTTTCCTACATTTATTGTGAAAATTTAAAGAGCTTTATGTAGAAGGATCAACAAAATCTATCTATCATAGATTTTGTTAGAGATCGAAAGAAGTTCGAAAAGAAAATCTCGATAGTTGTTGTTCTTTAACGTCATTTTTTGCTGCTATGGCAAATCGGACGATGTTACATTGGGAGCTCTAGATTTTGCCATTCCAGGTTTAATTAGGATAGGGATTTTTAACGAGTACCTTACATCGTACAGGCTCTGGATCCCCGTTTAACGTTCCTTCCGAAGGACGGGGTAACTAAAGATTTTTTACTCCCTTTAAAAAATCCTAGGGCCACATGCCGGGCTACGAACCCGCGATTTTGGGCTTAGTAGTTTGTTACGCTAACCACTAGAACACAGCTCACCCTTAAATCTCTATAGTAACTAATGAAAGTTTATTAATTTTAATTATTTAGACTTTTATTCTACAATGAAATGAATTACTTTCTTGCTAACTGAATGTTTTTTCATTTGTGATGTTAAATCATGTTCCGTTTGCCATTAAACATGATGAAGTAAGTATGAGATGGGAGATATTTCCTCCAAATTTTGGTTTGATTTATGTTACTTTTATAACAGTATATTTATTTTATTAATTTTAATATGATATATTTTTAATCCCTGATTTTTTTACTTTTCTGAAAAGATTCAATATTTTAAGAATTTTCATTGAAATGATAGCAAATGTACCTTTCAAAAGACAGGTAAAGTGTTACCATTAAAAAAAAACAATAAAATAACATTGCCTTAAAGTCTGATATATTTTGGTATACTGATATATATTATACAAAAATTAATATAAATAAATGTTAAAAAAATAATTAATGATAATTGTATTGTTTTAGGTAAAAAACAAAGCTCCTGCTGAGATCCAAATTACAGCAGAACAGCTTTTGCGAGAAGCAAAGGAAAGAGACTTGGAAATAGTTCCTCCTGTAAGTATTAATTACTCAATTTTCATATCATTCTAAATATTTTTATAAAATGTTACTTAAATATTATGTATCAATTTATAAAAAAAAAAAAATGCAGCAGTATGGCCCATATATGAATAAGCAATGTCGCTACACTCATACCAATCCTCTTAAGCTCTTTTCCGTCACACCTTTTGTAATAACTGAACATTGGTTAAAGAAAAGGTTAAGTCAATTAAAAATTATTTATTATTTGTAGAATGTTGTCACCTAAAAAAGTTTTCTTAAATCACAATTTAGGCTAATTCAGAATTATTACAAAAAAGGAGAGAAATAAAAGAATGTTTATTAATGTGGATGAATCAATTGATAACCCTACAGTTCTCAATCCTTACACTGGCTCTTCATTTTCAACAACTAATGTTAATGTTTTGCAGTTTTAAATCCCTAAATTGCAAATGCAGTTGAAAATTTGTTAAAACAAATAGTAGTTTATCTATATATTCAAATGTTATTCTACATGTATTTTTTTTTCTAATCTGAATGCAAATTTTATTTTTTAATAAGATTAGATAGTCATTATTTATTTTATTTGTTGTAGCCTCCAAAGCAGAAAATCTCTGATCCTGAAGAATTAGCTGATTACCAACATCGGAAAAGAAAGGCTTTTGAGGATAATATCAGAAAAAACAGAATGGTAATTAGTAACTGGATCAAGTATGCTCAGTGGGAAGAGAGTCAAAGGCAGGTCGATAGATCTCGATCGATCTATGAAAGAGCTCTCGATGTCGATCATCGGAATATCACCCTCTGGTTAAAATACACTGAAATGGAAATGAGGAACCGTCAAATCAATCATGCAAGGAATCTTTGGGACAGAGCTGTCACAATACTTCCAAGAGCAAATCAATTTTGGTATAAATATACATACATGGAAGAAATGCTTGGGAATATTGCTGGTAAGCACCTCAGTTTTAATAGTCACCAAAAACCATTTCTTGTTTTCTAACAGTGAATAACTAAATAATACTGGCTTGGGTTTTCATTGGTAGTTTAAAAAAATCTTCTTTTGAAGCTTTTTTAATAAAAATTTTTGTATTTGATTTGTTTGAATCAGTATTCAAATCTAGGGTTGGGCCCAACTGTTCTTGTGGAATCAAAACATTAGTGGATATATCAGGTATCTCTTGTTTGACTGACTTTCCCTGCAACTAATCAACCCTAAATAAATGAGTACCTTATCATTATCAGATAAAATAATATGCAATTTAGTTTTTCATATAAATTTTAATTTTTTTTTCATTTTTGGGGATCAATTTCCGACAAATTAATAGCCATAACACTAATTATATTATCTGCATTAACTGCTCAAGTAACATTTATTCATTGTTATAAGTTATATTTAGAAATGTAACAACTTTTATTATATAAATACTTTTTTGGAAAAGTTAATACAATTCTTTCAATATTGTATTGTATGTATAGGTTGCAGACAAGTTTTTGAAAGATGGATGGAATGGGAACCAGAAGAACAAGCTTGGCTTACATATATCAAATTTGAATTGCGTTATAAAGAAATAGAAAGAGCTAGAGAAATATACACTAAATTTGTTATGGTTCATCCCGATGTTCAAAATTGGAAAAGATTTGCTAGGTAGGTATATAATATTTCTCATAAATTAAAATTTTTTGAAATTTATTAATTGATTTGATTTTTATAATCTAACTTACGATATCCATACTACAGGGGATGCATATAAATCATTTGGTATTTATTATAGGTATATATCCACTTAGTTCCCTGTATTTTTTTTTCATAGAGCTAGTTGCTGAACATGAATATAATTTTACTTATTCATTAATCCAGCATATATGTAATGTTTTATTTTAGTTTTGAAGAAAGACATGGATTCATTTCTGGTGCTAGGAAAGTTTATGAAAGAGCAGTAGAGTTTTTTGGAGAGGATATTATGGATGAACGTCTATACATCGCTTTTGCCAAATTTGAAGAAGGGCAAAGAGAGGTGAATCAAATCTTGACTAAAAATATATTGACTAAATAATTGTTAATCAAATTTTTTGACCTACTTTTAGATTTTCTTCTAAAAAAAAAAAATAGTTTATGATGAGGTCTTAAAGGTATGTCGGAGAAAGTGAGTTCTCTTATCACCTTTCGCCGACTTTACCCTTTTTTTATAAAAGAATGAAACGATATATGAATGAAAACAAATAAAATAAATAATATCAATCATACATTTACACAAAATGTATTTTGGATTTTAGAAAGTCTTTAAAAGTCTAGACATATTAATTTTCAATTTGGCTAGGTTTCAAAATAATGTTCTAGAAACTTATCTTTGTTAGGATATTTCAATTATTCTTGAGATCGTTGACTCAGTACTTCTCCAATTAGGTCAAGAGCTCGTGCAAAAATAGGTTCATTATTTGAAGAAAATTTTTGGAATTTTTTTAGTATTGACTTTAAAAAAACTAAGAATATGTCACTCTTATAATGCTATTGAAAATGGCAGAATTTTTTTTTTACATCCTAGCATTATTTTTGTTTTTTCACCTAAATATAAACGGTGGATTTTATTGAAAAAATTATGGCATTTTTAAAGAATCTAAAAAGTAAAAGTTCAAAAAAATACAAAGTCGATAAAGTAGTGTGGTCAAATGTGATGGTTTTGTCAAAAACAGAGATGCATAACTACTCATAAAAATCTGTGTTCATTCAATACAAGAAATTATAGAAAGCAATTGTACCTTATGAAATCGAGCAATCTCCAGCAATTGGCCTATTAGTCCAGTAGAAATATTTTGGTTTTCAAAAAATGTAGTTATGATTTTTTTTGTTTCTCCTTAGTTTGGATAAAAACAATTTTTTTTATCTTATGGGCTGTCTATAGTTTTTGAGAGCTTAAAATAAATCTTATCTAATGAGAAAGCACAAATATATTACTTTTTTAATTTTCATATCATTTTTGCACATTTTGACATAACTGTTTATTAATATTTTCAAAACTATTACTTACTAAATTTGAACAAAATTTAACATTATTTAAAATTGTTAATTAACAGTCTTTACTTTATTTGCTCTGGAACTGAGTAAGTGTGGATATTAATATTTTTTGAGTGGCTTTTTTAAGATGGATGAATACAAAATATCTGAAAATAAATATTTCTCTATTTTTTAGAGATGCTAATAGCAGGAGATCAGGAGATTATCACTTTCCTGGTTTGTGTATCTTTCACCTTAATGAACACATAATTTGTCTCATTCCCCATTTAGTACTTGTTTTCCAAACTGCTGACTTATATATAGACTCTTATCTCTGTTTTCATAAAAAATGGTTGTTGCTTTCCATTTTCCCCTCACCACATCACCAAACTATTATTTTGTGGTACCATTTAATGCTATTTAAATTAATGTACCATAACTTTTTCAATATAAAACACAGTTCAAGTGAAAGACCAAAAATAGTAATAAGATTGACTGACATACTATTGTTGTTTTGATTTCAATATAAGAGTTTCAAAAAAATTTTACTACAGTTTAAAAGAATATTATTTCTTTTTTGCATGTACTGTCTTACTTAATGGGTTTCCTTGTCATTGCAGTATTTGTGAACCTTTAATGATAGCATTGTGCTTTGGTTGTATACAACCTCATGCCTATTTCAACTACTATCACTCAGTTTCTTTAGTTAAGGCATAAATATTTATCACTGCTTTTTTTTTTTGCAGAATTTAGTGTTTGGCTTTATTTCTTCGAACTGATAATAATGGGTCATTGTTATTTCTGAACTTAGTATTACATCAACATGAGTTTTAAAATTATTAAATATTATTTTTTCTTATGAATTTTAAATTTAAATCCTCCCTGAGGTGTTGAACCTTGTTTATATTTGAATTTTTATATTGTATCAATATAAACATACCATATCAATTTATGGTATGTTTATTTTGATATCAGTTCATGCTTATCTAAAACTTATCTGTATATCATTTTATTATTGTTTATATTAACTTATATTAACACTTAACTTATCTGCAGGCAATTTCGATTCCATCTGTATTTAACTTGGCACATTTAGAGATAGAAACACAAGTGATGTGAAATGATGTATAATTCACCAATGTAAATAAGAGTTAATACCTCTCAGAGAAGATATTAACTGTATAAATAAATACATTTGTTGTTAACATTAGTAAACAGTTCATCAGATTATCTGTATGTAAATAAAAGTTCATCAGTGTTTGACTGTGGAATGTTTTGAGAAATAAAAAGAAAACATAAGTTATTTTTCATGACATCTCACTTGTTCACATAGATCATTATTTGAATGTTCTGCTTACAGTTGATGAAATTGTACCTAACAATTTGAATTAACTTTAATAAATGCCGGCATTATCAAACAACAATATGGGAGTCAAAATATTATAATTGCAAAAATAGCACATAATAAATTGGGTCCTTTAATATGAAATGTCCGTTTTTCAAAGGAAAAGTTATTTCATAAAACATTTTATAAAATCAAAACATTTTTGTTCAAAATATTTATCTTCATTTACTACACATTTTCCTTATGTGTTATCAAAATTTCAATTTGGTGAAATTCGGAGTTTTGTGATGAAATAATGTCTGAAAATGCGTTTTTGACTTGAAAATCATTTTAAACAACTTTAGCCTTAAGGAAGTTGCCCAAATTTCTGAATTGATGGAAATCTGTTGGTGATAAGTCTGGGTGTTTCTTAACCCAGCTCATTTAGTTTCTTCACTGATTATCGTGAAACGTGAGATCTGGCATTGTCATGTAATAGGTCCGTTCTGATTAACTAATGTAAGTTGTTTTTTTATAAAGTTTTGTTGCATTAAAAATGTTTTATTAAGTTTGTCAATATCCCTGCAGTACAATGTGGTTGTGATGGTTTTCACCACTAGGTAGAAAGGAAAAATGAATTAATCTATGTCACCTCCTGAAAATTTCTCAAAACAATGGTCTGTTCATCTCACCCTTCTCTGAACGTGATTGTTTCTTACAGCTTGTGCTGCCAAGTGTCCAAGTTTAAACTCATTGAAGAAATACACAAAAATCATTTGTTTCCATGGTCATATTTGATGGCATACTAAAAAATTTTTGTTCTATTGTAGTAATAGTTATTATTATCAGAAAAGAGAGGATTAATAACATCTCAATACAATCTGTAAACATAAATGTAGTAAACAAGAGAAGTCCACTTTAAATTATAGAAATAATCAAAGCGGACATTTCTTATGAAATGACCCGATATTTTCTCATCATGATTATACTGTGGTTAATGCAGCCTTAAATGAGCGAATGACTTATGATATAACAATTGAGTATGATTTATTACTCCATTACAAAAAATAATTCTGTAAAAATTATATGAGGTTGTCTTTGCTTGTTTCGGCAGGTTATATTTCAATATTAATTTATTATTATGATTCAAATTTCTAATTTTTTGTTCATTTATTCAGCATGATAGAGCAAGAGTCATTTATAAATATGCTCTCGATCATCTTCCCAAAGAACGTACTGCTGAAATATACAAGGCTTACACTATTCATGAAAAAAAGTATGGAGATAGGACTGGAATTGAGGATGTAATTGTAAGCAAAAGGAAGTACCAATATTTGGAGGTAAATTATTAAAAACAATATTTTAGAATTTAGATTATAACAGTTTATATCCATTTTTGTTTATAAAATTGTCTATTGTAATAAATAATCATCTTCTATAAAGTACATTAGTTCATGAGTTTTATAACATTAAACAACACGTTGAGATTTTAATTTTAAGTATTAGTTAAAGAAATTAAGTTAGTGACGTTTTCTTGTTTTAAATTGTACTAAAAAATAACATTTTAGTACACTTTTATATGTTTAAAATGGTTGATAAAGTTCCTACATTGTATATTGTAAAATTAGTTTCTAAGGTTTCTTTGAAAAATACAATTATTTTGCATTCCAAAGTGACGGTAGTGTCAGTCACATTTTGGGCTGTAGTGTCAGTGACAATTTCTTTTTGTAATAAATTTGATTTTTAAATACTGAGGTTCTTCATTATATTATTTTCCAACAGTTTGTTTTATATATTTCAGCCCCAGATACAATTTAAAATTATAAAGCCTGCCCAGAGGAAGATATTTGAAGTTTAAAAACACTCTCAAACACGAGTTCCTTTTGCATTTAGTGTCGGTCACATTTCCATTTTGGTAAATAAGTCATACTTCACAAAGTTTTATGATGACATTTTTTACTACAGAGGGATAATTGTAGAATCAACTATATGATCTTACTGAAACTAAAACCGTTGATGTAGTATTGTACATAATATGAAGCAAAATATGATGCAATTTGCGTCAAATGTAAAGTCAGTCGCATATGGAATTACCCATCATCTTTGTCCAAGTTAGTTTTTTAATTAATTTGAAAAAAAAGAAGCAGATTTTATTGTTCCCAAATTGTAATTAGTAAATTTAAATTGAATTGCTGAAGAGAACAAGTTTAATTCAAGGTAATGGTTTCTATAAAATATAATATTAACAATGGCATTTTTCGACTGTTTCTGATTGTGACCGGCTGCAATGCTAATTTGTTTTCGTAACAACTCTTGTATTATCTCTGAGTGCATTTTACAGTAATTTTCTTCTTATATTTTAAATAGGGACCATGATGGTTATAAGTGATTAAATAGAGGAATATGTTAGAATATTAGTATAGAATGCTTTATATTTATATTTAATTGCTTTATTTGCAAAAGGTATTTATGGGTCAAGTTTGTAGAGTCATTGAAGTATTTATTTAGCCAATTGTATGTTCTGGATCCCTGAGATGTTATTTTCGAACCTCTGCCCCTACTAACTTCTACTGGAATTTATAAAAAATAATTGTTTGAACCCTTAATTTTGTTTTTTATAAGAAGTTTCCATTTTTAATAAACCTCTTATAATGCTCTTTAAAATTAATCATAAATACTTATGTCTGAATGTGCATTAAGTTGAACAGAATTATCCTTAGGCTCTGTTCATTTATTCCAAGAAAATGTCAAAGTTCTAATGAATTATTAATAGGTTGGAAAAGAGTTTAAAAATAAAGTGATGAATGATTAGTTGCATTTTTTACAATTACTTACGATCTTTTAATATTATTCTGTTCAGAAAATTTAATATTTTCTTTCAGATTACATTGCTAAACACTATGCAGGCTCAATAAAATATTCTGTGAAATTCATGTTAGAGAAGAATTGGTCGACTGTATCTTCTAATTTAAGGAAGAAATAGTTGGGGGTGCAGTCAATCAAAACACCAAAATAAGCATAACTTATTTATTACGTGCCGACGTTTCGGCCTACAATGTAGGCCATCTTCAGGGCTAAGAGAGAGAAACAAACAGAAATATATAAAAACGTAGCAGTAACAAGAATATATAAAGTGGTACAGGAGTGGAAATTAAAATAGTGACAAGATATGATGAAATAGTGAATAGATATATGATAAATAAGAATGAATATAAGACTGGTTACAGAATATAATAAACTTAAAATAGTGATAAATAAAAATAAAATTGTAGATGATGATTTTATTTTTATTGTAGGCCGAAACGTCGGCACATAATAAATAAGTTATGCTTATTTTGGTGTTTTGATTGACTGCACCCCCAACTATTTCTTCCTTAAATTCTGTGAAATTAATTATGAATCAAAAGTGTGCTTCGAATGTGAGCTTACAAGTTTCTATTTCTACAAACTTTATGCCATTTATTAGTAAATTTCTGAATTATCTGTGTATCAATTTTTAAATTCTCCTTAATTCTAATAAATAATTTTTTTTCAATCCATTCTTACCACAGAACATTGAGTAGACTAGAAGCGCTACCCGGGGCTTGTCCTATTAGTGAGAATGGCACCAGCTCATCTACACTCTCCCCCACTCCTTTGACCCTCTCATCCGGGCTCATGCCTTCGCCTTTATGTTATTAATCTTTTTATCCAGTAACAAACAATATCTATAACATATTAAATTTATTTAGGTACAATAAAAACTAACATTTTTCTATTGCATAAGTGTAATAATTCAACGTTAACTAAACAATATGCGCTTCAAAAAAAATTAAAGAGTCAAGTTGTTACATTATGTTTTGGTTGTTTTCTAGTTCTCTTTTAATTTCCGTTGGGATCTTTCTGTGCTTTCCCATTTAAGATAACAAAAAAAAGATATGAAAATACATTATTGGCAAAAATAAATAATGTAACAACTTGATCCTTTAACTTTTTTGAGGAGTGCATAATGATTTTTAAGGCTTTATATTGGGTTTAGTTCGTCATATTAGTTCATACAACAGTTTTAAATTGGGACTTTAAATATTTAGATAACGCAGTTTATAACTATTTATTAGATATTTTTTCTTACAAATATTATATCACAATTTTCATTGAACTTCATTTTCGTTTGATACAATTAATTATTGGCCCTTAAATTCTCAAGCATATCGGCAAATTCATCGGCCATGAAACTCCTTTTTTTAATTCTAATGTATTTTTTTCAAATCACAATTCTTTTTTGTATCTGTTTGCCCTTTTTTGAAGGTTCTTAAGCTTCTTTATTTTTTCTCTCAGCGAATTCTTGGTTGAGCACAGTTTCTTCTGAGTAACATTACAACTTGAAGTCATTTTTTCAAGTTGAAAAAATGTTTGATTGACTTTATTTGTCAATTCCCTCAACTTTTGTTGGGGATCGAACGTTTTTCACTCGTGGAATCGGAGAGGTGTGCCTTTTAATAGCTCCTCTCTCCTAAAAAAAAAAATAATAATAATAACCAAGTTATCGCCACCAGATCATATAAAATGCATGTTCTAAAAAACGCATCAACGCCGGATAAATATCGGCTACATTGGGTCAATCCAACATATCACTGGTGGATGTGGAGTGTTGGCTGGCACTGAATATCTACAGAGGCATAACAATGTGGCCAAAATTTTGCATCAAGCCCTGGCGGTGAAATACAATCTTCTAGATGTAAAGGCACCATATTATAAGTATCATCCCAACAGAATTCTACAAAAAGGTCCCCTTAAGCTATATTGGGATGAATCCGTTATAACAGACCATACAGTCCATCATAATAGACCAGATATTCTCCTTATAAAGTCGAGTGAGAGGAAAGCAAATATAACAGATATAACATAGATAGATAACAGATAACAGATAACAGATATTGCGATCCCCAACGACAACTGTAACAATGTAAACTCAACTGTGGGAGAGAAACTTCGAAAGTATCAAGAACTAGCGGCTGAGCTAAAGGAGCTATACCTTAGGCCTATCGTGCTCAAAGTAACTGAAAAATATATTTACTACCTGAGTAACTTTAGGTTTCAGGTATTCGGGAAAACTACCAAAAACTGACAGGACAATGCCATTTTTAAGTTTTACGTAAAATGGAGACGATCTGTCAAAATCCTCTTCTTTGAAGTGCTTGGAGCACAACCGGCTGGTTTTTGTGGGCTTTTAGTTCCCTGTTCTTATTGCTTGAACCCACTTTTTTCGTTCAATTTTTTCTGACGGTAAGCTAACCTGAAAGAATAAAATACCGAGGTCAAATTAAAAAGAAAAAAAAACTAATTTTATAAAAATAATTTTTTCTTAAGAAATATTCCGCAAACTTTTTTTAGGTACTTATAATTAAGTGTTTGCTTTGCAATTTTATTGAACCACAACAAAGATGTGGGTCGAATTCAACATGTATTGTTGGAGGTACTGCTTGTTTATCAGGCTTTTTTTACAGCATCCAAAGGCGACACAACAAGGCACATGCAATTAAACTTATACAACAATAGTAACTCGAAAATAAATTACTAAGGAATTAAAAAAGATCGAACGTGAATCAATAATAGAAACAAATAAGCGTTCTAACAATAACTAACGTCTGAACTCCGAAGAATAGGCAACAATGGCCCAAGGGGGTTAAAGGAGAGGGGGAATATGCCTCAGAGCTGTTGCCATCCCACAACTAGCCTTTCCGGCTTCTAGTCTATTTAATGTTCTGTGATTCTTCCTATTTTAACATAATTATTTGTTTAATTATTGAGTAGATTGTCTCCCTCCTTTAATTTTCTTGGAAATTATAGTTGCCTGATTGTCGGAAGAAATACAACAAACAAATTTAATAAGGTTCATTGTTGTATATTATGAAAACAATTGATACTTAAAATTATTTGCAGTTAATTTTCTTTTTTTAGGAAGTAAGAACAAACCCGAACAATTATGATGCTTGGTTTGATTTGCTGAGGCTTGTTGAAGAAGAGGGTAATGTAGATACCATAAGGGAAATGTATGAGAGAGCTATTGCAAACATTCCACCATCAAGGGTAATTAAATATTAATAAATTTAACATTTTTTTTAAATTTAAATACTGTATCTAGATTATTGTATTTAATTTATTTACCAACTATGCAATCACATTTTTAAGGAAAAAGATATGTGGAGGCGTTATATTTATTTGTGGATCAATTATGCCCTGTATGAAGAACTTGAAGCAGAAGACGAAGATAGAACAAGGCAAATTTATAGGACGTGTCTCGATATTATACCACATAAAACATTCACATTTAGTAAAATATGGCTTTTATATGCTCAGTTTGAAATCAGACATAAAAATCTTTCAACAGCACGTAAAACACTGGTTTGTAATTGTATTATTATTTTAAATTACTTTTTCCTATTTTGAAATGTTTTTGTATACTACTGAAAAACTTTACTCGTAGGGAATGGCTTTAGGAGTCTGCCCTAGAGATAAACTCTACCGAGGTTATATAGATCTTGAGATACAACTGAGGGAATTCGATAGATGTAGAACTTTATACCAAAAATTTTTGGAGCATGGTCCTGAAAACTGCATTACATGGATGAGGGTATACATATAAATTATACAATTTCTTTAATATAGATTTTGGAAAAATATTGACTAACTTTGAATAACATGGATAAGTTGAGTTTTCATATGCAATAAAAACAGTTACTTTAAAAGAAAATTTCTATTATTTAAGTGACACAAGTTTTCCATTAAATTTTTTTGGCATCTTCATCTTAAAGTATTTCAGTTTATATACAGCAGCTAATATTGGTCAGGGTTTCCTAAACTATTTAATGACAAATGGTGACTCGTTCTATTGTTTGTTTTCTTTAATTTCAAAAATGTATTTAAAATATACAAAAACACCCATGTATAATTTAAATGGCAGAGTGTTTCTTCATATATGATTTTTTATTGTAACAGGTGTTAGAAGAAGTTTATGGAATCTAGTGCATAGTACACATTTATAGTCTCAGTTATAGTTGGTTTATTACTATTTCAATTTCGTTTTTTATTGTCTGCTGAATAAATTCATCATTAAAATTTCTTCCTGGAATTTTAGTTTTTTATTTATTTACAAAACACTACTAAAAATATTCAATACATATTATTCCAAATGAAATTATTTGAGCTGATACTAAGGTGAGAAGAAGAGGTTTAAGAAGATAAAATATAATATCTTTAAGATGAATCAACCAAAAACTATTAAAAATTATTCACTCATTTTCTTCAGTTTTTGCTTATTTCTCTCATATTCTTTTCAACTTGCTGCTTCATATCCAAAAAAAAAAAAAAAATGTTATGGATTTAAGATAATGAGAGAAAAAATTATGAGGGATGTGGATTTTTGGTATCAGTTCTCCTGGTTGACGCTTTAAGTTAGGCCATAACATGTTTTGACTTTTCATTTGTTTTATTTTTAATAATACTCTCAAAGGTAAAAATAATTTTATTAATCGCTGTTTGTACTAACTATTACTGTCTGTATATAGATTAAAGAACCGACTCACACATACTGTTAGGTTATATCATCATCTGTACTTCGAAATGTTAGTTGAAACGTTTATTTCTTGATGAAATGTGCACATTTCTCATAATAACTAAAACAGATGATTATTATTTTTGAGAATATTAAGAAGGAAACAAATTAAAGTTAAAACTTAAATTGAAGCGACAACCTGTGGAATTGATATAGGGTTTTTTACTGCAACACCACATTTATTACTGCTCCCTCTGATGAACTCATTCTATTATAGAAAAAAAATGTGTTTACTCTATTTGAAGAAGTAAAAAAAAACTTAAAATAAATTACTATTTCAACAATAAGGCAATTAAAATAATTTTTTAAGGCAATAAAGAATAATTTTTTTTTTTAGTTTGCCGAGCTAGAAACACTATTAGGTGATATGGAAAGGGCCAGGGCTATTTATGAACTAGCAGTTAACCAGCCTAGGCTTGATATGCCTGAAATTCTCTGGAAAGCTTACATAGATTTTGAAATAAACATTGGTGAATCAAGGAATGCTAGGCAACTATATGAAAGGCTACTAGAGAGGACTCACCATGTCAAGGTTCGTAATAAATTATTAAGTAACAACAAAGAAAAATTGAGAAATATTTATTGTTTCCCCAATTTACAATGTTTCAATAAAGAATTCCAATTATTAAAAAACAAACTTGCTTGTTTTTTAGGTTTGGATGAGTTATGTTAAATTTGAGATGTCTCATAGCCAGGAGGAGGAAATCGAACCAATTTCATTGGCAAGGAGAATTTACGAGAGAGGTAATACTGCTTTGCGAGAATCTGGTGAAAAAGAGGAAAGGATTTTGTTATTAGAAGCTTGGAGAGAGATGGAGAAAGTTCATGGCGATGACGAAAGCTATAAGAAGGTTGAAGCCAAACTTCCCAGACGCGTCAGACGAAGACAAGCTGTTATTGGTGCAGATGGAGTAAGTAAAATATAAATTCTATTGTCACAAATTTATTCAATGTTAAGGTAATTTATAGATATTGTAGCTTTTAAAACTCCGTATGTCTAATAGGCTTATTTATATCCTTTATGATAGACTGGATATTTAAAAAAATAGCAAATGGTTGTGATAGTTGATTTTTATTTCCTGGCAGACCCAATAAATCTTGATATTCAAATTTTATTCAGTACCTGGTTCTCTACAGGAAATCAATTTTTGGATTCTTCCCTTGCCCTCAGTAAAATAATGTTATTTTTGTTACTGATCGATTTATTTTTTTTCTAATAGAGCGAAGAAGGTTGGGAAGAAGTATATGATTATATTTTCCCTGAAGATGAAGCAGTTAAGCCAAATCTCAAACTTTTGGAAAAAGCAAAGGCTTGGAAAAAGAAGCAAGAAGCAGATAACCAAACAAATGATGAAGACTGAATTAACTTGTGGTGTTAGTTAAGTGAGTCATAGTTATTAAGATTAACTTATTTATAATAAACTTCAGAGCTTTCAATTATAAAAACTTGTAAAAATAAGCCTTGTCCTTTCTCTGGGGTAAGTAGAAAACTTTTGGAGGTTATGAAAACTGTAAAAAAGCTAATAAATATTTTCCCTATAGCTCATCATGATCTTTGTCCAATATTTGGTTAGCTCCTATGCTTATCATGTTTGAATGTGTTTTATGTAATCTTTCTGATCCAAAGTTTGAATGAAGTTTTTATCAGTGTTCATAAAGGAACAATCAATAATATTCTTACAGTTAATGCAATGAAGTTTTTGTGGCCTAAATGTTCTTCCATTTGAACAGCTTCATTGTAATTCGTTGGACATATATTTCCATTAATACTAACATTTACCAACTTATCACGATTGAATGAAAACTTTTTTATTGCCATAAAAAAATTACAAAATCATGTGTACATATACATGAACGTTCTTTTAGTACATAGACAATGCTTGAAAGAAGTTTTCCCTGAACCTCGAGTGTCGTAATCATGATTGATTCTCCTAGTCTTCCCTAACTTTCTTCTTGACAGCGATGTTGGAGTCTCTCTTTGTATTTTTGTTGTGTATCTTTCACTATCTCAGATCGACATTTTGTTTCCTGCGATGTTTTTCTCTTCTACGCCTAAACCAGGAAATGCTCTAAGCTGCAGTCCATCTTTTATCTCCATTATACCATCAGGTCATACCCACAATCTCTATTAGATTGGCAGAAATGATCTGGAAAACTCTTTTAACAGACTCCTATAACCTATTCTTGCACTATATTTGTCCACACTAAGTAATCACTTAGATGAAAATCCTTAAAAAAGCAATGGAGAAGTCTAGGAGCAAGAAATACAGGGGCTTTAGAATAGCAATCCAACAAGTGTTCACCATAAATTGGGCGTTAGTTTAATCATTAATTTCTTGTATTTATTTCTAACAATAATGAACATTTACTCAATTTTTTTTTTCAAATACTACAGTTACATCGGCATCAAAGAAAGAAAGGGTGATCTTTGTCAAACAATTTAATTATTTAAAATTAATTTCATTCTTTATTTAATAACATCTCTGTATGAAACGCGATTGAAAAAGGAAAAAAATATGATAAATGCTTGGCCGAAGCGTCAAAAACTACACAGAGTTTCGTTGTAGAGCTGGTACTTTTTACCACAGCATGATGTGGGATGACATATGGCGGGGGTTGGCAAGCTAATTTCATATGCGACATGTCCAAATACTCCTGGAGGAAAGTGTTATATTGAGGTTCTAAATTTGTCCGCCTGAGCCTGCTCTCCATGTTCAGGAGTCGTTTATGAGTGGTTTTGTGTTTATTACCCAGCCTTGGAGCCTTGGTGTTTCTAAAAGGAAGAGAAGCTATATTGGCCAGAGGGTGTTCTGCGGTGGGTGTTCAAAAAATGTAGCTCACATAATTCGTCTTCTGGGTTCTGCAATGCTACAGATACGACCTCTTCTGTCTTCCAGAATGGAAGTGCAATGCCAAGTGGGGAGGAGCAACCAAAAAGCGTTACGACCCTATTTTCTGCTGGTTCGGTAATTTTCCCCAATAAAATCCACCCAAAGGAAGTTTTCACAGCTGACGGATTACCCCTGATGAAGGAATTATTGTTGTTGGAAAGGATTTCGGGATAGAGATCCGCACCAAGAAGAAAATCTATTTTCCCTTTTACGTGGAAAGCCGGATCGGATCGGAACTGGATGGGGAAGGCACTGCAGGATAGTGCTTGCATAGGAGGCGGATTTTCAAGTGATTCCTTAGGTGGGGCTGTAAAAGTAGAGCGGTGTAAATGTAAATGATGTTTCGAGAATCCACAGAAGATGTATTTACGTTTGGAGTTG
The DNA here is from genome assembly GCA_037127475.1 of Arma custos. NCBI lineage: Eukaryota > Metazoa > Arthropoda > Insecta > Hemiptera > Pentatomidae > Arma > Arma custos. The sequence goes on along the minus strand of CM073759.1, from coordinate 126,646,661 downwards.
CATTTTGACAACTTGTGGTTTCCCAGGCAATTAAAGCATTTTCTCAAAGTTTTTACTGTCTCCCATCGAGCATCAAAAATGTTCACAATGATTATGTGAAGCTGAACTAAGCGAGCATACAATATGAGCGGTGGAACATTCGGTGGAAGCAGATTTATTTGGTGTTGAAGAAGTTAGGCTGTGATGCGGGTTAGTCGTGATCAGAGCGTTTTTCGTGGGAAATTTGGTTGGTTTGGATTAGACTCGGTCTTACCAGGAGAACTCAGTTCGAGAATTTTATACGTTGGATATTGAACCCTTGAATGCTTGGCTTCGAATAATTTTCCAAGAATCCAAGCAAGGAAGAGCGAAATGAAGGAGAAGTGTATCAGATAAGTCTGGTTGATTCAAGGCCTTGAGTGCAGCAACATTTGTTAGAAAAATGTCAGATAACCTTTACAAATTTTGAAGATTCTCTTGGGACTGTGGTTTAAAATTCGTTATTTTTTTAATGTTGTTTTGGTACCGATCAACTACAGTTTCAAATGCAACCTGATAGTTGTCATAGTATAAATGAACCGATTTGATTAATTTCAAAGGTGGGCCTCGCAAAAATGAACGTAAATAGTACAAAATTTCAGATGAGGCCATTTGTCAATTTTCATGAATAAGGAACCGAAACCGAGAGTAAAAATTGGGCCAATCTTGAAGATGCCGGAAAATATTCGTAATTTGATTTTTGGACGTTTCGCATGCCCTATACCAGGCCTTTAATTTTTCGTAGGCAGGCTAGTACTAGTTAGCATATTGGGTGTTATACTGCCTTTGCTAGTATAACTCGGCGCAGGCTTGAGACCTAGTGGCCGTGTCGAAATTTTCGGGAGATTCTGTTTTAGAAGCAATTTCCATATTTTGATCTTGAATTTCATCGAATGATTTGTAATCCATATCAATTGTTCCATTCGGGATAAAAAAGTTGGAAAGTTTTCTTTTGTAAGATTTTTGATAAGTCATAAGCAGTTTGAATTTTATGAAAATATGTTTCCCTGTGGTAGCCCTCTATCTCCCGTCCATGAAGAAGGTTTCCATTTTACCTAAAGGGTGTACTTTTGAATATAAAAGGGCTGGAAGTTTTCGCTCTCTAGATATTTCTAGAGCAGTCCAGAACATTCGAGAGTATTCGAGAGCATTCCACATCATTGTTCCAGATAATTGTGAAATATTTTAGAACACTCTCGAATGTTCTGGAACATTTTAGAATATTGTGGACCATTCGAAGACTTTTTCGTATGAGTGGAGCTACCCATAGGAGTATATAAAGCAAGATCTGTCGTGGGTTCGAACGTTCTAAAACATTCCTGAATGTTCGGGAATATCCCAGATCATTGTGGAGCATTCCTCTCGAATGTTGTGGAATATTCTGGAACATTGTGGACCATTTGAAGACTCTTCTCTTTGAATAGGTGAAGCTTCCTATTGATATATGGGATTATGATTACCTATGTTATTAAATGGGATTATGATTAATAATATTTTTGTTAATTGTTTTAATTTTTAACTATTTTCATTTGAAGAGGATTGGTCGAGATTCGAACCCGGATCCTCTGTCTCTCCGTGACAGTACTCTACCAATTGAGCTACCGGAGTCGTTTACCAGCCAGGGACAAATTTGTTCTCTTATCTGATCCCTCGTCCCCGTGTTCCCACAATTTTTGCGATTTATGCACGAGAATGAATGTTCTTTGAACATTACTTAATTTTAGGATCTTGCTGCCTTACGTCATATTACTATTTATAATTTTTTTCCCGGCTGGTAAGCGACTACTGTAACTGAGTACTGGTAAGAGTACTGTCACGGGGAGACAGAGGACCTGGGTTTGAATCCCGGCCGATCCTCTTCAAATAAAAATAGTTAAAAATTAAAACAATTAACAAAAAAATTATAAAAAATATTATTAATCATGATCCCATTTAATAACATCATCCAACCATCCTTCACCTAATGCTGGAAACCATTCCCTAAAATCCTTTTTTGCCCATATACTATTTCAAATTAGTACTTATGATAACAGACAGAAGAATATAAAAATAAATATTTTAGATATTTGTTATCATAAAAAAAATTGAATTCTAACAAGAGAGGGTAGAAAAAATATAAAGAAAATAATTTGAAAATATTTTTATTTGATTGTAAAAACGCTTAATATAAAAACTAAATTACAATGACAATGAGATCACTCAACATCTTCTGGCCTTACAGGATGATCTAGAGGAATTACCGATTTCTTTTCAACATCACGACTTAATGCTTTTCTCATGTCTGTAAAACAAAATATATATTTAGAAAGCAATGTTTTCCTTTAAATTATATACATATTAGGATAATTTACTGAAAACATGACTACTGTTCAAATAACAAATTTTTTTTTGAAAAGCAGTCATGTGAACAGTCTAGTTGGAATTTTTAATTTGATTTTTCTAATAACTTCAAAATTAGAATATTTTATTTTCATGTACCCTTAAATATTTAACTAAAAATAATTTCTAATAAAAAAAATAAAATTTAAACTATTTATTATTTTGTTTTATGTTACAGATTGTAAATAAGTTTTTTTACCATAAGCGTTTTCATCAGGATCTCCAGAGTAATACTCCAATACAGTTCTATATACAACATATCCCAGTTTCTTATACATTGCTATTGCATTTTTGTTACTCACACGAACAAAAAGATCGACAAAATAGCATTTCTTCCTGTAAATTTGTATATTTAGAATGTAATATAAACAAAATCTCTTTTAAATATATAAATAAATTTGTTTTATATTTATTATTTTTATGATGGTGATAATTTTTTAATATTTTAATTTTGAAGAGAAAAGATTTGTCCAGGCCGGAATTCAAATGCGGTTTGCCCATGTCTCTAGCGCGGTGCTCTAACCAACTGAGCTAACCTGTCTCATAACATGGCCAGATAAAATCCATTATCTTCACCAATCCTATATCCCCGTGTTCTCGCAAATAAGAGAATGGATTGGTCTGGCCGTGTTACGAGCCAGGTTAGCTCAGTTGGTTAGAGCACTGTGCTAGTGATGCGGGCGACCTGGGTTCAAATTATGGCCTGGACAAATCTTTTCTCTTCAAAATAAAAATAAATAAATTTGATTTCATAACTTTTTCCATAAGTATAATCCTTTAGGAAACCAAGATTTTAATATGGCAAAAACCAATTCAGTATCTAAGTGATAAGTTATTAAAATAATCTATAAGTGCATTGTTGTTATTGACATTGGTGATATGATATTACTATAATACTATAATATTACTAATGCAAGGTATTACAATTTTCTTTTTTTAAAGCTTAAAAATGAATGATTAAATTTCTAATATGAACTATTGAGTAATATTATAGTATTACTAGTATTATTATAGTTAATAATAGTATTATTAACCATTCTCAGGAACTAGCCAACAAATAAATAGTATTTACCTCAATAAAATAATTCTGAATCAATTTATTTTATTATTTCATTTTAAACACAGGAGAATATGTCTCCCATATTGTTTCATTTACAAAGTAAATTGAATCTAAAATCGATAGCTGAACGCTGAAAGAAACTAACTTGTAAACATATGTTAAGTAATTTGATAAATAAATGAAGAAAAAGTTCCAAAAAAAGCATTCGCCCCTAGAGGACCAAAATGTTGGGGCGCCGTAAGGGTAACAGGGATTGCTTTTACCAATAGATCAAATCTCTGGCAGGCTGCTTCCTTAATCTGAATAAAATAATTTTCTTTACAGAAAATTACCTGATAAATTACATTTAAATTGCAAAAATAAAGGGAAGTTGGAAATAATACCGAATGCTTGTTTTTTAAAAACTTATATATTGATAAATGAAAAAATAAATCATACTACTTACAAATTAAAAAAACAATTAATTAAATCAAAATACAATTAACAAAATTATTAAATTTTCTAAAATGAAAGTAAGCATTAAGTATTCAACTTAAAGCTTAAACAACATAATTAAACCTTTTCGGTTCGGTTCAATTAAATTTACATTAGTAAAATATAAAAAAAGGGTAAATAAATCACAATAAACAATATGCAAAATACCTTAATTTCAGTTGAGTGAAATGAATAAATATTGTTACGGGCGTACAAAGGAAGGCGGAAGCGGGGGATTAGCGGCTTAACTCCGTCAGCGGGAGACGTTTAAATAGGATTAGGACGGTTCTAGATCGTCTTCTTTTGTCGGCAAAGGATTAAGAATATTCCAGAATTGTCTGGCCCCTCCGTGTTCTAGAATGTTCGGCTTTGCCTATAAAAAGACTTCTCTCACCTCGAGTCAGTCAGTCTTAGCCTGAGAGTAGACCAGTGAAGATCTGTGATAAGTGAGTGTCAGTGTGATAAACTAGTCAGTGTTGAACCGGCCAGTGTAATAAGTGTAACAGTGAACTGTAACAGTCTCGCGAGTGTAATAAACTGTTTCTGTTTGTTACTGTGTATCAGTTTGTCATACTTGGAGAATCTTACGGTCGGTGGACTAGTGAACTGTAAGTGTTAATATTAGTTATAAATTGTAGTGTAATTTTATAATATTCATAGAAACTATTGTAACTAGTTAAGCTATCTAGAATTAGTAAAATCTTATATTATTGTAATAATTAAATAGGAGTTAGGCCTAGATTATAATATTTAGAATATTGTTATTATAAATTTATATTAGTTTAATAATTTAATTGTTAATAGTTTAATTGTATCCTTTTTATCATTTTGTTAATAAATATTAGTATCTTTAATTAAGGAATTGTTTAATTCATTGTTAATACCCAGTAGCCCGTAACAAATTGGTGTCAGAAGTGGGATCAAGCTGGATATGGCAAGAGGTGTGATGACGCTGGGAGACGAAGAAGTCATCCTCCGGCAAGGAAAGGATATCTACGCTCGAGTGCGCTTACTAGAAGACACCACTTTACCTTCTCGGAGCCAAATCATAACACATGGGACGGTCGAAGGACATCTACATGAGGGTCAATGTGTGCTTCTTGAACCTGGAAAACAAGAACAGGATATTGGACGCGGCGTACTGGTGGCTAGGTCTCTCATCAAGGTCGGACGTACCACTCCGATTCGGCTAATGAACCTGAACAGCTTCCCAGTAACGCTGAACAAAGGAACACCGGTAGGTGAATGTACAACCGCTACCTCAGTGGTTCGTCAGCTGCAACGTCATCCCACCGAGCTGCGAGGACTGCCGGAAGAACTAACAGGATTTGTGGACGAATCCTGCCGGGAACTCTCAGAACAGAGCGAGGAAGTGAAGAAGATGATTATCCGATGGCAGGACGTCTTCGAGATCGGCCCAGGGCCACGGGGTAGAACGGATATCGTCCAGCACAGAATTGACACCGGGGATGCTAAGCCCATCCGACAGGTCCCGCGGAGGCTGCCGTTAGCCAAACGGGAGGACGCCGAGAAGATCATCAAGGAGATGGCGACTGATGGTGTCATTGAGCCTTCGAGTAGCCCCTGGATGTCTCCTGTTGTATTGGTGAAGAAGAAGGACGGCACAACGAGATTCTGCGTAGACTACCGCCTTCTGAATAACGTCACCAAGAAAGACAGTTATCCGCTCCCCAGGATTGATGATACCCTGGACACCCTAGAGGGGTGTGAACTATTCTCTACCTTGGATCTCCGCAGTGGATATTGGCAGGTTGGATTGAAACCTGAAGATAAAGAGAAGACAGCGTTCTCGATTGGGACTGGACTCTGGCAATTTACAGTAATGCCATTCGGACTTTGCAATGCTCCTGCAACATTTGAGAGGCTGATGGAAAGCGTGTTAAGAGGTCTCTCTTGGGAAATTTGCCTGGTATACCTAGATGACATCATTGTGCTGGGAAAGTCCTTCGCTCACCATCTGAACAATCTGGAGAAGGTCTTCGAACGACTGCGTGCAGCGAACCTTAGATTGAACCCGAAGAAGTGTCATCTCTTCCGAAGGCAAGTCAACTATCTGGGGCATGTTGTGTCGGACAATGGAGTTGCCGTTGACCCAGAGAAGATTGCAGCGATCACCGAATGGCCAGTACCTCGAGATAAGCACCAAGTAAGAAGTATTCTCGGCCTCTGCACCTACTACAGGAGGTACGTGAAAGGATTTGCAAACGTTGCAAAACCTCTTACCAGGCTTACCGAGGAGAAACGGACTTTCCTTTGGGATCACGAATGTCAGGCATCCTTTGAGGAGTTGAAGAAGAAGTTGAGTAGTGCTCCTATTCTGAGCTATCCCCGTCCCGAGGGCAAGTTCATACTTGACACAGACGCCAGCAACGCCGCTATTGGGAGCGTCCTCTCTCAGCTCCAAGATGGAGAAGAAAGGGTCATTGGATATTTCAGTAAAGCGCTCTCAGCTCCGGAATGCAACTACTGTGTAACAAGGAAGGAGCTTCTGGCAGTGGTGAAATCTATAGAGCATTTTCACAAATATCTATACGGCAGAAGATTCCTCCTGAGAACGGACCACGCGGCTCTAATGTGGCTGCTACGATTCAAGTCACCAGAAGGACAAGTGGCGAGGTGGATAGAGCGCCTTCAAGAATATGACTTTGAATCTGCTCATCGTGCTGGAACGAGTCACAGAAATGCGGATGCGCTCTCAAGGAGGCCTTGTGGCGAAGACTGCGGGCATTGTTCTCGACAAGAAGAGAAGCAGGCAGCAGTGTTGAGGACAACGGTGGTCATGGACAGTTGGCAGGATGCGAGTAGCGCTCCGACTGTCGATGAGGAAGGACCTACGCTGGAACAGCTCGTGCGGATTATCCCCACCTCAATTGGCAGTTAGTGAACTCAGTCAGCTCTCGACCGTCAGTAAGGTAAGACGTGTTTTTACTTTACTCCCGGGAAAAGTGCTGGCGCGTTTGTGTGGTGGTGGTTGAGGCCCGAGGGACACTTTTTGCGAATCGGAGCCCTCCACGGACAGGAGATTTTGGAAATCTAAAAAATTTCCAAAATCGAAAAATTTTTCCAAAAAAAATTTTTTTTGGGAAAAATTTTTAAAAATTTTTTTGGTGCAAAAAATTGTGTGAAGTGTCGGACGGAAAATGCCCCAAAAAAATTTTGGAAAAAGTGTTATAGGAGAGACGGCAAACGCCGTTGAAGGTGCCCAGGAGAGGAGAGACCTGAATGGTGGTGAACGAGAGAAGAGTTCCCTCCATGGTGGCCCAGAGACTTCTACGGTGGTGCAGGATATAAGTAAGCCTGCAGCGGCCACAGAAGAAGGCAAGGGCGCTGAGAGGAAGGCAGAAAGATGGCTATGGCCTCTGACCTCAGCGTCCGATACTGCGGACACGGACGCAGAAGAGAAGACTGGGAGGAAGAGGTCCCGGAAGGATAACTCTCCTGAAGAAGAGACCGAGGAAGACCCAACTGATAAGGGGGAAAAAATTGCAGACAGGTTGAGGGCCTACCTTGTCAGGAAGAAGGTTCCCCTGGATGCCCAGAGCCATATCAACGGTCAGGTGCGAGATATACTGGGCATCATTGTGGGCCTTCAGGCGCAGTGGAGGACGGTGCCCACCATAGTGGAGGAGGTGGTGAACGAGGCCCTGAATGGGGAGACGCTCCACCAGATTATTGCGAAGAGGGTCTCAGAGATTATCGCCCCCATGGTGGCAACATCTATTAGTGATGCCATTGGGGGAGAATACGACCGGAAAAAGAAGCAGTGGGTCTCCCCCACTCTCAATAGAGTTCAGGGCCTTATCGGGGACCTCCGGCTGAAGGACCAGGAGGCCGGGATCTTGAGGCACGCTGCCAAGACTAGGGCGGAGGAGAGGAGGAAAAAGGTGGAGACCAAGGCTAAGGAGCCCGAGAAGGTGGTCGCAGGACCCTCCGGGTTGGTCCCACCCCCACCCCCTAGCAAGTACTGCGGCCTCATGCCGGCCCCGATGCCCCAGAGGAGCAGCGCTACCCCGATATGCCGGGGCAGGAACATGGAAGTGGACTCCAGCGAGGAGGAGGAGCAGAACTGGGAGGTTGTGCAGAAAAAGAAGAGGAAGAAGAAGAAGAAGAAGCAGCCAACCTCCCAGGAAGAGGAAGAAGAAGACGCTCTACCCCCCTCCTCGGAAGGAAAGAGGAAAGGGAAGAAACTGACCTTCGCTGGAGTCCTGGCCAGGGTTCCCGCGGCGCAGACCAGGCCCGACGCTCCCACCTACATTACCCTCCAGGGTACGACTGCAGGGTGGGATGCCGGGAAGATCCTGGAGCAGCTCCCATCCCAGGAGAAGCTCAAGCAGATCGGCGCCAGTGCTGGAGTGGTCAGGGTGACCAAGTCTGGCGCCGTCCTGGTCAGGACAGGAGGAGCCGACCAGGCCAAGAAGATAATAGAGTGGGACGCCCTGAAGGAGAAGGGGCTCGAGGCGAGGCTGGCGATGGCGAGAAGGCCTCGCCTGGAGCTGAGTGGCGTCCCCAAGCACTGGGATGGGAGCGTGCTGGAGTGCTACCTCTGGGGCAAGGTACCCCTGGAGAAGCCGGAGGAGGGGAGCGCCAGAAGGGCGTGGTTAAGACCCTGCTTCTCCACGCCCGCGAGGGGCGGGCTTACGAGGAGGTGGATCGTGGAGGTCCACCAGAAGATGAGGCTCGCCCTGATGGGGCTCACCCCGGAAGACGTCAGCGGCGGATGGTGGGGGATGGTCATCAGGGACTACCTCGACCCCCTGCTCTGCCTGAAGTGCCTTGAGCACGGCCACACAGCGCGGTCCTGCACGGCGGAGATCGCGTGCAAGTGGTGCCAGGATACCGGGCACAAGGCTGCGGAGTGCCCGGCAAAGGCTAGAGGCACCAAACCGCAGTGTAGGCACTGCAAGGCGAAGGGCAGACAGGGGAAAGATCTGAATCATTGCGCGGGCAGCAGGGAGTGCCCGTCGTATCTTCAGCTGATGACCATCCAGATGAAGAAGACCCGGTATGCGTAGGCTGCAGATTCTGCAGGTCAACATGGGCCGAAGACGAGTGGTCGCGGACGAGCTGAGAGCTCTCGCTAGGGATGCTGACATCATGGCTATTCAGGAGCCATGGTGTCAAGGAAATGTGGTCGCCGGATTCGGTGTCGCGTCGAGGATAGTCGCTATGGGCAGTGGAGAGAGGAGGCCTAGGGCGGCTATTGTGATAGTTAATCCAAACCTCGATGTTATGGAACTGAAGCAATTCACCACGGCGGATCAGGCGGCATGTTATGTCAGATGGGGGAGGATATCCTTCGCCCTCGTGTCGTCGTACATGCCGCCGAAGCAAAGGATAGAGGAAAATGTATCCGCCGTGGAGGCCATCGCACAACGATACAGGAGTGTGGTGGTCTGTTCCGACACCAATTCGTGGAGCACGGCCTGGGGTTCAGTGCGCACAGACGCCAGAGGAAGACTGGTGGATGAAACCGTGGCGAGGTGCCAGCTCTTGGTCTTGAACGAGCCCTCTGGCCCAACTTTCGTTGGAGCCAGGGGCGAGAGCTGGATAGACGTCACACTCGCCACGGCCACCATGGCGAGGCGTATTGCGGGCTGGACCCTACGGTCTGACACGAGCTCCGACCACCGGGTCATAGCCTTCAGTGTGGTAGAGGAGGAAGGCGGAGCCTTACCAGTGGAGAGGGGCTTCGTGACCCGAACGGCGAACTGGGGAGACTTCTCCAGTGAACTGGAGGGAATATTGGTCGATAGAGAATGGGAAGAGATGGCGCCGATGGAAGGCGAGTCAGCCGTTGACCGCAGAGTGGCGGGGCTGACGGGCGCCATCACGGAAGCGGCCAATATGACCCTCCAGCGCCGCAGAGCGAGAGCGCGTCCGGTCCCATGGTGGACGCCTGCCCTGACGCTCCTCAAGAGGGAGTATTACAGGGCCAGGCGCAGGTTCCAGGAGTGCAGGGAAGAGGAGAGGAGACCGGCACTCCGAGAGGAATCCAAGGCTAGGTACAGGGCATACCGAAACGGCGTGCGTCACCAGAAGAAGGTATCCTGGGACGAGTTTATCGTCAAGGAGACAGAAAAGAATCCCTGGGGAATCCCGTACAGGGTGGCACTGGGCAAGGTGAAGCCGCTAACCATGATGGCGGCTATCAGAGTTGGAGATGCCCAGGCAACCACCCTGGAGGAGACGGCAGATATGTATATAGCCTATACATACCCCAGGGATGATCCGTCTCAGGATACGGAGGAAGACAAGATGGTGAGACGCACCACGGTATGCCCTCCAGGTACCGAGCTGAGTCCACCGTGGGATTTATGGGACCTACGTCTTGCCGTGGATAGGCAGAGGACCGGAAGAGCTCCAGGACTTGACGGGATCGACGCCGCGATCTTGAAGAGGAGCGCCCCCCTCATTGAGGATGACCTTCTTGGCATCTTCAATGAGTGCCTGGACCAGGGGCGGTTCCCGAGACAGTGGAAGATCGCGGATCTGAGACTCCTCTACAAGGGAGGAGGCAAGGATAAGGAGACGCCGAAGGCGTACAGGCCGATATGCCTCCTCCCGGTGATGAGTAAAGTCCTGGAGAGCCTGATAGTCACCAGCCTAAGGCCGGTCCTTGATGCGGCGAGCCATCCACGGCAGTTCGGCTCGACCCGTGGCAAGGGAACGACCGATGCACTGTTGAGAGTGCGCAGGGACGTAGAAGAGAGGGCGGAGAAGTACGTCATGTTGATATTGTTCGACATATCCTCCGCCTTCGATAGCGTGTGGTGGCCCTGCGTACTCCAGCGGCTGCAGGAGTTCGACGCCCCCAGCAACCTGTACTCCCTCGTAAGTAGCTACCTCAGCGAAAGGAGTGTCAGGATAAGAGGTAGCTACTACGAGGTCGAGAAGGAGATAGAGAGAGGTTGTCCACAAGGGTCGGTCCTCGGGCCGGCCCTGTGGAAACTCGTCTTTGACCAGCTGCTGGGGGAACTGGAAGATCATGGTTTCCTTGCCACGGCCTACGTAGACGACCTGGCAGTCATCGTGGCCGCGAACAGCAGAGCCAGAGTGAAGACGGAAGCAGAGAGGTGCGCCAGTCTCGTAGCGGAATGGTGCGTGAGGAGGAAGTTGAGTATGGCCGCTGCCAAGACCCAGGCCATACTCCTGAGAGGCTCCACCGACAGGGCTCACCCTATCACACTGGACATCCAGACGGAGAGGGTCAGGCTAGGTGAGGAGGTGACATACCTAGGCGTGAGGTTTAGGAAAAACTTCGACGCCACTCCTCACCTGGGATACCTGAAAGATAGGGTGACCCTGTCACTCAACGGACTGGGAAGGATCGGGGGTGCATTCTGGGGCCTCAGGTACCCGGCAACGATGACCATTTATAAAGGCGTGGTCTTGGGTATCCTGAGGTATGCATCCCCGGTGTGGAGCCGCAACCTCACGCAGCAGCAGAAGAGGAGACTGGCGACGATCCAGAGACTGGCTCTGCTACGGGTCACGAAGGCGTACAGAACGGTGTCGCATGAGGCGGTGCAGGTGCTTGCCGGAGCCATGCCCCTGGACCTCCTCCTGAAGGAGGATGCCCTCAAGTACGAGGCGAAGAGGCAGGGGCTGGAGACGCTCCCGGAGGGACTCCGTCAGAGGATCGGCGAGACCCCGAACCAGTGGAAGAGGATTTTGAGGGAGGACTCGATAGAGCAGTGGAATGGACGGTGGGTGACGAGCCAGAAGGGCTCTACGTTGAGAAAGTTTTTCCCCACCGTCCAGTCGAGGTTGTCTGCGACATGGGTCCTCCCGGACTACTGGGTCTCGCAGATGCTGACGGGACACGGTGGGTTCCGGGGAAAGCTCAGTGAGCATAGAAGAGAGGTCGACCCCCGGTGCCCCACCTGTGGAGTCCCAGAGACGGCGGAGCACGTGTTGCTCACCTGCATCGCGATGGAAGGACACCGTGCCAGGTTGTCAAGGAAGACCGGGATCTTCGTCCTCGCCGAGGAAGACTTCCCCCGCCTCATGGAGGAGGACAATTACCCCCACTTCAGGGAGTATGTCTACGGGTGGAAGGAGGTGGTCGGTCCTGCGCATTTTACCATCAGCAGGATACGGCCACCCGGCGAGCCACCGGACCAGGAGACACCAAGGCATTCGGAGGAGGACGAGCCCCCAGGAGCAGAGGACTGAGGGAGAGGACTGGCCGGATGCGGACCGGACGGATGCGGCGGACCAGGATGGCTGGACGGCAACCGGACGGAGGCAGACCGGCCAGGAGGCCTTAAAGGTGCTGCCCCATCAGTAAGGTGCACATCCGTGCACCGGGCAGCACCACAGATTTTTATTTTTTATTTTTATTTTTATTTTAAAATTGTACCCAGGAGATTATAGAGGTACCCCCCCAAGAATTGTAGAATAAGAATTTATTTAAATAAAGAGTTGTTTTTTGGCGGTGGTGGGCGTGCGTAAACCCAACGTATCAACCCACCACCGCCGTACCCCGTATGCCAGAAATGGCAGGAAGGGGGCAAAAAAAAAAAAAAAAAAAAAAAAAAAAAAAAAAAAAAAAAAAAGTTGGCAGGATGCAGAGGTGTCAAAGGAGCAGGACAGGGACCCGGACTTGAAACAAATGAAGCAGTGGAAACTATCAGGGCAAGGAAGACCAACCTGGCAGGATGTTGCTCCAATGTCGAAGAATGTAAAGACTTACTGGGCCCAATGGGACTCCATTCTAGTGGACAACGGTCTGCTGAAACGGACATTGGAGAACACGGAAGGAGATCAGCGCAGACTACAGCTCATCGTCCCAAAGAGTAAAGTGCCCGAAGTACTCAGGGAACTTCATGACGGAGTATCTGGCGGCCACCTTGGAGTTCACCGTACATTGGAAAAGGTACGTGAACGCTTTTACTGGGCGAACCTCAAGGACGATGTGTTGGACTGGTGCAGGCGTTGTGCGACTTGTGCGGCTTCTAATGGACCCATAAGAAGAAAGAAGGCCCCAATGAGGAAGTACAACGTAGGAGCACCGTTCGAGAGGATAGCAATTGACATCGCTGGCCCTTTCCCTGTGACGGATGAAGGTAACCGGTATATTCTCGTGGCCATGGACTACTTTTCCAAGTGGGTGGAAGCTTACGCCCTTCCGAATCAGGAGGCAGTCACGGTTGCGGACGTACTGGTGAAGCAGCTCGTCAGTAGGTTTGGAGTACCCATGGAACTTCACTCTGACCAGGGACGAAACTTCGAGTCTGCAGTCTTCTCCGGGATGTGCGAAGCACTGGGAATACGGAAGACCAGGACGACACCTCTTCACCCTCAATCCGATGGCATGGTGGAGCGCATGAACAGGACTATGGGTCGATATTTGTCCAAAGTGGTCTCCGACCATCAGCGAGACTGGGACCAGTATCTTCACCTGTTCCTGCTGGCCTACCGCAGTTCAGTCAGTGAGGCAACGGGGCAGACTCCCGCAAATGTGGTATTCGGCAGAGAACTTCGGTTGCCTTGTGATCTGAAATTCGGTTTCAAGCCTGACGAGGAAATTGCCGGAGAGGAGTACGTCACGGATCTACGGAAGCGAATGGATAATATCCACGAGAAGGTTCGCACAAACATCCAGGGGGCAAGTGACAGAATGAAGGAGCGCTACGACATCAGGGCTGAGAAAGGTGGCTACCAACCTGGAGACTTGGTCTGGCTACATGATCCTCGAAGAAGGCGAGGCTACTCACCTAAACTGCAGAACTCCTGGGACGGCCCGTTTAAGATCGTCAAGAGGATCAACGACGTCGTATATAGGGTCAGGAAGCAGCCTAAAGGAAAACCCAAGGTAGTCCATTTCAATAGACTGGCCCCGTACAAAGGAGACCATGGCCCGGCAGAAAACCAGTAGGTTAGGTACCTAAACAATGTGGAGACAAATAATGACCCAGTTGCAAATACTAAGGTACCAGGGTTTCGTGGAGTAACTCAGGTAATCTACAGGGATATCTTCTCGTTACCAGTGGAGTATTCTCTGGCCCATTGCGTTGCCGAAGATCTGAGGACTTCTCGAGGGATTGCAACGGTCTTCAGGAAGAAGTTCGGCGGAACTGAGGAGCTGGAACGCCAAGAACCAAGTGTCGGGAAGGCACTCCACCTGCCGCACGAGGGACGACACCTGTTTTACTTGGTTACCAAGCGGGCCACTGATCAGAAGCCAACATATGACGCACTGCGGCGAAGCCTCGACGACCTTCGGAGTAAGCTTCTGAGACTGCGTGTCACTAAGCTCGCTATTCCGAAGTTGGGCTGTGGATACGACGGCTTGGATTGGAAGATTGTCAGGGACATGATCGAACAGACATTCGCCAACTCTGGAATTTCCATATTGGTGTGCACGTTCAACCCCTGGAAAGAAAGTGCGTCTCCATCAGCAGAAGCTCATAACTGCCCGATTTCTCCAGACTATGCTCTGGGGCAGAACACTTTTAAGGAGGGGGCAGTGTTAGGGGCGTACAAAGGAAGGCGGAAGCGGGGGATTAGCGGCTTAACTCCGTCAGCGGGAGACGTTTAAATAGGATTAGGACGGTTCTAGATCGTCTTCTTTTGTCGGCAAAGGATTAAGAATATTCCAGAATTGTCTGGCCCCTCCGTGTTCTAGAATGTTCGGCTTTGCCTATAAAAAGACTTCTCTCACCTCGAGTCAGTCAGTCTTAGCCTGAGAGTAGACCAGTGAAGATCTGTGATAAGTGAGTGTCAGTGTGATAAACTAGTCAGTGTTGAACCGGCCAGTGTAATAAGTGTAACAGTGAACTGTAACAGTCTCACGAGTGTAATAAACTGTTTCTGTTTGTTACTGTGTATCAGTTTGTCATACTTGGAGAATCTTACGGTCGGTGGACTAGTGAACTGTAAGTGTTAATATTAGTTATAAATTGTAGTGTAATTTTATAATATTCATAGAAACTATTGTAACTAGTTAAGCTATCTAGAATTAGTAAAATCTTATATTATTGTAATAATTAAATAGGAGTTAGGCCTAGATTAGAATATTGTTATTATAAATTTATATTAGTTTAATAATTTAATTGTTAATAGTTTAATTGTATCCTTTTTATCATTTTGTTAATAAATATTAGTATCTTTAATTAAGGAATTGTTTAATTCATTGTTAATACCCAGTAGCCCGTAACAATATAATAAAGAAAATAATTTGAATTTGAAAACAAAATACATTCTTAATTGTAAATATGTAATTCTTTAACTGCGCAATTAAGATAAATAAATGTCTCAATACCCTGTAGATTTAGATGCGTTTGAGCGAAGTCGGCATAAAAAAAACACCAGGGAGATTTAATGTTGAAAATGAACACTCGCGAAAAACTATGAAAAAATAAACAGCAATGGTCGCACTGAAAACAATAAAGACTGACTGCTGTAAGGTAGGTCCTGACGGTAAGCTGTCCAAGACAACAGTGGTGTTGTTGAATAGAGTCAGATTATACATCCGATGGATGTGGAAGATAGACCCAGGAAAGCATTAAGTGTTAACAGATTTGGGAGTCATAATAATTAGTTTAATAATAGTATTTGATACTGTAGATATCAAATAATATATTGGTCATACTTAAAGTGTGTTTTTTATTAGGAAATCTTATATAAATTATTTTTAAATATTTTATTTGAAAAGAAAAAGTATGACCAGGACCGGGACTCGAACCCTAGAACGCTCTAGCCATGTTCCTTTCTTATATGATTTTTTTCTCAGCACTTTTGAAGAAAACACCTCTATCTATCCTTGTCAAAATCCATTTGATAACATTTTGCACATAATTTTGTCTTAGGAATTATTCCGAACTTCTGGAAGTATTTCACAGCTTCTTCTTTTAAAATTGAATATTCCTCAAGTGTGTGTTATTCTATAATTCTGTCTATAAATTTTTAAGGATTAAGACAAAAACACACAATTTAATTTAATAAACAATACAGAAATTTAAATAGACAACAAACAAAATTAACAAGACAAAAATACTAAAAAAATACAGAAAATAATTTAATAATGTACACAAAGATGACTCAAATGAGACGTGTTAAAAAGAGGTTTCACAAGATAAGGAGGTAGGTTTTAGGCCGACCGGCTAATACACAAGTACCGAAAATAAAATTGAGTTATTCTTAACTGCCAACTAGACCATTTTCTTCGAGTTCAAACAAATATATTGTTAAGAATTTGATATTTTAATAAATTTTAAGATATATAATATGATATTATGGAGAGTTGGTTAATTAAAAATCAACGTTAATTTTATTTTATTACAAAATTTAAATTATTACAAAGAAAACAATATTTGATTAAAAGGAAATCTCCGTGGTTCAATGATAATTAATTTTAAAGTCGGGATAACTAGAACAAATTTTAAATTACAAACACAATTCTCAAAGTTAAATGATTCAAATAGACACTCACAGATGTTAACAACTTGAAGATCCTGTCTTCTGGACACCTTGTACTCGAAAAATGATGAATAACTGGAAGGTCTTCTTCCCTGGACGCGTCGCACTCGATTGATAATAACTGGAGAGGTCTTCTTCCCTGGACGCCCTTCTCACCAGCGTGACATAAATGGAGAGGTCCTATCCTTAGGACGCGTTGAACTAGAGTGGAGAATATGGCGGGGAACGCCGGTAGGGAGCGGCAATGCCATTTGAATCAATATGAAAATCAACTTTACTTATAAAAATTGTGTTTTTTCATTGAACAAATCAAATATTAATTTAATAAAAAAAATATTTTATAAGTTTTGGAATTATTTTTATTTACTTAAATAAGTTGTTCAGTAATCGATATCAACTTTACGGTAGTCCGATTGATAATAACTATCGATAGTTTTTATTTATTTCTAACATATTTTGAACCTCAACATTCGCCTGTCTTATATAAAAAAAAATAATTAAAAAAAATGTTTATTTTCCGGATTCTTTATGAATTATTAGATTTAGTCATTCACTAGTTCTTTTCAATTCTTTCTTCAACGTAGTACCTCTTTAACAGGCTAGTGTGAAACATCCCTCTTTGTTCTCCGTTAACTGTCTCAACAATATAAGTAAATTTAGACACTTTTTTAGAGATTTTATAAGGTCCTTCGTATATGGGTGTTAATTTGGCATTTAATTTCTCTTTTTTAGGTATTCTTAGTGCCCTAACCAACACGAGGTCTCCTATTTTAAAGTTTTCATATAGGGTAAATTTATTTTTATTATTAATCTCATTTTTGAGCCTAAGTTTTTCAAAATTATTTTTTATTTGATTTTCTATATCTTCTAACGACATTGGCTTATAATTTGGATACTCTTCTTCTATGTAACATTCCCAAAATCGTCGTGGTTTTAATCCAAACATTGCTTCTATAGGTGTGAATTCGGTTGTGGAGTGGTATATCGTATTAATGCAATTTTCAATTTTTTCTAAATTTCTTACCCATAGTTGGTGATTTTCGGTAACCACATTTCTTAAGTAAGTGAGAATATCTCTATTTGTTCTTTCTGCATTGTTTCCACAAGGGTGTCTTATGGACGTTAAAATTCTTTTAATCGTATTCTTTTTCAAAAATTGATTCCATTTTTCTGATGTGAATGCTGTAGCGTTATCGCTCAAACACCTTTTTGGTTTTCCGATTTCATAAAAAAATTTCTCTAAAGAATTTATTGCTTCCCTCATATTAGCCTTTTTAGTTGGGTATAATTTAGTTAGCTTGGTGAAATTTTCAAGTACAACAAAAATATATTGGTAACCGTTACTCTTGGTTAAAGGCCCCAAATAATCCACTGATATAAGATCTAACCTACCACTAGGTATAATAGTCTGCAAGGGAATATTATTAGTTTTAGATGGTTTATTTATCTGGCAAAGATGGCATTTTCTTATTTCTTTATTAATTAATTTTCTTAATTTTGGATAAATAAATCTCTCTTGAATAATTTTAAAACATTTAGTAACTCCAGTATGACAAAATTTTTCATGAACAACAGATATCAGCTTTTTCATGTCTGTGCTGGACGGTATAAATAATGTAGTATTGATCTTTAAATTTTTTGTGCATCATTCCATCTATAATCTTGTAAGTTTCAGGTTTTTTTAATTAATTTTAACTTTAAATCTTCATCTTCTTTTTGATTTTGAATCATCTCTTGAAAAAATATCTCTAAATTTATGTTATTTGTTAAAAAATCTTTGTTTTTTGCCTGGTTCATGCATGGAATCCTGCTCAAATAATCAGCTATTTTATTTTCCTTACTGGGAATGTTCTCAAAAGTCAAAGGTAAATTATTTAAAAAATTTATCCACCGTATAATTCTATCAGGTGGGTTTTTACAGGTTTGCATAAATATGATGGACTTACAATCAGTTCTGATTGTGGTTTGAAATCCGGCTATAATGGAATAAAATTTTTGTATTGCATGAATAATACCCAACAATTCCTTTTCAGTACTATAATAATTAAGTTCAGCTGCTTTGAACGATTTACTACAAAAGGCAATAATTTTCTTTTCTTTATTTTCGTCTAGCTGATAAAGAACTCCACCAGAAGCGAACATCGAGCTGTCGGATTCTATAATGAATTTTTGGTTAAAATCGGGGTATGCTAAAATGAGGTTGTGATTCAATTTTTCTTTAAGTTCTTCAAAAGCATTCTGATGTTCTGGCTTCCATTGAAATTTATTTTTAATTGATGTCAAACCATAAAGAGGTTTGGCTGTGTTGGCAAAATGTGGACAGAATTTATTATAAAAATTAATTAATCCAAGGAAACTTTGTAAATCCTTTCTATTCTTTGGAGTGGGAAAATTTACTATTTCGTCTATTTTATTTGTTTCTTTTGCAATTCCTCGATCTGTTAATTTATATCCTAGAAATGATACTTCCTTTACAAAAAACTTTGATTTATTTAAATTCACTGTGACACCCATATTCTTAAAAGCTTGTAGTACTTTTCAAAAATGTTTAAAAATTGTTGAAATGTATTAGCATGTACCAAAATGTCATCAACATAAATTTTTACATTATCTAGTAAATCTTTTGAAATAACTTTTCTCAAGGCTTTAATTAAGGCTGCCAAACTAATGCTAAGTCCAAAAGGAACTCTTTTATATTGATATGTTTCATTTTGAAATTGAAAAGCTGTATATTTTCTGCTGAAAGGATGTAGACTAACTTGCCAAAAACTAGATTTCAAATCAATGGTTGCCATGTATTTAATATTTTGACATTTTGATAAGATTTCATCAATATTTGGTGGTGCATCATAAATGGGCACTAAACGTTTATTTAAAAATCTTCCATCAAGGCAAATTCTTACTGACTGATCTTTTTTCTCCACTAAAATGATTGGGTTTACATAACAAGAGTCTGATGGTTCTTTTATATAATTTTCTAACATAGTATCTAATTCTTCTCGTGCTTTTTCCAATAATTTAGGACTTAATTTATATTGAAATTGTTTGTATGATGAGGTGTCTGTGATTTCTAGGATATGTTCATAATTTTTTATACAACCTATTTTGTCAGTAAAGATTTCTTTATGTTTTAATAGTAAATCATTAAATTTCTCTTTTTCATTAATTTTTAAGTTATCTATTTCTTTACATTTTTGTTGAATCAGTTCTTCGACGGTTAAGTTTATTTTTTCTTCAATATTATTTTCTCTACAACAGTTATTAAATGGTCTTAACTCTAAATCCAATGTTTGATCCCTTAAGGTTGGGATTTTTCCTATAGGTATAAAACACTTTTCTCTATTATTGTTGAATGTGACAAAATTAGTCTTCAAATTTATTTTGGTCTTATAATTGTATAATGTGTCGATTCCAATGATTACTTTATTCATTAAGTTAGGGACTATTATAAAATTTATATCAATTTCAAATTCTTCATACATCATTGTTATCAAAATTTGTTTATTTAAACATTGGGATCTTTTACCATTTGCTGATCTTATGTGTGTGTTCTTAATAGGCAATATTTTACATTTGTTAAACTTATTTTTATTTTGTGAGAAGAATTCCTTTTGCATAAGGCTTACTTCGCTACCAGTATCCAGAAGACATGAAAATGTATTATTATTATTTTTCAATTGTACATAAGGTAATTCAATAATTTCTTTTTCATCTTCATCATTTTCTTCTAACAATAAACTATCTTCAAAAATACTGTTGACATGTAATTGTGAGTCCTTTTTGTTTAACTTAATGGTTGAATGTTGTTCTAAAATTTTTGATTTATCTTTTGAAATTTCTCCCGAAGCTATTATAGATTTTTGATTACTGGTAGCGGGTAATTCTAGTCATTGTTGTTCTTTTAAATTATTATTACCATGTACTTGAGCCCCTACAATAATTTGGTTTATCTCTCTATCGTGTGATTTTACATTTTCCTTCCTAGCTTGTTCACTCTCCTTTTGATAATGTTGGTTATAATACGTATTTCCACTATTATTTTGTCTAGACTGCTCTTCCCAACGTTCTGTCCAATTATCAGAAGTTGTTGACCTATCCTTATGATAGCCCTGCCCTTGCCATCTCTGTTGACCTGGATTTCGCCAATTTATTGTATATCTATCCTGATTATCCCTATCCTTGTAAAATGGTTTTTTGTTATAGTCATAAGAAAATTTTGTCCCGTTTTCAAATTCAAATTTGTTTTGCCTTTTATCTACTAAATTTGTGTGTTGGCTTTCATTTGAATCTCTAAAATTATTTTCCCTTTTTAGATCCCTAACAATTGTGTTTTTTCCCACATATCGTATGATTTCTAGTAAGTCGTTAAGATTGTTTGCACCTTTACTAAAACACATATCGGTGACTGATCTTCCAAAGTGTCTTGCAAATATACTTGTAGTTGCTTTTTCATTCATAAGGCCAGAGGTTATCATTTTTGTTGCATATTCTGAAAGGTATTCTTCTGGACTTATAGGTAAGTATTGAAAATATGTCTTTCTCAACGATTCACTTAAATACTCAAGGTATCTATCACTACAAAAGCGTTGTTCAAATGCTTGTCGGAATTGACTCCACTTTGTGAATGACTTTTTGTTTATAGTATTCCAAGAAAGAGCTGTCCCAGTAAAATAATCATTAATTTTATCGCTGAATATATTCCAATCTGGATATAATTTAAAATTTTGTTCTATAATTTTAACTACCTCATTTGGATCTTTATGTAAAAACTCGTTAAATTTAAATTTTATTTCTAATTCTGCACCCTTATTAGGGTTTTGTGTTATAATGATTTGATTTTTTATCTCCTCTTTTAATTTACTATGATATTTCTCCACTTCAATATTAATTAAAGATATTGCTTCCTCTGAGTCTACATGTTTCTTTCCATTTAATAGTAAAATTTTCTCTTCATTCTTAGTGACCTTATTTTCTATTAAATTTAAATTACTACAGGTTTGTTTGTATAGGTTATCATGTTTTTTATCCACATTCTCTATTGAATCATGCAAACTTTCATTTTGTTGATTGAAAACATTTGCTAAATTTGTAATCTTCTCATTTGTATAATCCGTTACTTTAACCTCCATACTTGCAATCTTTTCATCAAATTCATGTTTTATCGAATTAATTATTTCTGTTTTTAACCCAGAAATTTCTGTTCTAAGCCTTTCCTGACCTTTACCTATGTTATTAATCTCTTCACTCATTTTATTTAATAATTCAATTAATGGTCTCAGTTCCATATTGAATGCTTTTCCCGCGCTTTCTTTGCTGGCCACATGTTGCTCGTTTCCGGCGAATTCCTGACCGGTTTTTAAATCTAATACGCTTTGACTTCCGACGGCGGTCTGTGATTCCCTGAAAATTGATGATTCATTTTTCACTACTTTCTGGCACTCTTCCAACATTTCAACTTGACTATTATTTTCACCTAAATCGTCAATCCTATCACCATTTTTAGACATCTTTAGTTTTGAAATTAAATTAATATTTTAAAAATAATTAGTTAATCAATATGGTATTATAATTAATAAAACCTTTATATTTAAACCTAATTTTAACCGGTTCTACTGTTATTAATAAGTGAATCTTATACGGATTTATACACGAAACTTAAGGTATAGGTCACGTTGCCGCTGACGCAATTTTATATTTATACAAGTGTTTATTTACTTATTAATTCTGATTATTATCCCTAATTATCATTGCCTATACGTTGGTCGCCAAATGTTAAGAATTTAATATTTTAATAAAATTCAAGATATACACTCCCCATCAAAAGTATCGCAACACTTTGAAATATTTGAATTTTACAAAAACTTCTGTCTTTTCATAACAAAGAAAGGTTCTGAAGTCTGTTTTAAGCATTTTTAAACTTGACATAAACAAGTTTTATTAAAATAAATTACAATATCTCTTCCAATAAACAAAAATGTTAGAAAAATTACTTTCTAAACTTTTAATTTCTGACAATTTTAACATTTAAATCACAATTTAAACTATTAATTTACATTTAATAAGACGCATTGCCCCCTCTGGCTTGAATGGCTGCTTCCACTCGTCTTGGCATACTAGTAAAAAGGTTTTGAAGAAAATCTTGGGGTATATTGTCCCACTTCAATACAGCTGCCTTTAGCATTTCAAGGGTAGTAGGAGGTGAATCTCGTGACCGAACCGATCTTTTGAAATAATCCCAAACGTGCTCGATTGGGTAAAAGGTCAGGACTTCTTGCTGGCCAATCAATGGTGTGGATATTTTTGGTGTTCAGGTACTCAGAAACACATCTTGCCTTGTAAGGGCGGGCATCATCATGCATGAGCAACGATTCAGAGCCTATGAACGGCATAAAAGGCACTACATGATCTTGAAGAATCATTTCTACATACCTCAAAGCAATCTAGGCCCCTCCTTGGATTGGCACTATCTCGGTATGTGCCGCCTAAAATATGCCGCCCCAGAACATGATAGCCCTCCTCCAAATGGCTCAGTTTCTAACGTGCAGCATTGACTAAACCGTTCTCCAGGCCTTCTCCAGTCTTTTCACGTCCATCCTGTCTGTTAAGGGCCACTCTCGTCTCATCGTGAATACAATTTTTTTCCATTCCTCCACAGTCCAAGATTGGTGTTGTCTTACAAACCTCAATCTCTTTACGCGGTGTTCTGTGGTCAGAAGAGAACCTTTCACTGGCCTTCTTGAGCTGATGTTTGACTCCCTCAGTCTTCTAATGACCGTTGAATCCGAGATTGATATCACTCAAACATCAGCGATCAAGTTTTTAATGGAAGAAGCTGTAGAATTACGCTACCGAAGAGCTTGCATTTTAATGAAGCGGCAATCTATGGGATTAGTAATCCTAGGACGCCCTGCCGTTAGTCTCCCTGTACCTTCTTATGGTCCCTGAAACGAAAGAATAGTGAATCCCAAGGTGATTAGCGATGTAACACAACGATTTGCCTTCTTCAGAGAGAGTGATGATTCTGACCGAATCATCGCGGCTTAAACGATTCATTGTGGATAAAATTAATTGTTTCAACTAGACTAAAGAGAAAAGAGGAAACAGACTTGAGACACACGAGAGATAAACTTGGACTGAAAGGAAATTTGAAATGAATAATCCAAAATCTTATCGTTTGTTGGTAAACAGTGAATAAGAATGAAGTGTCTAGTCACTAATGTATCTAATTTAGTAAATAATATTACTGTAAATATAAACAAAGTACGGATTCAGGTCGAAACCAAGAAAATCTCGAGAATTATGGCTGTTGCAATACTTTTGACGGGGAGTTTATAATATGATATTATGGAGAGTTGGTTAATTAAAAATCAACGTTAATTTTATTTTATTACAAAATTTAAATTATTACAAAGAAAACAATATTTGATTAAAAGGAAATCTCTGTGGTTCAATGATAATTAATTTTAAAGTCGGGATAACTAGAACAAATTTTAAATTACAAACACAATTCTCAAAGTAAAATGATTCAAATAGACACTCACAGATGTTAACAACTTGAAGATCCTGTCTTCTGGACACCTTGTACTCGAAAAATGATGAATAACTGGAAGGTCTTCTTCCCTGGACGCGTCGCACTCGATTGATAATAACTGGAGAGGTCTTCTTCCCTGGACGCCCTTCTCACCAGCGTGACATAAATGGAGAGGTCCTATCCTTAGGATACCCTGAACTCGAGAGGGTCATAAATGGGGAGGTCCTATCCTTAGGACGCTTTGAACTAGAGTGGAGAATATGGCGGGGGACGCCGGTAGGGAGCGGCAATGCCATTTGAATCAATATGAAAATCAACTTTACTTATAAAAATTGTGTTTTTACAAATCAAATATTACAAATCAAAAATATCAAATATTAATTTAATAAAAAAAAATATTTTATAAGTTTTGGAATTATTTTTATTTACTTAAATAAGTTGTTCAGTAATCGATATCAACTTTACGGTAGTCCGATTGATAATAACTATCGATAGTTTTTATTTATTTCTAACATATTTTGAACCTCAACAATATACCTTTCCGAGATTTGTTCAAGAGATTTCATCAGTGTAGCAGCAACTCCTAGTCTTCTATATTTTGGAGAAACGGTCAAAGCTGTGACATGGCCATGCCAATTCTCTCCACGGCCCTCTGCTTTACCCATAACTAAGAGAGAATTCAATAATTAACAAGCTTCATGCACATTATAATAATTAACAGTTTGCTTATTCATTTCTACAAAAACAAATAAATTTATTTGCTACATATAACAATAGTAATTACCATACTTACGTATCATTATTATAAATTACATAGCATCAAACCATGATTGATACAATTAAAATAAAAAGAGAATTAAAATTTAATTCAAGAAGAAATAACTGCTCATCAGTAAGAATAAATCAAAAAATTACTTTGCAGCTATATTTTTTTTTCAGAATAAAAGGTTTATGATATTAATTATTGCAGTTGTTTTTCTTTAATTGGTTAAACTGAGGTCTGACAATCACTATGTAAATAAATCTGAGAATACAGTAGACCTAAATCTCTATAGACTAAACAACCATTTAATTTAGAACGGAGATAGTTGGGGGGGGGTGCAGTAAAAAAAAACCACTGAATAAGTACTAGACTTATATTTATGTGCCGACGTTTCGACCTACAGTGTAGGTCATCTTCAGGGCGATTTGGAGAGAGAAGACGTTGGGTGCACCAACTTCTCTCTCCAAATCGCCTCGTGCTTCTCTCCAAATCGCCCCGTGCTTCTCTCCAAATCGCCCTGAAGATGACCTACACTGTAGGTCGAAACGTCGGCTAATAAATATAAGTCTAGTACTTATACATAAATATACGTCTAGTACTTATTCAGTGTTTTTTTTTTTTTTTTTACTGCATCCCCCAACTATCTCCGTTCTACATTTGATCATCCAGTCAACTATTTTCCTCTCATACAACCATTTAATTTAGTTGATATGACACAAAGATTGGAAAACAATTATAAACTAAAAGATTAGTTTCATCAATATGATGATTACAAAGATACTAATAAATAAAATTTTTATACAACTTAATATTTAAATCTTTAAAATAATTTGTTTATTTATTTTAAAAATCTGATAAAAGTCACAATTTTTTAGTTTAAAATGTTTATCTTTGATAGCAATTTGCAATGTTAATAATACTACCAATTTTTGAACAGGCCCAATTCAATTAACTAGCCTAAAATACAAAAAAATAACATATAATTGATAAGTTTAAATTTGTTTTAAACATATGCTTATATTTCACCTCAAGCAAGAAATAGAATTTCTACTTATTTTGAATTATTGATTGAGAAATACTCGATAATGTAGATCATGGAAAAACTAATTAAGTTGATAACATCAGAATAGGGACCAAAATTAAACCTTTTCATAAATCTTATTTGAACCCATGAAAGACCATTATTAAATGAATTTTAAGAAACTATTGTACTCTCTTAATAATAACAAATAGATGAATATATAACTTTGGATAGTAATTGATAAATGTATCATGAAAAAACAATAAAAAATGGTTAAATTGACTAAGCGTTATTATTGTAGTTTTTAGAGTGCTGAATCTGAACTTACATGAAAATATCAAGTTGAAATACTTAAAGTGTGAGGGGGAGTGCAGGATTGGTTGGCAACAGAATACATTTCAATTCTTCATGAATGCTATGATCAATATGTACTAATGCTCTTGGCATCTTTTAATACTGTTTTTTTTTTTTAAAGGTTTTTCTAAGTTCTCAAGAAAACTCCAAGAGTATAAAGATCGGTTTTACAGTTTGGAATAACAATCATAGTAGCCTTAATAATATGAGGATTTGTAGTAGAAAACACCACAAGGGAATAATAATCAATGATAAACTGATAAAAATGGTATAAAAATAGAACTGAACATTTTAATTTATTTATTTCTTAAATGCTCTAGGAAGGTCATTTCCCTATATATTTTTTTCTTGTTTTACAAGTTTTTTCATTAGTATTTTTTATTCACAATAGAAAATATTATTCATGATATTGCATCATATACTACACTGTTGACCATGTTGGCCAATCAGCTGTGAACTGAATTTCAAAAAAAAAAAAAGACTGCCAAGGTCTACTAAAGCAAAAATTGGATAATTGCATACTAGTGAACTCTATAGAGGGAAAAAGAAAGCTAATGATAATTGTTGCTGAAAAGCGAAATCGTAAACTACTCTTCCATGGATGTTCACAAAAAACTAAAAACTTTACGATAACTACTGTAATAGATGTAACATAATGAGATGATTGCATTCCAGAGCCGCTGGTGTTAAGAATAAAAATGAGTTAGTCAACACATCCCTTATGCCCCACTTTCCTACGCTTAATAGCCATTTACTATCCAGGTCTTTTCCATCTTAGAATAATTATATTATACAAACAAGGGCTATCTTATGTTCAGACTGGAGTGTAATGTTAATATCCATAAATGTTTACTTTAACTCACTAATAGCCTGTTTTCTCACTAAAGAACAAGAATATGAGCAATGGCAGTAACAGAAGTTAAAAATAATAATTTGATAAATAAATAATTAATTTGTATTAGAAGGAAGCCATGCTGTTAAAAATCAATATTAAAACTATGATATTACTTTCTAAGAAATGTTACTAGCTAGTAATGAGCAGATATAAAATTATAAACTTGCATAAAAATTTAAATTAAATTTCATTAACTCAGCACCCAAAACATTAATTAATACTGAAAAGTTACTATGAATTTCGTTCATTGCAATTATTCTTTTTTACCACCATATTACAGGTTTTAATTTAATTTATAATATTAAATGACCGGGAGTAATTACTCCCAAGTTATTAAAAGAACTAAAGTTTAACCTGCTTCAAAGTCTTGAGTTCCTGGAATAGTTATGGTTTGTTGGTATCATCTCAAACATGTTCAAGAGAAAAGTCACATATAGTCAGAGGTTCAAACTGACATTATTGACATCCAGATCAAATCATCTGCAAAAAGTAATGCCTAAACTGCATTAAATTTTTAATTCATTCAAAATATTATTAATGTCATCATTAAAATTGAAGTAACAAGTCACCTAAAAGAATTTTAAGTTGTTATGATCAGCAGTAATAGTTCTAAATTCAATACATATTCTAAATTCAACATGGAGAACTCTTTAAATCTTAAATATTGCCCAGAGTAAATTATATTAGATAGTTTTAGAGTCTACAAAAGCTTGCATCTTATAAAGATTGAATCAATACTTTTATAAGAGATTTCCTCCCAAGGGTTCTAGTCTCTAAAAAAAAAAAAAAGGAGAACAACTCACCTTCGATATTTTGCCAATCAAAACGTCAAAAACATAACTTTAAACATGGAGATGTTCAGCCATTTTTAAAAATGTTTATAACATATATCAATCCGAATTGACTATGAAAACTAACATGATCCTGCAAAACTGTGTTGTAAAAATAACGAAACTATTTAAGGATAGAAATAGAATACAAGGCATTCAAGCTATTACTTATTTCAGAGAAAGGGAACAATCAATACCCACAAGATTTTTTAACCATCAATGTGTTGAAGTATGAAATGTTTTAGGAAACACTTTATTAGTATTTAGATAAGAAACAAATATTTCTTATAAATAAGAAAGGGGAGGAGAGAACAGAAAGTGAAAGCAGATTTTTGATAGTACCACAGCTTATGAAATTTCAGTGAAATATCAACACAATTCATGGAGATTTTGTGACTTAATAATATCTTATAATTTTATGTTTGGGAATGCAACAACTGAGTAGATTATTCTAGAAACTAAAAGTAGATCAAAGAGGTTTACTTTGAACTACCATTTAGAAATGCTACCCTTCAAATTGAGGGAGAGTCTTTGGGTAGTAGTACAGCTCAGAGGGACAGGACAAATGTAACAAGCAGCATTAGAACTAAATTTAAATGCAGAATAATAAACTTAACATTGTTAAATTAAATTGTTTATAAAAAGTATTTTATTATAAACTTCTTTTTTTTAATTTCTATTGTTTTAAAATAATCAATCCCGATTTAATTTGTCTTTTGGAAATATTAAAATGCCACACAAATATCAGATTCAGCAATCTTGAAAATAAGGGAAGAAAAAATGTAATTACTTTATTTTAAACAAGAATGGTTCCAAATAATATATAGCAAAGGGGAATCACAAATATGTAATACTTACTGTATCCCATAAAGTCTCCATTTGGAGCAACTGCTACCTGAAAATATTCTGGCCAATGAGCAAGATATTGCATATAAAATGGCATACCATACTAATAAAAGATATAAGGAAAATATAATTTCAATTATATCAAAAAGGTAAATAACTTTTTCAGTAAAAATATAACTCACTTAGCATAAAACATAATATTAACAAATAAATCTGTAGCCCTAGTTAATAAGTGGTTAAGTCAAACTATGTGCAGAATGAGTTAATGCTATTGAGGGAAGAGGAATCACATTATTCTCGTGGTGTTTGGCTTGAAATAGAGTCATAATATAAAAAATAACTCTATTCCAAGATAAGCCCTAGCTTTTGCACTATAAGAATGACTTTTCCCTCAAAACTACTAACTCATTTTGGACAATCATAAGTAATTATTTCTGAATTTACATACTATAGGCATGTAATGTCACTCTTACCTCAATTTTACAAAATATATGCATTCTTCATCACTGAAACTCAATTTGGTACTTTTCTGTTAGCGGGGCTCAAATGTTTGAGGCCATGTGCTCCATTCTCTGAATTAATTCAAAACAAAACGCGTTTTCCTTTTCCATCAGTCTTAATCTTTGTAAAAAAAAAAAAGAATGAAACTTTGGGATTTAGCTATATAGATAACTGTAAAAGATGCAGTCTGTTTTTTTCAAGAGAAAGGTATATTGTCAAAGGATGCAACATGCAATCAGAATCATGAAATGAAAAGCTCTCGTCTAACTCAACTATTTTTTTAGGACCACCAAATTTTTTTTGCTTGCATTCCGCTAATACTTCTACAATTAATTCTCTTAAGTAATTGTTCCAACCTAGAACTGTATTATAATTAATATTCATTTGTTTTTTAACACCATTTGACTGATGTCATCTCTTTGCTCCAGCCGTAAAAAAGTCTCAAAGATGTTAGAAAACCATTTATCATTGCAAGTGTTCTTCTTCGTGAACAGTGACAAATCGGTCTGGATCAAATGATTATAGCTATCCGGGATCAGCAGCCAGGAGAGGACTTATATTTCTTTCCACGAAGCAGACCATCCATGGACTCTAATGATTTGTAATACTTGACCCTCAAAAGGTACGGTGGGGTTAGGGCCGACCCCAGGATGCTTTGAAAATGTATTTTTTTGAATAATAAAGTCATGTTACCGTATTAGAATTATGTTCTTACTGATGAGTGCTGCTACCATAGCACCTCAAACCTTAAAAAAAAGTTGGGGTAGGTGAGGACCCCACCATACCATTTATGCCCTCCCAGTTCACCCTACCATTGGAGGGTTAAGAATATTAATAATATAAAATTTGATTTAATTCATCATTAAAAATGTTTGAAAAGAACATAATAAATGAAATTAACTTAGTTAGAAAAGGATACGGTTTCAGTAAGGGGATCCAAATTTCTGAAAAATAAAACAAAAATTAACAATCAGAACATTTAAATAACAACGAAATTTACAAACGACTGGTCTTAAGGCTGTTCTTTGAATGATTAATATTCAAAGCCAAATCATTTCAATATTAAATAGAATAAAACGAGAAAATAATTTATTGCAGTTGTTAGTTATTGGTTAGGTTATTTATTTATTTATTTTTTGTAGCAGAATTACAATATCCTGTAATATTTAATTATGTGCGTTTATTAAGTCAAACAATGTCTAATTAGAAAGATCTCATTAAATTGCACTTAACAATACCATTTAGAAGTGCTGTACTCCAGCTAAGTTAACCATTAGATTTTATAAGTAATCAAAGATACTTTATATACATACAAAAATAAATATTTATTGAACTTACATTTCATTAATTTTTAGTAGATCGGTACAGGTGAAAGATCTAAGAGTTGTCATGATTAGAGCCGGCTAAAATTATTTAAAAAATACTTTAACCTTCCTAATACAAAACCTAACATAATAGAATGTGATTACACACAAATTAGATTATACAATTGTATTACTAACTAATTTCATACCTATTTATTATGAAAATACACATAATACCCTTTTGGTAATGAAAAATATTTTAAAATAATTGAAACAACAAATTTTTTTTTCGTGTTCTTCAATAATGGGCGCAACACTGTGGTGAAGGCAGTTTAAAGACACATGTTCCATTTATCATGTCTCATCCTTGTTCATTTGTGGAAAACGAAAATTAGTAGAATGCCGTGATAAGTAGTTGTTATTGTTAGTTTTAAATCGAAATTTGGTTTGAATATGGTAAATCCCATGTTATCTTAAAGTTTCTATCTCACTTAAATTTTAGGATATGTTCTTGTTGACAGGTTTTTATTTTTTTAGTCCTACAGCATTGTTCTGAGTCGGTTGAGCAGGTTCCCACTATTCTCTTATTCAAGAGGATATAATATTACCGCCCAAAATGTGAAGAATCTTTCAGTGGTTAGTATTACTCTTTAAGGTTGTTGATGTTAAGGTACTTGGCTGGATATCACTAAACATCTACTTATCAAATTTAGAGTTTCAGATATTATTCATCTAGTGGGAGAAGGCCTAATTTTTTCTCTCAATTTATAGAAAATGTTAGGCAAGACTTGGCCAAAAGTAAAGAGATGAAAGAAAGTTTGAAAAAATTTAGGGAAGAGGCACAGAAACTAGAGCAGTCTGAAGCCTTACAGAAAGCAAGGTGCAGACTCATATTACATCTTCAGAATAATCAAAAATAATTACTTAATTTTTTCAGACGATTGTTGTTGCAGATCCAAGTTTCAAACTGTTGAATCGGAAGCATCGAAAGGTGGGGAAGTTTTCAAGGAGAAATTAGACCATATAAAAGATAAAGTTAGTGATGTGTTGGAGGAAGCAGCAAAATCAGAAATCGGAAAAAAAGCAGGTAAACTTGTGTGCTACCAACAAATTATACATCTATCAATAGTCGATATTTTTCTCCTGTTAAATTTAGTTCTATGGAGTTTTTAAGATGGTTTACTGTTATCATTACTGATCATTCAATTTTTATGGAAATTGGATTTTTAAGTTTCAACTTTTCATTTGTTTCCCTTGTAATATTTTCCAAAAATACAAGTTATCGTGAGCTTTAGTATGAAGAAGATAATGTAATTATTGGAAATTTGTATACTTAGATAATCATTTCATCTAGAAATGAACGTTTTAGCAAATATAAATATATATCATCTATATTTCGAAATGTTGTGACTCAACTCGAAGTGACAACCTGCGGAATAATTACCCTTATTGCTTTACACTTATTTATATATTTGCACATATTAAATATTAAAGTCTTGCTGTATGATGAAATATCACATTAATATGCGAAACTAGTAACAATAAATTTTAAACCTTACTAAATTATTGATAACACTTGTTATTATAAATTCTGCCTTGGAATCGAAAAAACAAAAATTGACCCTAGTCGTTCGACTGATCTCATTTATCATCATTATAGATGAGCCATCTCATAGGCCCCTTCCCACATGGGGACGAGGCATCCCTCAACATCAACTGATAGTCAACCCTGTTAATTGCTGCTGCTCTCCAGTTATGGATGTGTAGTATAGTCTGTGCGACTGCAGCCACACCATCCATCATTCAGAGCCTCGGTCTTCAATTCTTCTTGTTCCATGCATTTGTTTATCTGAGAGTTTCTCCTCTACGTGAAATATCTCCTGCCTCTTTAAGTTTAGGCTAATAATTTTTTAATTTGATCTTTTCCTCCATGAGTTATTTTGAAGTTCTGCTCCAAATACTCCCTGAAATATTATTCGTTCAAACCTCATTAGCCCTTATGTGTCACAAAACCTCCTTAAAGGTCACCATGTACTCTGACGTTTCATTGCCACCTTGATCAGTCGCACCAGTTTTGTTGGGATGCCTATTTCCAGTAGTTGATCTCATTTATTACATACCTGTTATACCAATTCTATTCCCTGAGAATCTTCTGACTCAGGGAGTCAAGAATCTAACACCATTTTAGAAGGGATTTTCTTTAAGTATTGTACATTATACGGTTTAAATGCTTATGCTGTATACTACTTCACTCATTTTACACAATTATATTCTTAACGAAGAGTTATAAAAAGGGCATCTGCCTTTATAAAGCTTCTGGAATACAAATGACAGCTAATCAGACACCACATTTTCTAGCTTTTTTCAATTATTGATTTAAACATCCAAAATAGTGCTTCATAACAAGAACTTTTCTAGTGATATAATTAAATAATCAATTGTATGTTCTGTATATAAATTTGATTCAAGAATTTTGTCGAAACTGATGTCCTAAATACATTTATTTATGCAAAATGTCTCTTAGTTTATTATGATTTTAGCTATTAATATTTTGTGAATAAGAAGTAAGAGAATTGAGGGCACTTGGGTAGTAGTCGATAATGTTAAATAGATAATCCAGGAAATGGTACATTTAAATGCCACTTTTATATACCTCTGTTATGGAAACAGTTATTTTAAATTCTTCTTTTGTCAATTTAAATTATTAAATATTGGGCTGAAATTTGTATATCCTCATATTTAGTATTTATATTGCTCTTTTCGACTCCATCAATATTTGTTTATCTCCATCTTTACCAAAAACATTTCTTGTTTTACAGCAGATGTAATTCTTGAAGCACCCTTTTGTATTTTATTTATTACAGAAGTTAAAAAACATTAAAGATCCATTTTTGAGTTATTATTTCGGCAGATACTGATTATGCTTAATCTACAATATCTAATTTCAGTCAGTTTTGATTTTGAACAAGTATGATAAAAAAAAATTAATGTTAGTTAATAATTTAATATTATTTTTTAGGACAGCTGGGAGCTGAAATTGGAAAGACTGCAAGAGGAGCTGCTGAAACATTATCAGAAACAGGACAACAGATAGGAAAAAGTGGAGCTTTTCAAACCATTAGCCAAACTGCTGCAGCTGTGAAACAAGAATTAGATCAGACTGGAATCCACGCTCATGTTTATCAGCCACCACGAACACTCAGAAGAAGGTTGGAAATAGTTCCAGATAACAAAACACTGAAGCCTGACACAGAAACATTGGGTATCGATCTTCATAAGGACTCAAAATTTTTTCAAAGTTGGCAACAATTCAAAGACAATAATGCTTATATTAACAAAGTTCTTGATTGGAAAATGAAATATGATGAAAGTGATAATCCTGTTATCAGGGCATCTCGAGTATTCACTGATAAAGTTTCAAGTGTTATGGGTGGTCTTTTTCAGAAAACTGAACTTTCCGAGACTCTGACTGAGATATGTAAAATTGATCCGAATTTTGACAGAGCTCAGTTTTTAAAAGATTGTGAGAAAGATATCATCCCAAATATTCTTGAGGCTATGGTCCGTGGAGATTTAGACATATTGCAAGATTGGTGTCATGAAGGTCCATATAATGTTCTAGCTGCACCCATTAAACAAGCAAAAGAAGCTCACTTTAAATTTTGTTCTAAAATTTTAGATATTGATAATGTTGATTTAGTAATGGGTAAAGTTATGGACCAAGGGCCAGTGTTAGTAATTAGTTTTCAATCTCAGCAATTATTGTGTATCAAAGATAAAAATGATAATATAGTTGAAGGCGATCCAAACAAAGTATTAAGAGTTAATTATGTTTGGGTTCTTTGTAGAGATCCGTCTGAGTTAGACCCAAAAGCAGCCTGGCGCCTTTTGGATATGTCAGCACAAAGTACTGAACAATTATTATGATTTGTCAATAGTAGAAAATTCATTTGAATTTTCTAGAAAACTTGTTAATTAAAATGAATGAAGATAGCATCATTTGTATATAATATTTATATATAACTTACTGTACATATATTTATCAATCAATTTTTTAAATATCTGTTTTATTTAATTTTGTAACTTAATAAGTTACCAAATGTTGTTGACTTTTGATTAAATTTTTTTGTGCAGAATTTATTTTATAAAATGAAGATTTTTTTTTTGTCGTTTTAATAGCTTTATTTTTCAATCATTTATGAAACTCGTTGAATCCTCAGCACCCTATTTATGTCATGGTTACTTATTTTTGGATGATAACCCAAAAAGATTGTTATTTCAAGTATAAAAAAGACTATTTAACGTTAAATTAAAACATATGCATTTTTTCCCCATGTTTATATACTTATTTACAACAAAACGTTTTGCCAAGGAACAGGTTAAATAATATTTATTTTTTTAAGGGTAAAAACTATGCTATTTGCCATAGGAATGATTTTTTTAGGCTAATTTACTTATTTCATTAACCACTGGGAGCGAAGTGGCTCAGTGGTGGAGCGTTGTTGCCATGTCCTGGGTTCAAATCCCGGTGCTTGGCTGACTTATCTAATCTGTTAGGAGGTGGAGGTAGACCCTATGTGATCTAGGACCCTCCTGGGGCTCACCCAGCCTCTATAAAGTGGCTACCCAAGATAGGGGAAAACTCTGGTGGTTAAGGGGGATCCAGAGCAAATCATCTCCCTGCGTAACCATTGTCCTAGAAACAGTCCAGTCTCTACCTAGTATAGGTTGTAGTGGTACAAGATTTTTTTTTTGCTATTGATCACTTGCATGTATAATGCAACCCTATTATTTTTTATTTTTGTTATTTAAAACAGGAAAAATAAGGTTGTATTAAGATCCATCATAAAGCGTAGAGAATATAACTGGCCTATTGCTGTTGTAGGTTACAGAATGCTAGATATATGCACTATACACACACCTTATTCTATGCATAAGTTCTCCTGCATATTTAGCTACACACTTTTCAGGAGGAATAATAAATACAAGGCAAGAAAAATGCATTTTGACGTAATGAGTAAAATTTTGTTTATTTGCCATGCCTCATGTTGCAGACAGATAGTATTTTATTAATTCTTTTAATGCAACCTACAGTACACCAGAAGAATGATGAAAGCCGACCTCAACACTTTTGTTTTAAACTGTAATTAAACCATCAAATTCTAATTTGCTACCTTTTAATCATGCATACATTACTTTCTCAAAAATCCACTTAAAAGTTATAGGTAATTTTGATATTTAGTGAGAACTTCAAATAATATCCTTATCCATATGTGAAATCTGTGTAGGTGTCTTTAATGTTAATTTGAATTATTAATAACATTTTAAAATCATTGTGATTTTAATATCTGCTTTTATTTCTAATTAATTAGATTGGTTGCTCCAGTTTTAAACTGTGTGTTATCTATGCCGAACACCACCATGGTCCTTGCAGGACCTTGGCCTCAAAGATTTTACTCCACACTGATCTATGCTCGGCTGCCCTTCTCTTCTCACCCAATGACCGAAAGTCGTCTTCAAAATCTTGCAGCCAACTTAGTCTACCTTGGCTTTTTTTTCTCCTGGATGCCCCTCATAATCAGTTTAGGGAGTCAACTATGCTCCTTTCTTTGGACTTCTCAGCCATCTTCTTCTTGCCTTTTATATGTTGCAAACAATATTTAGTGTCTCAAAGAGCTTTCTTCATCTTCCAACACTCCCCTTCCTTTGTTTGGCCATAAATTCTAAAAGTTTTCCTCTACGACACATTTAATAACTTTATCTGTAAGGGTAGTCCATCCTTCCTTCTATACATAATCACTGGCTGCAAGACTGTACAGTACACTCTAATTTTGACGGCTGTAGATATATTCAGATTTTGAAGAATTTTCATTAATGACCAATGGCATCTATTATCAGCTTTTATTCTTAGGTACCAATTTTATGGATTAATTAATGCCAAACCTATCTATTAAAAAGCCAATGCAGAATACAATGAGTGAAAAAAAATGTTGTGAATATAACTAAGAAATTCCATCCAAATGGTATCCTTTAGTGATATCCCAGTGATTCCTGTTGAACAATTCCGATTACATCTTTACAAACGTTTAACTTGGAATCCTCATTCTAGACTGAAAAGACCAACTGCTCGCCGTTTCAGGCTACTGCAACACTTTGATAAATGCTCTAAGCTCCCAATTAATTACGAAAGGCTGATACGCATGATTATTAAAAGACCTATTAGGACTTATGGAGTTAAGCTTGGGGACTCCATTAAGCCATCGAATTTCTCTCGTATCCAATCCAAAATCCTTAATGCTCCTTACTTTGTTAAGAATAAAGTCATCCATAATGACCTCAATGTCCCATTTGTTGCTGATTTGGCCCTAACTCGATACCAGTCTTTTCATGAAAAACTTTATTCCCACTCAAACCCACTAGTTTCAAACATAGCTTACTTGTTCAATTTCTGATAATTCTCCGAGGCGTCTGAAGATGGCCTCGTGTCTATTTATCATTCCGGCCATTAACCTGTTATATTGTTATAACAGGACTGGGGGAGGTGTAGGTCTTTACGTCCATAATTCTTTGTTTTTTATGGTTTCGTTAGGTTAGGCAAGATTACGTTAGGTTTTTTTGGTCTAGATGGTTAGGTGGTTTTTTCGTGGTTTGGTTAGGTTAGATTAGATTACGTTAGGTTTTTTGGTGGCTAGATGGTTAAGGGTGGTGGTTAAAGTGGTTACATACGGTATCTAGCGTTTCGAACGTTTTTAAGAAACTTTTTTATTTGACCTTTCCGGACGCCTAGCTTTTTTATTTGACCTATGTGAACGCCGGGAGTTATGCCATTCGACTACAAATTGAAAGCTCTTTCGATTGATATACATGGTTGCCACCACAGAACATAGAACTAGAAGCGGCATCAGGGCCCGTTTGGAGGGAGGCAAGTGAAGCCAGTTCCCAAGCCGCCCCCTTACAGCTGAGAAAGTGTTGCAGCGCCCACTTTATTTAGCCCAAGAATTCCTCGTGTTTTATCTTGTCGGGGTAAATACACCGTGGTGGAATGTTCCAATTAGTTATTTCCTTAGTAATACTATTACTGGGGAGCAGCTGTAGATCTGATACCCCAAACAATTACAAATCTTATCTTGCCGGCAGCCAATATAGTACATTTCATCTCCACACCGCTCTAGTTACTTTAATACTTCCAGCACCTGCACTACCCACTACTGTTCGTCTTTATGTGGTAACTTTTTATATATAGTAAAAAATAATGGGTGACAAAGCAGGAAAAATGAAGCTCATTCGGTTTATAGAGTATTTTAATTGTAAACTACATTACTTTTAATATTATTGTCCTTTAAATAA
Source organism: Arma custos (assembly GCA_037127475.1). NCBI lineage: Eukaryota > Metazoa > Arthropoda > Insecta > Hemiptera > Pentatomidae > Arma > Arma custos. The sequence goes on along the minus strand of CM073759.1, from coordinate 126,608,894 downwards.
AACAAGTGTATTATTCTTCGCACGTATCTTTTCCAGATTCAGATTGTCATAGAAACGTTTCAATTCGTGGTACATTTTAGTTTTTAAATATGATATTCCCACTGCAGAGATGATTGATGAGTAGTGAGACTCGTCCTCTAGAAAAGGTGTTACTGTTACGAGCTACTGGGTATTAAAATGAATTAAACAATTCCTTAATTAAAGATACTAATATTTATTAACAAGATGATAAAAAGGATACGATTAAAATATTAACAATCAAATTATTAAACTAATATAAATTTATAATAACAATATTCTAAATATTTATTATCTAGGCCTAACTCCTATTTAATTATTACAATAATATAAGATATTACTAATTCTAGATAGCTTAACTAGTTACAATAGTTTCTATGAATATTATAAAATTACACTACAATTTATAACTAATAATTAACACTTACAGTTCACTAGTCCACCGACCGTAAGATTCTTCAAGTATGACAATCTGACACACAGTAACAAACAGAAACAGTTTATTACATACGCGAGACTGTTACAGTTCACTGATACACTTATTACACTGGCCGGTTCAACACTGACTAGTTTATCACACTGACACTCACTTATTACACTTATCACAGATCTTCACTGGTCTACTCTCAGACTAGGACTTGTTTGGATATATTATTAAATAACAGTTAATAATATTACACACTTTATTACACATATGCACATAAACACAATAGTATAACTGTTACTGTACAGGAGGTAACCCACAGGTTATGTTGTTGGTTACCAACCTAACATCCCTCTCCTTAAGTTTTAAATACAAAACAAAATACATTTACACTTAAGTTTTAAATACAAAAACAAAATACATATGCACTTAAGTTTTAAATACAAAACAAAATACATATACAATTTTTTTTTTTTTTTTTTTTTAGTAAATTATGATTTAATTTGTAACAATACCTATTTGTAAATAAAGTTTGGTGAACGAAAAAATATGGAGCAAGAACTTACAAAAACAAACAAAATATGAAAACCAAAACAAAATACAGAGCAAGAATTTAAAAATACAAAATCTTACAAATCCAATCTTTCTGGTTGTTTAATTACTCTACCTGACCTAGTTATAATAAAGTCAGGTAGGTCCAATGGCAAGGAACAACCTGAGTTAATTAAACCCTCAGCAGTTCTGTCTATGACTTCATAATTTGAGTCATCAGCAGTTTCATCAAAATCAAGATTGTTATGTTTGTAATAGTGTGATTCAGCATCCTCTGATGGAGGAGGATTGTATTTCTTAATAAAAACTGCATTGCGCCTATACATTTTGCCATTAATTTTTACTAAATATGACCTAAATTTAAGCTTTTTAACTATAAGTGCCCTTTCCCAAAATTTAGTAAACTTGTCTTGTACTAAAACTTTATCACCCTCGTTAAATTCTACTGGTTTTCTGCAGTGCTGATTATAATAGGTTTCTTGAGAAGTTTTATTACAAACTTGTGGATCATCAATGACATGAGGTACCAGACAGTTATCTCTAATAGGAAGTTTTGATCTAAGATTCCTACTTTGAAGGAGCTGGGAAGGTGAATATTTTAGCCCTGCGACTGGAGAATTTCTATAGTTGAGTAAATATATTCCAAGTCAGAATTTTCATGATGACATTTTTTCAACACAGATTTTACTAACCCTACTGCTTTTTCTGCAAGACCATTACTTTTAGGGTAATGGGGACTTGAGGTCGTTATAACGAAATTCCATTGGTCTGAAAATATTTTAAATTCAAAAGAGCTAAATGGATTTTGGGGATTCCATAAGAGGCAAAAATTGGCTTTAGACATTCAATTAGTGATGATGAAGTTTTGTCTTTGAGTTTCTTTAACTCAACCCATTTAGAATAGTAATCCACTATGATTAAATAGTGCATATTTCGAAACTCAAGAATATCCATACCAATTTTATAGAATGGGATAGGTGGGATCTCATGAGGGAGCAGAGGTTCTCTAATATTGGACCTTTGGAATCTTTGACAAACAGTGCAAGAATTTACAAGGTTTGTAACATCAGACAAAATGCCAGGCCAGTAAAAGAATTGTTTTACCTTTTCTTTGATCTTGTTAAGGCCAAGATGTGTTTCAAGCAGTAAATTCAAAATTGCCTTTCTATGCGATGGGGGAACAATTAACCTTTCATCATAATAAATTAGGCCATTTTCTACCGTGATATTGTTTCTTATATTAAAATAGTGAGCTCAAACTTATATGGTAAAATTTTTAATCTAAGCCGTCTGAATCGATTATTTTTTATTTTATTCAGATCTTTCTGAATAATAGATGTTAGAGGAGCATGATCCGTGTAAACAATCACATTAGGGTGGCCATAAACAAAGTTGTGGAGTTTTGAAAATGCAAATGTTATGGCAAGGAGTTCTTTTTCAATTTGTGCATATTCCTGTTCACAAGGGGTTAGAGCTCTGCTAGCATACAAAACAGGCTTTCCACCTTGTATCAACGAGCAACCAACAGCATAATTACTAGAATCAGCTTGTATCTCAACGGTCTTAAGAGGGTCAAAAGAAGCAAGTAATGTTATATTTGAGATAGCAGTTTTTAATTGATCAAAATTTTCATCATGAGATTTTGTCCAAAGCCAAACGGAATCCTTCTTAAGCAAAGATGTGAATGGGGCTACTAAATCAGATAGATTAGGTATGAAATTTCTTAAAAAATTAACCATACCCAAAATTTTTTGAAGGTCTTTAACATTTTTTGGTGGCTCCAAGTTTATTATTGACTTAATTCTTTGTGGGTCAGGTTTATGACCAAGCTTATTAAATAAAAATCCCAGATATTTAACATCGTTAACAAAATATTGGATTTTCTCAGAGTTGAATTTAATGTTGTACTTTCTAGCAACAGAAACAACTTCTCCAACTGTTTTCTTAAGTTCCTCCTCAGAGTTAGCACAACACAAAATGTCATCAAAATAAACTATGACATTCTTTATATGGCCAAAATACTTATATGTTAATTTTTGAAAGAATTCTGGCAAAACTGACAAACCAAAAGGGGCTCTTAGATATTTAAAAACACCAATTGGTGTACTAAAACAACATAGCTTACTTGATTCCTCATCTAGTTTAATTTGATGAAATCCATTTTTTAAATCGAAAAGACAGAAGTGACTTTTGTTGGAAAGTTTTAAACTTATTTCCTCTAAGGTAGGAATTTCATAGTAGTCTCTAACCAAACACTTATTTAAGTGTTGAGGATCAATACACAATCTTAGTGAAGAGTCAGGTTTTTCAACAATTACAAGATTATTTATCCACTCACAAGGCTCGTCCACTCGCTCTATTATGTTTGCATGCAATAAATCATTTAAGCAAGTTTTTAATTTATTCTTTATTTTAAAAGGAACTCTACGAGCAGGATTTGCCTTGGGAGTAGCATCACTACTGAGTTTTAGCTTACATATGTCTGGGAAACATCCTAGTCCACTGAAGACATCCTGATTCTGTTTGATAAAATCATCAACTGGGAGAGTAACCTGATCTATCCGACGAAGAAGTCCAAGTTCAACACAGGAACGTAGTCCTAGAAGTGGTGTTCTGTCATCATCTACGACCATGAATGAAGAGTTTATTTTCACACTTCCTTTTTGAATTTCGAGATTAACACAGCCGATGGGTCGAACAACAAATCCACCAAAGTATTCAAGAAGTACATCAGTTTTTCTTATATTTAAATCAGCACTAAGTTTTTGTAGAGCAGTAGTAGTTATAACATTCACTTGGGATCCAGTATCGAGTTTAAATTCAATAGTTTGATTATTAATTTTAAGCAAAGTCAGCCATTCATCTTTTCCATGTGTTATAGCATCACAGGCACACAGGTTTAAAGAATCTAACTTAAAAACATCATTACTCAACTCTACCAGTTCATGAACTTGTTGAATCCGATTATTACGCTTGTTTCCAGTGCATTTCTTTGCAAAATGATTGTACTTTTTACAAGAGGAACACTGTTTACCAAATGCTGGGCATCGCCCTTTAGCATGCTTGAACCCACAGCGATCACAAGCATATAAACTATCCTGAGGGTCCTGGTGCTCTGGTGGTCTTTTCATTTGTGGCTTCCGATTTACTGCAAGGATCTCTGTTGGATTATCAATCGTTGCTTTCACTGAGTGTGCTTTTAAAACTTTCATATTTAACTCTGCCATCTCGACTGTTTTGCAAAAACTAACTGTTTTTTCCAATGAAGGGTCCTCTCTTAAAAGTCATTCTTGAGTACTTTTGTCATAAAGTCCGAGAATTATTTGGGATTTTAACAATTTATCTTCCTGTTCACCGAATTCACAATTCTCGAATTCTGAAGGTTTGTTGAATTCCATTGAAATCACGTTTTGAAGTTCAAACTAAAACGGTCTCGACTGCGCCATGTTTGGATATATTATTAAATAACAGTTAATAATATTACACACTTTATTACACATATGCACATAAACACAATAGTATAACTGTAACTGTACAGGAGGTAACCCACAGATTATTTTGTTGGTTACCAACCTACCAGGACTGACTGGCTCGAGGTGAGGGAAGTATTTAAATAGGCAAGGCCGAACATTCTAGAACACGGAGGGGCCAGCCAATTCTGGAATCTTCTTAATCCTTTTCCGACAAAAGGAGACGATCTAGAACGGTCCTAATCCTATTTTAACTTCTCCCGCCGACGGATTTAAGCCACTAATCCCCTTGCTTCCGTCCTCCTGCCGGCGACCGTAACATTACATTAGGAAAAAAGTTTTTGCCAATGCAATGCTTTATTAGGAGTGATGCGAAAGCCCCCGACTTGGGTGAGTCTTTTATGCTTGGAAATGTACCTAAACAATTTTTCACTTATTTTACAAATTTCAGTGACATCATCACTTGGTAGGATCAACCCCCCTCGGTCCTTTATTACAATAAGTCGTCAATTTCCAATGGCATTCGGGTTTGATTCTACAGCTCTCAAACATTCTTCACATTTTAATGTCAAATTCAGTCTTCTCACTATAAATCCTGTAATAGAAATAAATCGTCGCGTGAAAATCTGAATGACACATTAGGTAACGATATGATTAAAATAATGTACTTATTATAAATGAGGTAATGCGTTTATTATTAATAAAAATTGTTATTCTTATTAAAAATTCTTTGTAAAATAAGCAAATCAATAAATAATGGACATGGAAAATTAGATAGGTACCTGAAATGTATTCTACATCTTGTGACGTGTTTGAGCTACACATAATATAGAAATATTTTAACCCCCTGTGTACCAAGGCCTGATGAAGCAAATAAATCAAGTAACATAATTCTCAACAAAAAAAATTTCCAGGAAATGCTTATACAATGTAAGGCTTTGTTTCTAGTGAATTAAATCCTTCAAATAAGAAACATTCCAGTAAAATTTATCTATTTTTAGAAACAGTTCCTGGTAAAAATTAGTTTAATTATGGCTATGGATTTTTTAAATAACTAAGGAGAAAACATAAAAAGGTGACGTCGGATACCAGTCGGAGTCCCGGAAGGACCCCAGCCACATTTTTGAGAGAAGGAAAATTTGTGAAAATTCGAAAAGGCTCTCTAATACTTTCGTTTCAGTTCCTAATTATTCCAGACAGTTTTGCGTTAAAATTCATTGAATGTGACAGATCAATCGATTTCTTCAAACGAAGTTTCAAAAATTAGAAACATGTGGGACCTAAATTGACCCCATGGTACTTGGAGGATTAAGTGAACTCTGAAAATATTACATTTTGTGGTACATTTAATTATTATATATAAGGAGGTGAGTTGTAAAACTCGTTTGTTCCACAGGAACACGTTTTTCAGGAAACTCAATAAACTTACCTCGTCTCGTAGAGTGGCCAGATAAAAAAATTTTTTTTTTGCTTTCGAAAGGTATAGCTTCCCTGTGGAAGTGAGCTTGGAATGAAAAAAATTACTGATTTAATGATAACAAAAAAAAAGTAACTAAGTATGAAATGAGAAAATTTTTTCAAAAAAATGGAACGAACGAGTTTTGCACCTCACCTACTCATATAGTTAACAGTTTTTTTGAGAGAAGGAAATTTTTGAGAGGTTTCGGACTTACAGGTGAAAGGTGAGAGGAGGATTGAAATACTTGTCGGCATTATGTGTACTGCATCCAAATGCAACACACCAAGACATTTTGCTAAATACATGTTCAGTGATCAGATCAAAAAGTATACAAAACTCAAAGAGATAACACAATGTTGAAAAATATTTAAGTAAACAGAAGTACACGAGCTAAGTAAGAGAAGTAAACTGAGCGCTGCACCACTTGTTTGGGGCGGGAAGAGTGGGGGGGGCAGTGGGAGGCTGGCTTCACTCGCTGTTCTATGTTCTAGTTGGTTCTATGTTCTGTGGTTGCCACCTAGCGAGGGGACGCTAAAACGAACTTTTACCTTAAAAAATATATACCATATAACAATAAAATAAAATAAATTATAATAATATTTAATGACGTAAGTCAACAAGATGCAAAAATAAAAGTAATGTTTAATTAGCATTCTCCCCGTGTATGTATCGCAAATTGCGAGAACACGGAGATATAGGATCAGTGAAAGGAAGGGATATGACTGACCGAGAAGCGAACCAGGATGGCTGAGATGGCTAAAGCACCACTACGGATAGGTGGGAGACCCGGGTTCGAGTCCCGATTCTGGTCATATCTTTTCTGTTCAAATAAAATATTTAAACAATTTTAAATTTTAATGAATAAATTAGGGTACTTGTCCAATATAGGGACGCCATTATATTGGTAACACTGACTTGTCTAGGGACTTTCAAAACAAGAATCAAAGCTCGGCCGAGATCGGCTCCATTCGACCTTCTTCATTCCCCATTATATTCTATTATTTTTAAATATAAATAATGAAGAAACTGTATTATTGAATTGACATAATTTAATTATTGTCCTTAAGCAAAAGTGTTTGAGCAATTCGATCTTTTTCTATTTGAGTTGCTAAATTATTTTTTTGTCCTTGTTTTTTTAATATTTTTTTTTTGTAGAAAGAAATTCCTGGGTTTTCCTATTCTATTCGCCTTTGAAACGTCTTCACTATTTAAATACGCCAATTTTCGTCTAATTGTATTTGCCTTAATAATTAAAAGTAATGAAAAATCGTCATCCTCCGCATCCTTCAGTATTTGATTGAATTGGTTTTGTAAATTTAACCACTGTTTCGCGGCACTTTTCGCTACGAGACTGAAGTACTTGTTCCATCTTCGTAGCACTTGGTTTTTTTCATTTAACAGAGATCCATCTGAGTCCTTACAAGCTGAGATTCGAGGCTTGAACGGCTTTCGACCGTTGTTCACTTTTACATAAAATTTTCGGCACCCATTGATGCTCCTCAATCTTTCTATTTCTTCTAACTCTCTGTTTTCCCAGTTTATTTTTTTTGCGTCGATGGATATAGGTACTTTTCTTCTCTTCGGCGCTGGCGATAAATATCAGCTGATTCTCGGGTTCGCTTCTTCTGAAGCATGAGTGTGTAGGCGTTGTTCTTTTGTATAGTAGCCTGGCTACATTCCTCGTCAAACCATGGCGACCTATTCTGTACTTGGCTAGGGCCAATTACTTCTTCTGCTGCATCACGGATAATATTTTCAATGTTTGACCACATTTCATCGGACATCCTCATCATCTGTAGATCCCGCCTTAAAGAGCTTTTCGTTATTTTTATTTACGTATTCTGGGGAAACTTTGGGTTCTTTAAGTTTTTGTAAGTTGAACTTTTTACATCTTTGCCCTCGCCTTGTTTTCACAATTGAGATCCTAGCTCTAACTTAGCCAGAGTTAGAAAGTGGTCCGAGTCCACATTAGCTCCGCGAAAAGTTCTGACATCTAGAAGATTCGATCTATGTCTAGCACTTATAAGAAAGTGGTCAATCTGGTTGACTGTATTTCCGTCAGGGGAAGTCCAGGTACCAAGATGAATTCTTTTGTGGGGAAATAGACTGCTGCCAACTACAAGGTTGTGTGATGCACAAAAATTAATCAGTCTATGTCCATTGTCGTTGCAGACATCATGCAGACTATGTTTACCAATGGTCGGGCAGTAGATTGCTTCCTTACCAATCTTTGAATTGAAATCGCCTGCGATTATTATTACGTCTGAACGAGGACAACCTTAATAGTTCTTTCTAGCAGGTCATAATATTCTTCCTTGGATTGCTCATCCGACGTTTCAGTTGGAGCATGGCAGCTGAACAATGTATAATTAAAGAATTTCCCTTTTACTCTTATGGAGCTCATTTGGGGGCTTACAGGTTTGAAATCAATGACGAGTTGCCTGAGTTTCTTCCCAACAACAAACCCAGTTCCAAAGTGGTGTGATCTATTGTCACAACTGTAATATAAAGTGTGACTTTTCTTCTCGATAGATCCCTGTCCAGTCCATCGGATTTCTTGGAGTGCAGTAATGTCAATTCCGTAGCGGTCTATTTTGTCTAGAAGCAGTTTAGTTGCTCCGGGTCTATATAGAGTTAAAATGTTCCATGATCCAAAGATGAAGTCCAGATGAGGGGTGCTATGTTGCTTCCTTGTAGACAGACCGGCTTCTAGATATTGAGGTTTCCTGATAAGATAGTTTAAGAGGAGCTGGTTATCAGCCAGTTGCCTCCTAATCAGGTGGAGGGGCTCCCTCCTAAGAGCATCCTGACGCACTCCCCCATCCGGGGCGGCTACCTAGGGAAGGTGATCCTAGGGTAAGTACTGTCATTGACCTTGGTCTGTAATGTTGGGGTGAGTGGAGTGTGCTGTTATTAGTGTAAATGAGTGAGTGTCAATGTACTGTTCCCCCAACCTGGAGGACCAGTGGCTATCTGCGGTACAATGACCGGGCGATGGGGCCGCCAACTCCCTACGCCTAGAGGTTACATAAGTAAAATGTATGAAAAATGATACAAAATATGATGCCAAAGAATAAATACAGAAGAAATATGTAGAAAGTAATGAATAGGTATCTCGTTGAATGACAGGTAGTGATGTAAAATTTGAAGAATATAAGAATGGGATGTAATATAAATGTAATGATCGTATTATAATAAATTTTAATACGATTTTAATTTGATCAAAGCTCCGACTCCGGCTCACTACGCACTCTCAAAAGATATATGTATAAAATTGACGGGGCCCTTTTCAGTAGTAGCGGATCAAGACTTAGCGGGGTCCTCCTAGAACACTCTTCTAAGGGTAAGGCATTTTTAACTTTTAAGGCCTTCATTTCTAAGCATATGGCTATAGTGGGACTTTGGATTCATTAGTCTGTAACGCATGATTCACTTATTTCATTTTTGTGAGAGAACAAGAGAGGTCGTCCTTTTGCTCCATCCGCTACTGTTCATCAAACGGAGTCGGGCCCTAGACCTAATTTAAATCATTACTGCTTTAAACTTCAGTCCCCTAGGCGAACGGAAGTATACATCAAAATAATATTAAATAACCTAAACTGTAAGCAGTAGTAATTGCAATGAAAACTAATTTTATTGTAAAATAACTAACATTGGAGTTAGCTGCCACGAAATCCGCTGGTGCGGCAATGTTTACTGATAATGGAACTCTATCCTAAAATTTTACCAAAATGAGAACTTTCATTGAAATTCGAAAACCCAAAATGAGATCTATACGATCTATATATATAAATATATGATACATAATATATTTAGCTAATTTATAGGTAAAATTCAAATCACAGTTAGATTACAGCCTTATTATACCTTTTTATTCACTCCTTTTGTCTTAAGAATAAATAATATTTTTGACATTGAAAAATGGTTGTAAGAGGGCTACCCTGTCTTGTTTGGCCATTGTTTACCGGCTCATGAGAAACCTCGAATTTTTATAACCTATACAATCTGCCAATTTCATTGTATTTGGAACCATCCAATGCTGGATTAACAAACGGCTATGAATTGTGTAGCTTGTTGAAAGACAAGCCATTATTATGAGGCGAAGGATGTTCCATAATTATAATAATTTTAAGTTTTTACCTCTATATTGACATAAACCAGTAAAATATCTGAAGAATATTCTCATATTGGAAGTGCTTAAATGTATCTAGAAGTATTTTGATGAGGTTCAAACCTCTATTCTTCCATAAAGTTATATTCTTTAAGATCTAGACAATTTTATTTATTTCATTATTTGTAATTGCATTACAATTTATATTCTGGTAACTTCATTACAATTCTGGCTTAATGGTTTATGTCTTGTTTTTTCTGTGTATTATATTACCCAAAGTTTAATAAAATAAACTGGTCTGTGATTTGTTATTAATTGATTATCTTTGAGAACAATGGATAACCAATATGCTAATGATGACCCAAGAAGAAGTGCAGCTGCCCAGTTTTTCCTTGATGAAAATGGACCTGAAGGGTTTAAAATTAGAGAAGTGAGTATTTTGAAAAGAGTAATTTAGCGTAAACCCTAATTAGTCTTTAATTCCCAGTGTAGAATTTCAAGTGTGAATGTGTGAAAATTGAAGGATTTATTATATTTTATATTAAATTAGTTTTATATCTATCAATTTTATGTATCTTAACTGTTTGTGTGGTCTATTTTGTTACTACTTAATGTTTTACTTATCTACAAAGTAAGATATAAGTTTTGTGGCAAGTATAGTTTTGAAACGGACGGATCGATATTTTTACTTATGCTGTTTTATTTGGGATTATTATCATGTTCTTAACTGATTATTATTTATAGCTCCTTTTTCGGACGATGAACTACTAAACTAATTACTTTGAAAACATTAAATTTGTATTGTTGGATCGGGCTCTTTAAGGTAGATGAGTTGACCAGTTGATAAGGTTTAAACTCAGAATATTGGAGCAATGTATTCTAAACCTGACAGAAGATAAATATCCCTTAGATCTCTTGGAAAAATAGCTTTGGGATCAAGAAGTGTTCACTTAATCACATTGACCAATGCAAACCATTGGTCAAGTTAGAGTCTTCCCGTATGGAATATTGTGATTGTAATCTGAATCCTTATTTATGTTTCGATGGTATTATTTTTATTGTTTTACTTATTTAATTTTTATGCTGAAGAATGATTATGTACTCCTATTCATTTATTTTATTTAGATGACATTTAATGTTTGTACTCATTTATTTGTGCTGTGTTTAAAATTCAATTTTTTGAGACTAACTGATTGGTATCATAATTATTTGTAGATTATCAATCTGATTAATGAGGCAGTAATGATAGGTGAAATTAATGAAAAACTTGAGAAACTGCAGAAAATTCAGGGATTAATCTTTAATGGCCCAGATTTACTTGAAAGGTTCCTTCCAGATATTCTCGGATTTCAAAGCGATAGGAATGCTGAAGTTCGAAGATTTGTGGTTGGCTTTATTGAAGAAGCTTTGTAAGTTATAAATTGTCTTATATTATTTATTTTTAATTGTTATCTATATTAAATTTAATTACTACCTAATAATCTGTTTAGCAAACGCAATTCTGACATCCTTCCTCATATTATTGGAAATATTCAAGCCCTGGTTCAAGATACTGCTCCAAGAGTACAGAAACGTGTGGTGCAGTGTGTAACACAATTATATCGTCACACGCTTATGTGGCTCTCTAAAGCACAGTCTGTGAATGAAAAAATGCAAACAGTTTGGACAAATCTAGTTAATATTAAAGCTTTTATCATCAATATGGTTGACAGTGATAATGATGGGTAATTTATCTCTATTTTTAATGCCACCAAATATGATAATCTTCCTATATTGTGCACTTAGTTTATTATCTCTCCATTATTTATTTCAAATATAACAATAAATTTATTCTTACGTTTTATGATGTTATATCACTTTACAATTTGTTATAGTTTGAGGACACAAATAGTTAAATTTTTGGAAATGATAGTTTTACTTCAGACGTATCGTGAACCAGACAGTACTAATAGAACTAATGACTTTTCTCTAGAAGATGTACCTTTAACTTTAAAAGTGGCTAGGAGAAGAAAATTGGAAGAAGAGGCAATGTATGTATCTGATCATCCTGAAATATTGTATATTTTTTAAAATAATGATATTAAATATTGTATTATTTTATTTTGTAGGACTGTTTTTGATCTCATGTTGAAATTTCATGGTTCTCCTCATATTAGCAGTGCTAATCTAATGGCTTGTATGGGCTCCTTAACAACAATTGCTAAGCTTCGCCCTAATTTCATGGGAAAAGTTGTTGCAGCATTGGAAACTTTACACAGTAGGTCCATTTTCATTTGTTTAGATTTTTATTGAGGGATACAAGATTTTGATTTGTAAAACAAATTTAATATGGATAAATATGAGGTCTAGTAGGAAGATACTTTAGTGACTATCTATATTTTTGTATAACAGTTTTCTTTCCTTTTATGCATTGAAGTTGTTCTCTTAAAATGAGCCATCTTTGGCTATATGTGAACTATTGCTTGAAATATCATAGGGAATTTGTTTGTTTTTTGAATTATTTATCGAAAAACCAACAAAGCTTATACATTTATTAAGTTGAATTTTTCTTGTTTCAGTGAACCTTCCCCCTACTTTATCAACCTCTCAGGTTAATTCAGTTAGAAAACATTTAAAAGTTAATTTGCTTAATCTATTGAAGCATCCATCAGCATCTGAATACCAAATGAACATTACTACGCTACTTACTGATTTGGGAGCAACAACACATGAGGTATGTATCATTACTGTAAATTTTTATGGAAAAGAATCTGTTTTATTAACTTTTCCTTCGTTTATGAATAATCTTGCAACAGACAGAAAAACTGAATGCCTGCTTGATTTCCTATGATGATGCCAAATTCTTGATGATTGATTACAAATTAGTGAAGGATACAATTTGCCTGGGGTTGCAGTCATTAATAACACTATATACGGTTAACTTATTTATTATAAGTGCTGATGTTTTGGCCTACAATGTTGGCTATCTTCAGGGCTAAAAAGGAAAAACAGAAAATAACTATAAGAACATTGTAGTACTAAGAATTATAGAATAATGTATAGAGTATAAACAAGTGGATAAACATAGCATAGGATAGTTTATAAAAGATAAAAAAGGATAATAAAATGACAAAATGTGTGAACAGAGAGGAAAGTAAAGGAATTTATAAAGTAAGATAATTGAGATAGTAAAAAGTAAGATACAAAATTAAAAATATATAAAAAGTAGCAAATGTAAAACTGGCAAAACATACAAGTATGGAAAAATTAGTAATACAGGTAATGATACAAAATGTATGCAAATACATCTATAATGAAAGTTAATTTATTCATATTTTATATTTTCCTAAAATATATGCTAAAATATTTTCCTTAGCATAATTATATTTCAAAAATGGCTCATATCGTTTATTTTATTTTATTATTATAAATCAATGTTCTTGGAATATGTGTACCCAATAGAGATGGTGAGGAACTATACCATTTTATTATTTTAGATGATCTTTGTCTTATAAATAGTTAATCATTTAATATAGTTTTTACATTTGGCTTATTATTGGCATTTTATATAATGATATTTTTTGGTCCAGGTTATGAAAGCATATCCCAAACTTGAAGAAGGTAGGAAACGCCTTAAAAAAAGTGTCTCATCGGTTCCGGCTAAAAAAGTTAGAGTAGAAGAAGACCCTTCAGTGAATGAATCTGCTATTGATATTACTGAAGCATTTATCACAGAAAGGCTCACCCCGGAATTAGCTGCCAACTTAGTTATCATGGCGATGGTATATCAATTCATCATTAATTCTTAAAATTGTTTTAATTAAAAAATGATATTTTGATGTATCTGTTAACTATAAGTAGTTAACCATTTTAGACCAATTTACATTTTTTTAAAAACCTTTACATATATTTATTAAATTTAAATGATGATTGGACTTTATTATACACAAAGTTGTACTGGTTTTATGATTTTGATTTCAATCACTTTTGGATTCCAATTGTTTTATCCTAATGAAGTAAAAGTCTAAATATGTATTAGTTTTTATATTTATAGTCGCTAAAGTATAAAATCAGGTATTTTAAACGTCTAAATCCACTCAGCAAAGTAGAAAATATTTTTTTTGCCATGTACTTGAAAATTATCAAAAGTAATTATTAAGTATATTTAACTCACCTGATAATATTGTCAACTTAAAAAGTGGAACAAGCATTACAATTAATTCACTCGCCTCATTTCAAGTTAAAATAAATTTCAATGTTTTATTGTAGAACATGTTAAACAAGAGCCAATTGTGATTTAATGCAAAATACAAATTTAAAGCTTAAATGATGAAGTATATTTTTATACAACTGTTGTACAAGATAAATAAACAATTGATAAAAAAATAATACAAGTACAATTTTGTTATTATCAAATAATAGTTTTATTTTCCTTTCATATTTGAGACTATGGTTGAATTTTTATTTTATTATAATCATGATAAAGTGTTAATAATTTTAAATAAAAAAATCTCTTTCAGAATCATCTTCCAGAAGCAATGCCATCTCTTTTTAATGCAACGTACACTCCCATTGCTGCTGCTGGCACACAAGCTCAAATCAAGCATGTTGCTAGGCTGTTGGCTACTCAACTTAATGCAGCTGGTCTTGGTCCTGGTGCGACTATAGCGAAGACGCAGAAACCTGTTCTGGTATTTTAATATTGCATTTCATTATTGAGTTTTTTGTTTAAATTGTTTTATTTTTTTAATTTATCTTATTGATTTGATTTATTTTAGTACACTTTATTTTATCTTGCTCTGCTTATGGGGTGGGTTTAGTAGGTTGTTATGCTAACCACAAGACCACAGGTCATCCCCCTTAATAATTGTAATATGTGCTGTACCTCTCTCAGTTATGCAGGATCTAGCCAAGAGACTCAGAAACAGAAATGTTGGTTGCAATAAATTTAGATTGTCAAGAAGCTTTTTTAGTATTTAGTGAGTGAGCTAAATGGACTATCCTGTCCATCCGGACATGTGCCATCCAGTCCATCTTGACACTTTGAAAACCAAAACTTTAAAATCATGAAAACCACTGGCAACAAGGCCTACTGTGGTCTAAGCTTTAGGTAGCCTCAGCTTAACACTCGATCTTTTATTAGGCTAGACTTCATATTCTGAATGGCTAGGTTATAATGCTTCTTAATTTTATGCTAAATAAAAAATAAACTTTTTTACAATAATATATTAAATTTTATATCTATAAATTATGACAATAAATTTTTATAAAAGTCACACTTGAATTTAAAGTTCACATTTCTATTTTTTTTTTCAAAAATTATATTTCCATACAGTAATTTCACATTTATTAAAAAGTTTTATTTAAAGACAAGATGGAAGTGGTCAATGAAGAAAAACATACACACTTACTTTTGAAATTTAATTTTTTATTGACTGCTATTGTTTTGGTCTGGGTTATAGGGTGTGTGTTGGTTTTAATCAAGGCTGCTAAAAAAAAATAATATAAACGGATAAGAGCTATTGAAGTATAAAACATATCTATTAGTATAAAACGAAAATATGTAAGTAAATATAGGAAGACAGATATATTATAAGTACCAAATTTTCTTTTATCAATCAATTACTTCTTACAGTCAACTACTACTAAACCAAAATAAAACATTTGTGTTGTCAACTTCGTTTAGTAGGTAAGATTTTGTGGTATTACAGACCCCAGCAAAAATAAATTTTAAAATTGGACTGGTAGCTCCTCCTGAAATTAGTGTGTTCATGAATGCACTTAAGTACAACATACGTGCAAAATTTTATGTATCACTATGTAAGAAATTATTCATGTGGAAATTACTGTAAAACTTGGGTGCTATTATATAGATATACTCCAAACTAATTCAGTTTCATTTGCAGAGGACTGTTGATGATGATGAAGAAGATGAAAATGGAGTAGGAAACAACACTGTTCCTGATGAAAATGTTGGCCCTGAAGAGGAAAATGCTAATGCAAATTCTAAAACATTACTCGCGAGTAGGACATTTAAGCAAGAAATGTATAAACCTATGTCAACAGTAAGTTTTATTCTGATTAATGAAAAGCTTTCTTTTGTTTAATATTAGACAACTATACTTTTCTTTATTGTAGGATATGCGTGAATTCTTACAAGTAGGAGCCGTTCAAAGGATATTATCATCTGAAGAAAGTGCAATAACAGGAGGTGTAAGCAGAGTGAGGTCTAAAATTTTGGCTTCGTTTGCTGCGTCATTTGGCCAGAAAGTTAAGCAGAGTAAGTATGTAATAAAAAAATTATCAATGACATAAAAAGGTCTAATTTTCATAAGAATCAATCAACACGGGCTCTACAACCCAGTACGGGTCTTGGCCACATCAAGGCACCGCCTCCACTCCTCTCTGTCTCGTGCCAAGGTCCACCAAGCTCTTGATCCAACGAGGACACCTGAATCCCTCTTGACCTCGTCCACCCATCTCAGTCGCGGTCTTCCACGTCTCCTTCTCCCATCCACATACCCAAAGAGAAGTTTCTTCTGAGTAGCGTTTTCGTCCA
Organism: Arma custos; assembly: GCA_037127475.1. Lineage (NCBI taxonomy): Eukaryota > Metazoa > Arthropoda > Insecta > Hemiptera > Pentatomidae > Arma > Arma custos. The sequence continues at coordinate 126,592,322 of CM073759.1, read as the reverse complement.
TCCTAGCCACATGCCCAGCCCATCTTATTCTGGAAATTCTTATGTGCTGTACCACATTGGGCTCCTGATAAATATGGTACAGCTCTGCATTACCTAAGCCTGAACTGGTCACCCACTCTTACCGTTCCAAACATCCTTCCTAACACTTTCCTTTCAAAGAGCAGTAAACTGTTAGCGTCAGATTTTGACAAAGGCCAGGTTTCTGTGGCATAAGTTAAAACAGGTCTAATAAGCGTTTTGTACAGTGTCTTTCTTGATAATAGGCGACTTCTCAATGTCTTGACCAATCCAAAATAACACTTATTTGCAGCTAATATTCTTTTCTGTACTTCAGGGCTGGCCGTGTTGTCCGATTTGATCAGTGAATCAAGATACTGAAAACCATCAACACCCTCAAAAGTGTAGTCACCAAAAGTGATATGAGGTGCTGGTGGTCTTGGAGGGTTAGCCACCATGTATTTAGTCTTGGACTGGTTTACTTGGAGTCCCATGCGTCGTCCTGCTTGCTCTAAGGCAAGAAATGCCTGTTCCAAATTTCTCTGACCTTCCCACTATATCAATGTCGTCCGCATAGGCAAGAACTTGAATGGATTTGGTCAGAATTGTAGCGGTCACCTGTACTCCTGATACAAATTTTCAAGCTATGGTTATAGATAAATTAAAATGGCTTCTAATTTTTAGAATGCATTAAATGATTGCCTGTTAAGTGATATCTGAAATGTCTATTAACTCTAATTTTCATTGTTATTTATTATATATTTTCCAAAAAAAAACTTAAAGGAGATAATAATAATCGGTCAATTTTTTTTCTTGATCTTGTGCTTACGTGGTGTGATTTTTTTAATTTTTTTTTTTTTATAAATGTCGTAAATATATTGCTTTATAAAAACTTACTAATAATTTCATGGACCTATTTTTTTTTCAAAATGTTAGATGGTTATTAGAAATGGAAATGATTAGAAATGATGATGGCAGATACTCTATTAAACATAACTTTTTTCCCACTAACAAATAAATGAAGATCTCAACATTTTGTATGACTAATCCTAATGCTTTTTTTTACATTAAATGGTTTAGGAATTAAAAAAGAATAGTAATAATGGAACAAATTTTAATAACTTAAATATTTTTCTATGCCAGTACCTCTATTAAAGAAATTATGTTTTTTCTCCATTGTCTATTATCTTCTATTTTATTTCTCAGCAATTCTGAACTTCGTTATGGGTGATATAAGAAATCAAATTAATCTTGCTCTTGCTTGGATATATGAAGAATATAGTTATATGCAAGGGTTCACTAAGAGGCCACCAAGTCAGATGGATGAGTCGAAATTCAATGATCTACAATATGATAGCCTTGTGACTACCATCATGAATGGAATAATTAGGAATAAGGAACTGAAAGAACGTGATGTGTAAGTCTTTATTTCTTTTTGATAAAGTATTTTCATTTATTTTTAATATATATAGGGTTGGCAACTAAGTCATTGCCGTTTTTGTCGATAGATTCACTCTACACTTTCTTTTGTTTTGTTAACGTGGCCAGAGCATTTAACCTATATTTTTTTCTTACTGTATGGACTTCTACGTTTAATTAGTAAAAAAATTTTTTTGATTAGTTCTTTAGTTTTGTTTTTATCCCAATTTAAAAATGGAAGAACAGGACGTGCACTTCCGACACATTTTATTGTATTACTTCCGAAAAGGCAAGAACGCATCGCAAGCACAAAAGAAGTTATGTGCCGTATATGGAGATAAAGCCTTAAAAGAAAGGCAGTGTCGAAATTGGTTTGAAAGATTTCGTTCCGGTGATTTTTCACTGAAAAATGCACAACGATCTGGCCACCCAGTCGAAGTGGATGAAACCCATATCAAGGCCATTATCGATTCAGATCGTCACAGCACAACACGAGACATTGCAGAGAAGCTCAATGTGTCGCATACATGCATTGAAAAAAAATTAAAAACCCTTGGTTATGTCAAGAAACTTGATTTATGGATCCCTCACCAGCTAAAGGAAATTCATTTGACGCAACCGATTAGCATCTGTGATTCGCTACTGAAACGCAATGAAAATGGTCCATTTCTGAAGAACCTAGTTACTGGCGACGAAAAGTGGATAGTTTATAACAATGTTACTCGCAAGAGATCGTGGGTGAAGCAAGATCAACCAGCCCAAACAGCATCAAAAGCAGATATTCACCAAAAAAAGATTATGCTGTCAGTCTGGTGGGATCACAAAGGAATTTTGTATTTTGAACTCATGCCGCAGAACCAAACGATAAATTCAAATGTGTATGTTGAACAACTCGACAAACTGAAGGATGCAATTGAAGAAAAGCGGCCGGTATTATCAAATCGGAAGGGTGTTGTTTTCCATCATGATAACGCAAGGCCCCACACATCTTTGGTTACTCGGCAAAAATTATTGGAACTGGGTTGGGATGTTTTGTCACACCCACCATATAGCCCTGACCTTGCGCCTTCGGATTACCATTTGTTTCGTTCCATGCAAAACTCTTTAAATGGTAAAATTTTTAACAACGCGGATGATGTCAGATCACACCTAATTCAGTTTTTTAATAGCAAAGACCAGACATTTTACGAACGGGGAATTTTTACGCTGCCAGAACGATGGAAAAAGGTCATCGACAAGAACGGGCAATATCTAATTGAATAAAGTTATATTTTTAAACAAAAATTCTGAATTTGCCTTCTTATTTGAAATCGGCAATGACTTAGTTGCCAACCCTATATAATAAAGTTATATCATTCATTTTTGGTAACAGTTGATTTTCTATTGCATATTCAACAGAGAGTAAGAAGGGTTAGAAGATAGACTGAATTAAACTAAAATATTCAATAGAAAATTGTTGGTAAAAAAATACTATGCCTCTATAGCTTCTTATATGCTTCTTCTTCCTCATCACAGCTTTGATCAATTAAATAACTTTAGGGGAAAATAATATTAATTAGGTTTTTTCAATATGAATATCGACGGCTTAGGTGCAATAGGTCGTATCCCACACAAAATGTGTTTTTGGCGCCTTTTGATTCTCACAGTCAATAAATCGTAAGCCTCATCACCCTAAAAAAACATATTTGTTTTATTATTTCAGTATCTAAAAAAATATCAAATATATCTTGAATATTGTAACTCATGTTTTTTGTCTCTCCAGTAAAATTTACTATTTAAGGGATACGACCTACAGTGCCTAAGTCATCGATATGGTAATCAATTCAACTCTACTGCTATCTAGCAGAATGTTTAGTAACTAACTGCTTTGTGTATTTTAAGTTGAGGTCGTGGTTTTACTGTAATTTTTAACTGCTTTAATTGGGTAGGTTAGATCAGTGGCTACTCTATCTCAAGAGATGTTGATCGACTATGGGACTTTTTAAGTTGAGGCCTGGCCACAACTTTACCAGATCAGCAGAGGTTGACTTCACCAACAATTTTAAATAATACCAAATTAATACAAATTTTTGAGTTGAATTCAAAGGAGTTTCTTGTCATTATCAGAACATGCACAGATTTCACTTCCTAAAATCTGAATAATATTAAGTCATAATTTCGAGCTGCAAAAATTCATACCTGCTTATTTGCACAGTAGTTTCCTAAAAGTGAGTCCATTCATTAAGAGGGAGTCCATTAACTAATTATTCACTCTCTCTTTATTGAACGTTTTGGAAAGAAATTTTCAATTTGTTTAAAAATTATTATAATTTATTTAACTATGAAAAGAGCATTGAAGTAAAAACTATTAGCTTTTCCCACCAATAATAAAAATCTGGCAAAAGAGTTACTATAAAACTCGACTGTTTTATTAAAGTAAGGAAGTGAAACAGTAATATGCCACAGCACTGTTTCCCCACAAATACTCCCCCAGCAGAACCAATCGCCTGGTTAGCTATCAGCTTTGTTACCCCCTCCTAATATTTTCTAGAGAGAGAGAAAAACGTCTGGGTATACAGTTTTTAATTCATATATTATATAGCGAATTTATTCAATCAATCAATTATTGATTGAATTAGAATTTTTATGGTGTCTTTTCTAGGGAGTCATTCAATATCAAATCACCCAATATTTTAATGAAATGTCACCCACCATCTCTGATATACTTTTTTTAAATAGAATTTTAAAAATATGAATATTGCGATCATTTAGTTCATTAACTAATTGGTTTAAGAATTGCTTGCTGTAGATGAGTAACATTTACAAAAACTATAACATTTCAGGTATTAATAAAGATTTTGACCTGGAAATTTTTCCACAGTTTAATAGAAGTACACAGTTTACAAAAATGCATTCATAAATTATAAAATTCATATTGCATTCATTATTATGGATGCACTAAACAGATCATTTATCATCAGTGTTCATTTGTTCTCAGTCTTTCTGTGGAGCTGGCCATGTTTTAAATTTGTGCAACATTTTGTCATTCTCATAATTTTATGAATTGAGTGTGTTCTTTTAAATTAAGTGACAGTCACTGCCAGCTGTTTTCATGTCTGTGCATGCAGAGCAAGTTGCTGTAGGCATAAACCTACTGCTCTTCAGTTTCCTTTGGATGCATTATTGTTAACTACTAAACAAAAAACTAATGAACTAATTGTTATGGAGCTTTAAACATAGATTCTTTATCACATCTGAACTGACATACACTGTTTTCTATATCTCTATGACACCAGGGGGTGCTGAAATGATTAAATCGTACCGTTTGAGCAATTGGCAATAAATTTTACACAATTTTATTGTACATGGCATTATTTAAAAATGTACCCACAACTAAAGCCAATCGGTGTTTTATAATAATAAAAAGCTCATTATCTTAGGTGTTATTTGGAACCTTTTCCAGCTTCCCAGTTGTTTGGTGAAGAAAGTTACAAGCGTTTCTGTAAACCCTTGTTTTAGTTTCGGAAACAACAATAATGTCATGCAATATGAGATTTATAATTTTTTTTAATACTATGGCTACTTAATTGAATGCACTTTTGTAAACTATGTACTTCTATTAAACTGTGGAAAAATTTCCAGATAAAAATCTTTATTAATACCTCAAATGGTATAGTTTTTGTAAATATTACTCATTTACTTAATACCGCAAGCGATTCCGCGGAACCAAATTATCGCAATATTCATATTTTTAAAATTCTATTTAAAAAAAAGAATACATCCTAGAACAATAAAACTTCACAGTTCTTCTTAAGGCAAAAGTATAAGCTAATGTGCAACGCTTCATGCAAATCTAAAATAGTGGGTGACATGGCCTGGGTGATTTCACATCGAATGAAATGGTGAGACAGGAGTTGGACATGGTGAGGGACTGAAAAAAAATTTCTTTCAATTATTAATTTTAAATCTAATTTGGAGGTAAAATAGCCTCCATAATGGAATAATTTTTATTTTTTTCCAATGACTAATTTGGAAGACATACGATTTGCACAATTTTAGATAATGACCCAGTTAAAATTGTAGATATCATAGCTGCATAATAACTATGATGTTCTTTAACTTTAAGTTCTTCTATTACTATTTAATATCTATATTATACTATTTGAAGAAATCTGAATGTTCCACAATGATGTTTTGTAACACATTCCCTAGACTTATATTTTTATTTATTTACTTTATTAATCTCTTAGCTTTCAAGTGAAATAATTGATGCTTTGAAAATATGATTCATACCTTCGGGTTAAGTCTCTAAGCCTTATTATTATTATAATAATGATGCTTTGAAGGAATTTAAAAGCTTGTAGCTGGTTAGAAAAAGTTTTGATTTGTCATTACTTAGTAAAAGATATCATTATTTAACCATATATTTATACTTCCTTTCTTATTTGCTAATGTTATCACATCTATTTTAAATAATTGTTTATTTTTATTTTAGAATTTTAACCAGAATCTGCCTTGAAATGCCTCTTTTAACAGAAGAAGTAATTAATCTAATAAAAAATTTTAGCACTACTGAAACTTTAGGGTTAAGTATTATTTATAAACTAGTACTCATGAGGCCAATGAAGCAACTGTATTTTTTGAATGTTCTATTGGATAATACATCTCACCAGGCATCGGAGGTATTTTTACTTATTTTGTATTAAAATTCTTGTTAACACCTTCACTGCGGCATCGGTCCCTGGAGACTGATGTTTCTTTTACGAAACAAAACAAATTGAAATCATAAAAATCAGATTATAGTGTGATTGGAAAATTACAGGCAGAATTCAATGGAAATAATTTATCGATCGCCGAGGACCGATACCGCATCTACTCTCACCCTCCCAGGAGACTGATAATGCACAGTAAAAGAAATTTTCATTACCACGGTGAAGGTGTTAAGGAATAATTAAATTAATAGGATGCATGTAAACACCTGTACTAATTTATCAAACAGGTTCTATTTCATCTTCTGGGATTTTCTCTTATTGAGAAATCTATTTTGAAAGTGACAATACAAAAGCTCAAATTTGAAATTTAATTGAATTAAATTTAAAATTTAGCTTAAATTTAAGTTTAAAGGCTAGTCATTGATCACTACTTTTATTTTTTTAAATTGTAGGCAATACTGGTATAAAAATAAAAACAATCCTGCCAGAAGTAGAATTTGATGGTAAAACCAGTTTGTTTAAAAAGAAAAAGTACTATAAACTAAAAAAATGCCGTAGTGGTATGGCAAGGCAAACAAAATACCTGCCATGTTGCAAGGAACTGCATTTCCACCTTCCACCATTTAAATTTCCTAGGTTGTATTCATAGCCTTTATATTTCTGCTGTCATTTTTTCCATGGTGCCTCATAAGTTCAATTCAACATGACTCCTTCAAAAGAACAACAGCATATGTCTTAAGTAGCAATTCTATTGATTGAAGTTTTTAATTCCATTTTCAAAAATTTTTTTTTTTCATAAAGTCATATTTTGATTTGTATCATGTTAAAACTTGAAATTTTGTGCTAATAATGACCAATGTTAAAAACAGTTTCAAGCATTTAAACATTTTTGAAAAATTAAAAGAACTACAATACCTTTGCTTTACCAATACCCAAATTTTTATTTTTTCGACTCACATGGAATTTCATGGAATTTAAATAATCAGGCTTTTTGAGTTATGACATTGTTATTTGAAGGAGAGAGGTATTTTATTGCATTAGCAATTAATAAAGAGGTGTTGAATATCCAAAGACAAAGGATCAACTACTGATATTATTGTACTAAACAATTATAAAAATTTAAGAAAATGTGTGAGGGATTGTTAGTTTTGATAGGTATTGATTAAAAAAAAAGAAATGTTTGGTTTTCAAGCTATTGGAGTTGAAATTAAAAATTTTTTTTAATATTAACTGGAAAAAATTGTAGTTTCTGGTAAAGCTTAAATTTGTAAAACTTTCTTGGGTTACAGTTTAGGGACTGGAGTAAAAAATATGTTAAACTTTCTGTACTTATTTAACAGATTTGATTACATTGTAACAAATGTAAATTTTAGGTTGTCGCTTTGAGTTGAGTCACAACAAGTTTTAACTTATCATTTGTTTCCTTTCTAATATTCTCCAAAAATATAAATTATGAAGTTTAGTATGGAAAAGGGAATACAATTATGGAAAATGCTTATACTTCGGTAATCATTTCATCTAGAAATGAACTTTCCAACAAACATCTATCATCTATACTTCTAAATGTTTGTTGAAACTTCTATTTCTTGATGAAATGATTATCTAAATATATTCATTACCCATAATTACATTCTCTTATCCATACTAAAGTAAAATGAATAAACAGTTAAAACTTGTAACTCAACTCATAGCGACAATCTGCAGAACAGATATCAAATAAAGTATCTTTTTCAGACTTATTGTCTATCTGTGACTAATTTTTAACTGTGAATGAATATTCGTCTTAGATTTTATATTGTATTTATTTTAAAAAATTACATTATTGTATACATTGAGTTTTAAACTTTTTTTTGTTTCAGATTCGAGAAGCCTCTATTGGGCATGTAGTTGATCTTTATCCAAAAGAGGACCTGCAAACCGTTATTGAAGAGTATGCCATTTATTATCTTGGTTTTCTTAAATTAGCCAAACCACCCGAGGCCCTGTTTGGTCTGCACAAGGGTAGGCCTCATTTGTCTGAAGTTTGGACTGATGATTCAATAAAGGCTTGTCTATATCTTTACCTGTCACTTCTACCAATTAATCAAGAGTTAATTCATGAGTAAGTGAGCTGGTTAATTTAAGTTTAAAGTCTTTATGTTAATCTATATTGATTACTAAAATGTTCTTACCCTTAGAGTGCTATGGAGGTATATATGTGTCCGAGAAGAAGCAATTAGTGGGTACTATAAGCGTGTATGTGTTTTTCAATCTTTTGGGTTTTACATGTAATAATTACATGAAATTATGATTAAAATATTATGTATAACTTTATGAAAGGCAGATAACTTTAGCTACGGCATTAAAGAAAGACAGAATATGAAACAATCAGGTTTATAGAAAAAAAAGTAAAAGTAAGTCAAAGTATTAATGATTTGAAATTAACTAAAATATCCTGATGTTTTTAATAAATTTTATAGTAGGTATTATTTTTATATTTTTTTATAAAAGACCCTAAATCAGTGTTCTTCAACCTTTTTGCGGACCGGTGAAAATAGGATAAATATTTCGCGGACCAACTGAAAGCTAAGACAAATAAAAACCAATATACTTGTAGATGCAATTACATTTTTTAGTGCGATATCTGCTGCTGCTTCTTTGATATTAGAGTTGATAATCGAGGCTGCAGCGTTGTTTCTGACAGACAAAGCGCTGTATTACATCTATTCGGTTTCTCGGTTTGGTTTATATTACAGACATGGCTGAAAAAGTCTTTTCACATAAATAGAAAGTTGAAAAATTTACTAATAATTTGATAGCTTTATAACTCTAAGTTGTATATTCATTTTCTAGTGATATCCAAAATTGAGGCAATGAAAGCATTTTATGTCTGGAGACCAGAGTGAAATCAACTCGATCAGCTTTTCTTATTCATGAAGATCAAGTGCACATGAGTTTATATCTTCCAAGAATGGATTATTAATCCAGAGGTTACCTTTACGAGGATCTTCATTTTCTGGGAAATACTTATTCAAATTTTCAGCTAATGCTCTTAATAATCTAAATGTTGCTTTATTATGTTAAATATGACTTTCGTGTTCACATCAGCAGCAATAAAAAATTCATCCAAAAGAGAAAACATTTCTACATCTTCCTCTTTTAAGCGACTATTCCAAAGAGTCTTTCTTCTTTTTGAACGCATCCATTTTATTTCTTAAAGTAAAAAAAAATGTATGTGAACCCTGCAGAGAAATATTAACTTCATTAAGCAGACTGAATATGTCTGCCATGTAAGCAAGAACTATCAGCCATTCTTCATTTATCAAAGGCTCCAGTTCAGATTTTTGCTCTCGCAAAAACTTTTACTTCTTCTCTCAGTTCAAAAAGTGGCGAAAGAACTCTTTCTCTCGATAACCACCTAACTTCTGCATGGAGAAGCAGATGTTGGTGGGGTGAGTTCATGCTCTTGCATAGTGTCACGAAGAGCCTTGAGTTCGTAGCTCGGCTATGAATTTCATTAATAATCCTCACCCCGTCATTCATCACAGTGTTTAGTTCAGTAGAAAGCTTCTTTGCAGCTAGTGACTACCGGTGGATCATACAGTGAGTAAACAAACCTTTAGGGTGCACGACTGCTTTTAATTTAGCAACTACTCCTGAGTGACGACCAGTCATGCTCGCAGCACCGTAAGTGCACACTCCGAGGCATTTGCTCCAGTCTCCCTGCGCCTTAAAATACTCAAGAAAGAGCAGTAAATATTTCCTAACTGGTGGTTCGTCCAGGTAAGTCGAGACAACAAAGAAGTTCTTCCCTTAAATCTTCATCTTCACTATACCTCATGAGCAAAGTAGGGTAGCATGATTACTCATGTCAGTCGATTTATCATGTTGAATCGCAAAATATCTTGATTTCCGTGTACCCGTTACGACTTGATTTTCAATATCTTTGGCCATCTCAACAATTCTTCTCATATGTGGTCTCCGGTGGTCTCCGAAAGCGGTAAGGCCTCTAGTTTTACAGCAGCTTGAGGACCTAAAATTTCTTAAACGACATCTAAGATACAAAGCTTTACTAACTCCTCGTCAATAGTAAACGGTCTTTTCGATTTAGCTATTCGAAGCGCAACTAAATAAGACGTTTGAAGCAGCGAATTATTAGTAGTAATCATTTTCATTTGACTTTTCTGCATTTTTATCTGGTCACATAATCTTTCAAAAAGTCTAGTGGCTTATCAGTAAAATCTTTATATTTCGAATGCAAATCACGAGCTAGTTTGGAAGGTTTCATAGCTTCATTTTGACATGATTTCCGAACATAATACACATAAATACCGTGGCGACGGTTCATTGCCAGGGGCTGAAATGAAACCAAGCTTTAAATACTCTTTATTATAATGCCTAACATAGTCTCCTTTCATATTTTTGCTTTGCATTTTACATTCCGAAGTATCAATGTATTTGTTTCTATGTGTCTCCCCTAAACTTGAAGTACTTTGCAAATTTTTAGCACTATCTCCACCTTTCTCCTAAATATTGTCCTAGTCTCTACTAAAGAACGTTAAAAGATTTTGTTGTTTGACTTTTTTGTCTCCATAATGTGTGTAGGGTATCAAATTTTATGAAAAAAGTCACTTGTTTTTCACAACACACAACAAAATATTAAAAACAATACGTACAGGGCCAAATTTTATGAAAAAAGTCGCTTGTCTTTCATAACACATAACAAAATATACGTACTAGTACAACAAATCAAGATTACTGTTACGTGTCACCAGTAGACGATGGTCTACTTGGTTTCATTAGAGTAGAACAGGCCGTCATAATTCGCAGTAACCTATTTTTGTAGATGAGCGGTTGTTGCTTAGTGGCCATTTCAGTAGGGTGCTAATAGTTTCTACTTTGTTTTGTTAAAAAATAACTTCTTAAAACAGTATTTTTCTAATTTATAGTTTTATAACTATTTGGAAAGTAATACAATAATTTTTTATATTATATTGTTATTATACATTGTATTGGGATAGTTTTATAAATAAATGGTAATTTACGATTTGACCGAAATTTTTCGTGGACCGGCAGGAAACTTCAATGGCCCGGTTCCGGGCCGCGGACCAGCGGTTGAAGAACACTGCCCTAAATTAGACCCTAAATAGGTATGAAGGAACTCCAATTCTTTTTTCTTATTTTTATATTGTTACAATATACTTTTTGCTCATTAAAATAACGTTCTGTTATACAGTCGGGTGCAAAAAAGAACTATAATAATTTATTAGTAGTGCCATGAACTTTTAATCAAGCAATAATATTTGACACCATTTAAATACAACCGATGATCCTATCCATTGTAATACTCATTTCTGATTATTTAAAACATTTGTTTTTAAAACAAATTAGATAAATATTCAAAGTTTGTTTATAAACTGCAAACTGGTTTTGATCAAGGAGATAATTGGGCTGTATTTAATAAAATACTTTACTTGTAACTCTATTTTAAAAGTGTGCCTCAGTTGTAGGCGTTTGTCTGGCTGATTTGTCATGTCATGATCAGATAACTTAATTAGAAGGTTCCTTTTTAAGATTTGATTTTTAATTGTATTTATTAAATGTGAATTATTTTTGCCAGATTGTCTAGAGTCTATATTCAAACCCAGGCGGATGTTAAAAGGACAATTTTACGAGTTGTTGAGTATTCAGTAAAAGCGATGGGGATGGATTCTCCTCAGCTCTTAAAACTAGTTGAGGAGTGCCCTAAGGGCTCTGAAACTTTAGTTACACGCATTATTCACATCCTGACTGACAAGTGTAAGTAAAGAAATACTGTTTAAAAATTAACAATATCCCTAATAATTATTTTTTGAAATTTATATTTTTGTTATAGCTGCTCCCAGTGCAGAACTGGTAGATCGTGTTAGAGAATTATATAGAACAAGAGTTTCCGATGTACGCTTCCTTATCCCGGTACTGAATGGCCTCAAAAAAGGGGAAATAATTGAAGCTCTTCCTAAATTGATAAAGTTGAATCCGGTTGTTGTTAAAGAGGTATTTTTAATTTTGTTCCTTAATACAATGTGATACTAATTGTGTACTGATAATTTACAATTTTACAAGTATGTGTATTTTACAAGTATATTATGTATATTTTACAAGTACTAATACTACCAGTATTTCACTGCAGTCTTATAATTTTATTACACATCTGTAACTTTTTTTTATTTAGTAGAGAGTTAAAAACAAGATTGGATCTGACAGTTTTCCTATTAATTTTGTGAATATGTGTATATACTACTCTAATGCTATTTAAATTTGTCTCTACAATATTGAAATACTAGTAGGAGTAGTACTGGATTCTTTTGAAGGCTTGTTTTGAATTCCATTTATATTTATGAGGAGTCTCAAGGTTCTGGAATGTATGAGCTGAATGTATATAAAGTATGCTTGTTATTACGAATGTTTTACTTTTATATTTTGAACAGAATGGACTCATTAAACACTGTCATTTGTTTCTTATAACTGTAGTAATTACATTATTAACAAGAAAACATTACAATTTTTTTCCTAAAATTATTTCAGATTTTTTATATAAGCTTAACTTATTTTATTAAACAATTTAATTTATTTTAACAACTAGCTTTTGCCAGCGGCTTCGCTAGCGTGGAATTTGGTTTACCACATAAAGTTTCATGACGATCATTTTAAATAGATAAATTTTTTTTTTAACTATAAGTTACTCGTACATCCAAAATTTCAGATGTCTAACTTCAAAACTGACGGATTCCATACAATCTTTGAACCTCTATTATATTAAGGGGAAACCCTTGGGGATGGAATTATCCAAATTTCTTTCTTAAATTATACAAAGAACCTATCTGCAAATTTCAAGATGCTAAGTCCCTGATTTGCCTTTAATTATGTACTATAATGGATTCTCCGAAGTACCTAAAAAACTGTCTGGAAGGGTAAGTGCCCACATGCCCCCCTCCTAAATCCGACCTTGCTGTAGCCTATGTGTTATTCTGATGTATAACCTATATTACTGTAAAGTTTCATCCAACTCCGTTCAGTAGTTTTTGCCTGAAAGAGAGACAAACATACAAACTTTCACATTTATAATATTAGTAAGATTAGTAGGATATCAAAACAAATAGTTTCACTCATGTTATTTCTGTTATTTTAACAATTATTATCATGTGATTTCTCTTTAATAATGTACCATAATGGATTCTCCACGGTACCTATAAAACTGTCGGGAAGGGGGTGTGCCCCCGTGCTCTCCCCATAAATCCGCTCTTGCTATAGCCTATGTGTTATTCTGATGTATAACTTATATTACTGTAAAGTTTCTTCCGAATCCGTTCAGTAGTTTTTGCGAGAAAGAGAGACAAACATACAAACTTTCACATTTATAATATTAGTAAGATTAACAATTTTATTAATTTATTAAACAATTGTAATGTTTAATCAGTGTGAATTCACTGATTGAGTTATATAGAAATAATTTTATTTTAAAATTTTGGTTGTTTCTTATCCTCATTGCTGCCTCCACTTTTTCTCATATTGCTCTATCAAAACTTAGTTTTGATTTATTTCAATATCACCGTTGATTTAATTTTTGACAAGAAACATAATGGCAATAGATTTGTTTTGTATGGTATTTGATAAGTATATGGGAGACAAGGGTAGGATACCCAGGAGCTTTTAAAAGGATAAAACAATTTTAAAGTTGGCATATTTTTTTATTAACATGTTTTTGTTTTTTTATATTTGCTAACATTTACTTATATTTGTAGAGTGGGCAATAATTTTTTTATTTTTATAATATCAAACGGTATTAAAAAAAACAACTAAATCTAACATAAGGCACAAAAAGGAAGAAAGCTGATAGTGCTCTCAATAACAGTCAATAAATGTTAAAAAAGAAAAGTTGAGTGGTTGATGTAGTTAAGTTAGTGCTGTTAGTGTAAATTTTACTCTAAGCTTAGGCTTGATGATATTTGATGGTGGCTGTTGGGGGATAGGTGTTTGTAAAAATATTCTTATTATTCAATCTTAATTTTTGATAAAATCATGTTGGAAAAGGTTGACAATTTGACTTCTATTGTTGCTAATTTTTATTTAGTACAATATTAATTAAATGCTACATTGTAAATCTTGCTGTCTACAGAGTAACCTTTGAGCTGTTATTATAATATTAAATATTATTCACTATTTAACATTCATTAATCTCTATACTTAAACTATTACTACATCATATTTTTCATTATAATCTAGACATTTTTACAATATAAATGTGATTATGTTGAAAGTTATCTGGGTTTATAGGCTTTCTCGTCATACGTTATTGATCTGAGATGAATTATTATGGACGTTCAAAATGATGTCTATTTCATAATGAGGAGAAGTTTAAACACATGTAAATAAGATTATTCTATTTATTTTGTTACAGTGTTTAAATTTTTATAAAACTTTAATATCTTTTTGTGGTTATTTTAAAGTTGTATATTGCAAAATATTTTAGTAGATGTTAAATATTGCAGAATATTTGGTATTAGACATGGGAAGTAAGACCCTGGAACAATATCAATGCAACTTGTGATAATTGTTTTATTAAATCAAAATAAACAGCTACAGAAATATAGTTAATAATTACCTTGGTTACATAAAGATACATTTGTGACTGAATTGCTTTATTGTTTTAATAAATTTATTTATATTTTATTATTTGGTATTATCGCTGGAATAATTTTCCTTCATATGCTTTTTATTTTTTGTAAGTGCTCATTGGTTAAGAAATAGTTATTTTGTCAAAGAAAAACAAAAGGAAACTTTCAATATGGTTCTCTGTTTTGGATTAACAGGTTGTTCCTCTAAAGTTTTAATGTCAATGAAAATGATGCATCTCTTTATTACAAATGGATTTTCAAGAATTCACAAGAAGTGTAATTATTCAATTTCTTGTGTGTCATTATGTATGATTAAAGTTTTAACTTTATAAATATTCCTTTCATAGAATTTTATAAATTTAGTTGAAAGTTAATTAAAAAATCTTAAAAGTTCATAAATTTGTTATTTGGAAAAGATTTATATTATTAATAATGACCTAGAAAAGATTGACCTTTTCCACCGCATTTTTTACAATTGCACTCAACTTATTAGCAGTTTCACGAATGCATCTACGATACTATTATGCGATTTAAGTTTTTTTTTTTTTTTTTTTTTTTTTTAAAGTGGGCATTACTTGAACTGCGACCATAACTGATCTATTGTGCGCCCCATCTATGTGCGATTTATTAAAATCTTAGGTTAGTCGAATCCACAAGTTTCAGTATGCTTGCTGGGTTGATAACTTTGTGCTGCCTGGGATCGCTGACTCTATCCAGACCAAAGGTCTCAAATCTTAGGTCGGCAAACCTATCACATAGGCAGACAATGTGGTAGGGTGATTCGTCAACTGCATGACAAAAGCGGCAAGTGGGGACATCCGCCAGTCCCAGCCTAAACATGTGGGCGTTGAGCCTGCTATACCCCGTAATCACCGCTATAATTATCTTTAATGCTTCCCTGCCCAGCTCCAAAGCGGCTTTGCTCAACTTCTTATTGAAGCTGTCAAGGAATAATTTGGAGTGTTTTAAGCCACTTAGTCTGCACCAATGCTGGTTCATTTTCCAAAGGTAGATGTCCTTTATTCTGCGCTTAGCATAGCTGAGACCAATGCCGCAAACCGATTCAGGATTGCACGGAACTCTATCCGACCCTAGTCTGACCAGCCTATCAGCCTCTTCATTGCCAGAGATACCATGGTGTCCAGGAACCCACTCGATGCTAACCCTGTTGCTCTCAGCCAGTTTGTTAAGAACTGCATAGCAGTCCCACACAATCAGTGAGTTGGTGCTGTGACCACTTTGTGCACCTATGGCAGCTTGGCTGTCAGTGAAGAAAGTAATCCTTCTGCGTGACATCCGCTCATCCAGCAGTGTCTGCGCACAGTAATTAATGGCCAGTACTTCAGATTGAAATACTGAGGAGTACCTCCCCAGGGAGATCCAAGTTCCTTCCCTAGGTTTGTCCCTCCTCCAATAGCATTTGATGCCGTTGCAGGGCCTGTGCCGTTTCGTTGTGTCAATTTTGACCATATAATTAGGCGACATCACGACGCCAACCTGAAGATCAGACCGCATTGCTAAGATGCGATCTGCCTCAATTTTAGTGAATTTATTCCATTTCTTGTGTGTCATTATGTATGATTAAAGTTTTAACTTTATAAATATTCCTTTCATAGAATTTTATAAATTTAGTTGAAAGTTTATTTAGTTTAAGAATTAAAAAATCTTAAAATTTCATAAATTTGTTATTTGGAAAAGATTTATATTATTAGTAATGACCTAGAAAAGATTGACCTTTTCCACCGCATTTTTTACAGTTGCACTCAACTTATTAGCAGTTTCACGAATGCATCTACGATACTATTCTGCGATTTAAGTTTCTTTATTTAACGTCACTTTATGCTGCTGTGGCTAATTAGGCAATGCTACAGTGGAAGTCCTTAATTTTGCCTATCCAGGTATAATTAGGATAGGGATTTTAAGGATTTTACGTCCTTTCTGAAAGAAGACAACCAGAGATTTTTTTATTTCCTTTTAAAAAATCCTAGAGCCACCTGCCAGGCTGCGAACATGCGATCTTGGGCGTTGTAGGTTGTTATCTTAACCACTAGACTGCTAGTGATTACGCACTTTAAGTTATTTGTTATTACTTATACTGAAATAGTTGGAAATAATATGATATTAAAATTTTAGTTTATTCAAAAGTAAATGTTAAGGTGTTTGATATCTTGAGGAACTATATTTTAACTCTGGCACTCATAAATTTCTAATAACTACAGTAGAACCTCGATTATCCGTCAGGATACGGGACCAAGATGGTGTGACGGATTTGGGAAATAGACGGATATGGGAGTGAGTCATATGTCTCATATATATACATAAATCGAACAATATATTTCAAACATTCGACATTATATATGTACTCGTAACTTATTTACTTACTAATAAGGTTTATGTATATATGTAGTAAAAATATTTTTTTAAATTACAATAATTACGTACATCAATGGCTAAAAGCACAATCATTGTATATCCAATTTTTCCCAAATTAATATCAATTTAAAGGTGGAGTTTAACTCTTTACTTGTGCACAAACGTAGTAGGTCCCTTCTTAATAAACATTAAATGATTATATAGAAGGGACATACTCTAAGGGTCCCCCGCACGTTTTATATCATTAACTGTCGTCCGAGGGATTTCATAGATTTTTGCTAAGATTGAAGCACTTTCACCTTTTCGTCAACGTTTGACAATTTCAAAGTTAGTAGCGAGATCTTAACTCTTCCTTTGTCTTTTTTTCTGACATTATTATATGTGCTTTTAAGAAAATGAGACCGTAAGACGAAGTTGTCAAGACACAACGATTGATTCTTAGCCGGCTTCTATGACTAGCAACCAAACAATATATATATACATTTTTTTGTTTTCACAATGAGGTGACGGTTAACAGAGGGTGACAGATAATAGAGGTTTTACTGTATTTAGATATATACATAGATCTATTCAAGTCATACTTAACATAAGTTAAGTTAATAAAATAGAGCCAAAAACTCAAAAAGAAACACTAATATTTATTATAGTGCAATTGGAAAAACTCCAACGCAAAGCCTTCTGTTTCAAAATTCTCCAGTAAAACACACTTACCAGTCATCTATTCAGGCATTATCAAGACACAAAAAAAAAGGTTATATAAATCACATCTCGCAAGATGGTGCACTACATCCCACAATCAACAGCCCAATTAGGCTCCAAACCTGAGACAGGAACCCACCATCAAGACGTTCATTATATTTTGAATACTTATACTTGGGCTTGTTGAACGTCTTGATGGTGGGTTGCTCTTTTAGGTTTGGAGCCTGTTTGGGCTGTTGATTGTGGGATGTAGTGCATCTTCTTCGAGATGTGAGTTATATAACCTTCTTTTTGTGTCTTGATAATGCCTGAATAGATGACTGGTAAGTGTGTGTTTTACTGGAGAATTTTGAAACAGAAGGCTTTGCATTGGAGTTTTTCCAATTGCACTTTTAATAAGTTAAGTTAGATTAATTTTAATAAAAGGTAGCTTAACTTAGTTACCGATCCTTACCTCAGTTGTAACCTTAGTTCTTATCTTGATTCACTCATTTTGCATAATATTTAGACCAGCTAACGAGGAGATTATGAATGGAAATTGACATCAGGGCAGGGGATTGCCTGCCTAAATTTACTTCAAGACTTTATTTGGACTGGTTGAAAGGTAAACATATTACAAATCCTAAGATCTAAGAGCACTAGCAAAGAAAGAAGAAAGTGCAGTCATTGCTGATGATTTTAATTTTTCTGTTTGTTTCTTGAAAACAGCTCGTCGAAGATCATAGAGAGGTGATAGGGATCAAAAGCGGCTAATTATGAATTTTCAAAAATTGGCTTTTCACATTTTTCAGTCAAGCAATTTTGTCAATACGATAATTTGCCACCTTATCATGGCTTTAGTACGGTTTTGAAGTTTCAGTAACCTAAAATTACTTGACTAAATGAATGAAAATTTTTTGGAGATTTCCACTTTTGATCCTGAACACCTCATTTCATAAAAGAATGTTCCTAATAATTTTTTTTTTTATTTGTTATAGAAATGTGTGCTCTTAAAAATAATAAATTAAAAAAATACTTATGTTTATATTGGACTATACTTTATGTTTGGTTCTCTTACTTGCACATTTTACTCTGCATGTTTACTGAGTGCATATTTGAAAGTTATAATAGATAAAAAAATATTGGACATTATTATTGGAAATTTAATGCTCTTCATATTCATATTTTTTCTTGAGACCAACTGTTTTCGAAATATAAATGAAAACTAAAAAAACATGAACTTCTTCTGCCTCTGCTATTAGATCCGAGATTTTTAGAAAATTCACCTCTTAACTAGTCCAAACAAAGCCCTGAAATCAATTTGGCCCAACTTATCATTTCCATTTGCGTCCTCCTTTTTTTAGCATTCATTGACTGGAGTTCTTAGAATTCTTTAAATATTATCATTAAAGAGGGAATAAGTAATAACATTCACCTTGATCTCTTTCTGGATTTGTGTTTTTGCATATGTTTTGACACTTTATGTCAACCATTTTTGTTTTACATGGTTGTTTAAGTGAACTTGAGAACTTAACTTACATTATTTGAATTTTGTAATTCTATTCCAATTTTATAATTTTTCAGTGTTCTTTGGATGTTTTGTATATGAATTTAGGCAACTTTAACTTCAACTTAGCATACTCTAGTTTGTTCATTCATTTGAAAATTTAACTAAGAAATTTTATAAAATTCACCCTAATTTAATTTTTATTTTGTATGTTAAAAACTGAGCATTATTAGATCTTCAACTATTGTTCTACTGACGTAATAATATAAATATATGTGGTGCTCTAGATGGATTATTATTTTTTCCACAATCTCTATTATATTTATTATTTAAATTATTTTGTATTTATTTTGTAGGTGTTTAATAGACTGCTAGGCACACAGGCTGATTCTACCGGCCATTCATCTCCAATAACTCCTGCTGAACTTCTTACAGCTTTGCACTTAATAGACCCTTCAAAGTGTGAGCTGAAAACAGTTATTAAAGGTAATTCAAATTTCCCTTCTCATAAATTTTTTTTATGTTATGACGTTAGAATAATGTTATCATTTTTGTTAATATGAAAAAGTAGTGATATTACTATATATTTTAATTTTTATTTAGTTTAGGTAAGTTTATCTGCTATGAAAAGATTGTTTGAAAGTATTTAAAAAGAGTGAAAGAGACAAACTTTCAACACAATATGCCCAGTCTAAGCCCTTGAGATTTCTTGAGCACATAGAAGAAATAAGGAAATAGAGGATGTAGATAACATAAGTTATTTTGTTCTTCAAGGAATTGAAGTTCAGACGCTCTGACAGAGCTTAGAGCATGCTTTACTTGTATTAAACATTGATTAAACTGGTTGAGGCTCTTAGGTATTTAAATTTTTTTAAAAAGATCATTGAAGGCATGGGAAAGGGAAGCATACATCTGTCATTCTGAGCGTTAATGGCATTCTCTTTGATTATGACTTGAAACAAAATTGTTTTCATAACGAGGTGCAGGATAAAGTTGTTACACTATGTTTGCATTACAGAGGATAGCAGAGTGCTCAGAAGATGATTATGGATGGAGTAAAGGTAGAAAAAAGAACAGTTACATTGAAATTTTCCTTGAAAGAGGATGTAATAGTGATAGAAAAGTTCTTTCTGAGGATGCAGTATCTTATGCAAAGTGGATAAGAACAGTTATTTTTAACGGTTTTCGATGGTCCTGTATAGAATATAGGGTTAATGTAAAAAGAAAATTGACCCTTCATTATAAAACTATTGTTATGCTGAATACATTTTATTTATAAAATTGTAAAATAATACTTTTATGTTTCTTTGGTGTGATGATAAAAATAGTATTCTTTATGTAGATTAACTTTTTTTTCTCTGTTCCAGCTACTTCCCTCTGCTTTAGCGACAAAGAAGCCTATACGCAAGAGGTTTTGGCAGTTGTTCTCCAGCACTTGATGGAAGTTACACCCCTTCCGACATTGTTGATGAGGACAGTTATTCAAGCCCTGTCCTTACATCCTAGATTGATAGGCTTTGTTATGAACATCTTACAAAGGCTTATTAGCAAGCAGGTACTTCAATGCATTAGGAGTCTAATTGTTTTAGTTAGGATTATAATTGTGCATACATTTTAAGAATGTATTTGTTTGTTTATTTAACATCACTTAATGCTGCTATGGTTAATCAGACGATGCTGCAGTAGGAGTCCTATATTCTGTCTGTCCAGGTTTATTTAGGACAGGGATTTTTATCAAGTACCTGATATTGTACAGGCTCGGAATCCCCATTTAACGTCCCTTCCAAAGGACGGTATAACCAACAATTTTTTACTCCCTTTAAAAAATCTTAGGGCCAGCACCCAGGCTACAAACCTTGGGCTTATTAGGTTGTTATGCTAATCACTAGACCACAGATCGCCCCCTTAAGAATTGTAATAGGTGCTACTATATACCACTCTCAGATATCATGCAGGATCTAGCCAACGGAACTGTTAGTTGGAATAAAATTAGATTGTCAAGAAGCTCTTTTAGTATATAGTGAGCTAAATAGCCCATCCGGATTCCTCGACACTCTGAAAACTAAAACTTTAAAATCATGAAAACCACATGAATAAAGGTCTGTTGATATGGTCTAAGCTTTAGGTAGCCTCAACTTAACACTCAATCTTTTTGTTCGGCTAGGGCCCTTATTATGAAGGGATAGTTATAATGCCCCTTGATTAGGGTATAGTAGGTTGTTATGCTAACCACTAGACCACAGGTCATCCCTGTTTTATGAATATTTTATTATGGATATGAGTTATAGAGCCCTGAAACATTATTAATCAAAAGACGTAATGATTTTTACCAAGTAAAAAAAAAAAGCAATGATAGTATAGTTCATTATTACCTTCAATTAAGTAAAGAAAGGGTATATGAGGTGTTAAAGACCAAAATCAGATAATTCCGAAATTTAAAAAATTTACTTTTTCATTTCTTTTGCTACTTTAATCAAGCAATTTTGTCTAACAAGACACTTATTTCACATGGTAACAGTCTAGTTCTGAGCTGGAAAATGTGAAAAATCCAATTTTGGAAATTTTGGGGTTATCCACTTTTGATCCTGAATGCCTCATACTCTAAATTATTTAGTAAAGATAATAATTAAATTATAACTTTGAACATTTAAAACAATGTGATACAATTCCTAAAATATGAAACTAATCTTTATTATGAATATTAATATATTATTCTGGCTCTACGGTCCTACAAGAGCCCTTGTGTTCTACAAAAGCCTCCACTATAGCCAGCAGCCAATCTGCACGGCCCTGCTCTATTCTCCTCCATTCTTGTACACCCAGCAGCTTTAAGTCCTCCTCAACATCCTCCAGCTATCTCATCTGAGGACATCCTCTACCTCATGTGCTGCCTGGTTTCCTGTGGTCTGGCATTCTTTCTACATGTTCCATCCATCTAATTCTGGCTCTCAATGCCACCATGTCAGGCTCTCCATACAGCTGCATCAGCTCCTCATTCCTTCTCCATACCAGTTATCCACAATTATGAATAGCCATATTTTAAATATGTGATAACTAGATATTTTTAATTGTCAACTTTCTATTTTTTTATTTTATTTGTTTTTATTATATAAGAAATATGATGATTTCTAATGACATTAGTGCATCATCAATAAGACCTTCACTTTAGAGCACATTCAATAAGACCTTAGTTTTTATTGAAAGATGTGTACTAAATAAAAAAAAAAAAATTGAAATTAAGCTTTAACAGTTCATATAATTCAGTATTACCCTTAAATTGCCTCAGCCAGTATTTTTAATCCATTCATCAGGTATTTCTTCTGGTTTCGACCGTATAGTCAAATTCTTTGCCGACGTTTCGCTGGCCATACTACAAGCTTCCTCAGGGCTTAATCTGAGACTGAAAATGTTTTCCCATGCTTCGGTATTTATAGCTTCTGGGTACGTTGCAGAGGTATTTTAGTGAGAAGTCTAATGTTGATTATTTTAAATTTATCAAACTAATCACCCACTTACATGGGTAGTGCTGTGGCTTAAAATTTTAAGTTGCTGGAAAATCATATTTAACTTATTTTAGAAAATATATTGGACATTTGTATTACCCTACCGATATTATAAATGTTCAGTTTATTTTAATGAGAAGGCATTTAGAATTGTAGAAAAAAATTATTTTTTTTATTAACTATTTCTAATTTTGAGATGTTCCACAATTCTAGTCAGTTAGAAACATATGTATCCATATAGTTACACTATCCATGTGACTTACACATTCTTTTTCATTATTATATATGTTTTTATTATTTGATTTCAGGTGTGGAAGCAAAAGAAAGTGTGGGAAGGCTTCATCAAATGTTGCCAGAGAACACAACCTGCTAGTTTTCAGGTTCTTCTTCAGCTTCCTCCTCAGCAACTGATTGATGTGTTCCGAGAAGCCCCTGATTTACGGAAACCGTTGTTATCTCACATAATGGAGTTCACTGAAAATCAGGTAAATTTTTCATTGGCATAATTTATTATGATAATTTCTCTCCTGTCTTACATCTAAGAGTTTTTAAAAATATTTTGTGCTGGTGGTAATTTATAATTATATATCAATAGTTATTTAAAATTATTATAATCTTAGTAAAAATTTATGATACATTGTAGTAAATAAATATTGTTTGGTGTATGTTGTGATTTTTAAAGATTTAATACTTTTTTCAGATAGATTTCAGTTATCCTATAAACAGCTAGTAGTAGACTTGTTTTCTGGAATAAAGCAAATATATGAAGTTGCCTTTAGTTTGAATTAATATGTTAATGAATGGATCAGTTTTTTTAAAATGAGATCTTAGTGTTTTATCAACAGAGGAATATGAAGAGTTACACAGATTGGGCTTTGTTAAATGTTTAATAATAATTCTGATTTTCTGCTTATGTCCTCTGATCGAATATATTCTTGGTATTTTTATTTTATTGTTTTGTTTTCAGAGGGCCCATATTCCTCAAAATATTATGGACATCATCAAAGGCCAGGAAGAGAGAGCAAATATGGATTTCCAAATAAAAGAGGAGCCGGTATATCTTATTATTTTTTAGATAAAAATAATTAATGATTTACTTAATAATATTTAATTATTTATTAATTTAATATCTTTTTCAGCTATCACCTGCTTCTGAGCTGACTATTGACATTAAAGAGGAACCTCCAGATGCTTTTAATGAACCTGCTCCACCTGGTCTAGAGTAGCTGAGGGAAATGTGTACATTCGATCTTTGTTTATGTACAGTTGTACATTTATATCCAATGGCATCCATTTATATTTCTGTAAATTACAATTATCATTTTTTTTTTCAATGGTGGATGTTTGTAAATAGTGAACATCATTCATTTTATTATATTAAATAATTCTTGTTAAAATTAATTAGACATTAATATATATATTTTTTATTTATAAGATTGTGTTTTATGATTTTATAAAATCAAATCTATAGTTAATTGTGGTATGAATGCTGAATGACTCTTAAGACTTTCATAATGTAACAGTTTTTATAATTTTAACAATTTTCACTCGTTATTAAATCTAATTTTTACTCAAAGACTGGTAACAAAATGAACAAAATAATGATGAGCAGGTCATCTTGTTTTTATTTGTGTGAATCAAATTGAACAATTAAAGATAAATTTCAGTATGTTCCTTTATTATTTATATATTTTTATAACAATAAATTGTCTTGAACAGTTTTATATTGGTTAATAATTTTTGTATTTATCAAATTACTCGTATTTTATTATTTTTTTTTATTCATTTCAGTTAGGCAAAAATATATTTGGTTTTCATTTAAGTAGTTTTAACACATTTTTACATTATTCTAGCTTTGGTACCTTATAACTTGTATATTACATAGCTTGGAAAAACGATGAATCATTTTTCAACACTGAAACAAATGGTTTGTGCAATCACATGGCTTTCTGGAAAATATTTAATACTGATTAATGAAGAATAAAAAAAATATATATATCAAATAATAAATTTGTTTAAAAATTAACTAGGGTACTTACCCCAAAGCACCTTTTGTTTGATAATACTGGTATGGGTATTATTTTTTTACCTATAAATTGGTAAAATAGAATTTTTGATAAAATGTATATTTTTTTAGTTATATCCAATAAAATTATTTTTCATCATACATAACAGAAATATATGTTATATAAAAAGATTTAGAGCCTAAAGAGATGGCTGCAGCAAATTTCATCAATGTTGTAACATCTGTACTACCTACATTACATTCTGTAGAAACTTATTTTGACTATGTTTTTTTTACTACAAACTCAATAAAACAAAAAAAAGTAATATTATGCCATCATTTTAAGTCTATTGAAAACTGATTACTAAAAGTTTGACCTGATTCTAATTTCATAATAGTTGCAAGGAAGTCTATCTTTGCTAATACTGGTCTGATTTAGTTATTTTTTGTAGTCAATCTAAAATTCTCTTTTTGTTTTGTAGTCAATTTAATTACTATTCTAGTGATTATATTCAATTTTTCATAAAAGATTTCTTTTTTAGCTATGCTCTAAATAAAAAAAAAAACTGCCAACCGCCATACCACGTTGATCACACCGGTTCCCATCTGATCACCGAAGTTAAGCAATGTCGGGCTTGGTTAGGACTTGGAGGGGTGACTGCCTGGTAAAAACATGCGGTAACCATCTGGGAAAAAACGCGTGCTGTTTGCTTCTAACTTATCAGCTAACCAAATAAATCCATATCTGGCTGTATGGATGGAAGTATCCAATGGCAATAAAAAAAAAAAAAATACAAAAAAAAAACTTCCACTATAACCCATGAAGGTTCTTGAGTTCAATCTACTTGACATGGTAGTAGAGACTGTAGTGTTTCTGTTGGGCAGGGAGGTGATTGTCAGAGATCACGCTCTACTGTCAGGTTTTTCCACCAATTATGGCTACCCACTTTATATTAATAATAATAATAATAATAACTACGTGATCAGGCATAACAATGTGGTGTAAATATATGCAGGCTATTGGGACTGTTGGGTGGAGATGAGTTGTCTTACTATCGCTATCAACCAGAAAAACTTTTAGAAAATAACAAAATAAAAATTTACTGGGATGAGCAAATAATTACGGACCACAGGGTAATACATAACTGTCCAGATATTTTGTTGATCCATAAAGTGAAGAAAATGTAGAATCACAGAAATAGAAGTCCCATGTGATGCAAATGTTATGAACACCACAGCCGAAAAAATTAGGAAATACCAAGCTTTCTATTGAGTTAAAATCACTTTTATCATTTGGAGAAATTGCTAATAACCCCAATAGTCATCTGGTGGAATGGCCTCTTCTTGAAAAGCACAAGGGAGGGTACAGAAGACCATGGTCTCCATTTGGACAAATTAAAATTGGCACAAAAGGCAGCTCTGTTGGATACCTGCAGAATTGTGAGACAATTCTTGAATCAGTAAAACTTTTACACTTCCCTTGAATTTTGAATTCTGGGTTTGAATTTGGTGCTAGAGAAATCTGTAAGAAAAATAATAATTATAAAGTCTCTATTTATTCTGGGAAAAGTCCCTTTAGAATAACAATATAAGTATTAATTTATAAGCTATTATGGCTTAGAATATAATATAATTACCTATAATTAATTATTACAAATAATTTATTAAGTGACAAAGAATTAAAAAAAATTGTGAATTACCTCCAATAACAATAATTAAAAAAACAGATCAGAAGAAGAGAAAAAAATATAGGAATGAGATAACAATAATTATATAAGAGAAACATTTGATAGTTACAAATGTAACAACTATAACAAAACAAAAAATAATGAAAAAATACAAACAATATTATCAGTGATTTACACTTATTTAAAAAAAAACCCATCTAATTAGATGAGTGAACAGCCACATTAGAAGAAAATATATATACACACACACACATATATAAATACATAAATATATATTATTGAGACCTAGAGGTTTGTCTGGACGCACAGGGTGTGACCCCGGCTAAACAATTAAATAATTAATCTACCACAGCCGGATTTGAATCTGGAACCTTCAGCATTGCATTTCATTGCTTTAACAACTGAGCTCCCTCATCTCCCCATCCCTATGTGCGCCAATCAAGATCAGAAACAACCATTTTCAGCTAAAGCGCAACTGGGTGTGGTTCCTTGGTGTAAAACAGACATCGTGGACTGTAATTGTTAAAACAAAAAAATAAGAAAATAAATTGCCTACAATTTCAAGTAAAGGCCACATTTGCTTATTGAACTTTGGAGACACTAAAATGTAAAAATCTGCTTAAAATGCTCCAATTGTAATACTTATCTTACCTAGTAATGGCTGTAAAGTAAAATTGCTATTTAACAGACTGTGATGTTTTAACAGTTTTTTAGTTTGTTATTAGGTAGTTTAAATACTTATTTCTGTATTGTTTATTTTTATTTCTTATTGACATAGATATTTTAGATGAAACTAATTAACAGTGGTTTATTAATAAAAGGCTCAGCGGATTTAGAGACATATAGTTGAGTCCACTGGTTCTAAATTACTCCCTACTGGGCATATCTATACAAATTAAAATTAATAAGACATACCCCACTGTAGCCAGACTGTTCATTCTTGTATTGGTTATCATATATTTATATATTAAATAAATATTTTTGTGTTTAGTTTACTGGTGGCTTAGATCAAGACTTAACTGATAATCAAATCAAGTGATATTGAGCTTAAATCAAACAGGCCAAGTAAATATAAATATTTTTGTGTCATATTTTCTTCGCACTATTATGTTAGAAATTGTGGATGTCCCAAGACTTAATCTCTCATAGTAGTGTAATTAGTATAACAAATCGAGGGAAATCATTGATTTTTTTTGTGGTGTGTTTAAATTACATAGAACAGAAATAATAAGTTTTTAATTATCATGTCTACTCAGCACGGTCTTGATGATTACTGTTAACACTGAATGATTTGTGTTGCTAAATATCTATCTATCAAACTTAAAAAATATTCATGATGAAATGGTAAACTGGATATTTCTTAAAGTAGTGTTAAATGGTCAGGAGGTGCAATAAACTATTATCTAAAAAAAGTTAGGCTTATTTTATTAGTATCTACCTTTCAACCTAATTTTAGGCCATCTTCAGGGCCGAGGGGTGAAGAATCCAACTGCAACTCTGTTGGTCTCTTGATTGGACTCAACTCAATTTGAATTTTTTACTTTTATTGAAATATCCTCACAATTATGGAATAATTCCGACAGAATATCAAAACTGATTGATGGGATTAAAATTTATATAATAAAAAATTTGTCAAAATTGAAGCATTATCATTAGCATAATTTAATAAAATAATAATCCATTATAATGCAGTCCTGAAAAAGTTGGTCTCTGTACTTACTATCAATTAACTATTTATTTATTTTGATGATACTGAAAAAACATTTTCTATGAGAAAGAACGATAACAGACCAAAAATAATAATGTCAAATATTATTTACTTACAATTTTTTATCATTGTAGTGTTTTACATTTATTTTTACTCTGCAATGTTAATTTTACAAAAATGTATAAGAATCGTTTGAAATAATTAGAACATTTCAGTTCTGTAAGAATCTTTTAAGAAAATTCCTACTTCTGTCAAATTAGGTTTTGGTACTTTAAATAACTAGAAATTTTTTTTAACCATATCAAACAATGTTAGGACTATATGAATCACTCATATTTTGTTATCTTTATCAAGTTTAATGATTATTTAATTTACAAATTTAAGTTCATTTAGTCTGACTTATATCATACCACCTTGCATTAAGGTAATTTCTTATAACCTCATAGTAAGAAATATCTTTTTATAAATATAAACTATCAATCAATATGTCAAAATTGGTTAATAAAAAAAAAAATTACGGGCCGCTCCGGGATTTGAACCCGGGACCTCCTGCACCCAAAGCAGGAATCATACCCCTAGACCAAGCGGCCATTTGGAATTAACATTCACTATTTAATTATTTATACCTGCAGTCTTTAGAATTTTTTTATAGAATCACAATAAATACTACTTTTGATAATAGAAAGAAACATTTAATTGAATTAAAATGAGCAATTTAAACATTTTTATATAGGGAAAATTAAGTTACTTATACTAATTAAATTATAAAATACAACTAACTAATAGCAAAAGAAAACAATTATTTCATCTTACGATAGTAAATTTAACCCTATTAAATTACAAATAAATAAAATATTCAAATAAAATCGATTACAAAATAATAAATATTTATCTGCCTTTCTAGTTTAAATAATATAAGAAAAAAAATAACTTTATCTGTCTGTCGAAGTAGGTTCTAGTAGATTCTCGGCAGGGCGAGCTAGGATGTTGAGAAGTCATTAGAGGAGTCCGTCGGCACGGCTAGCGAGGATGCTGATACGTCAGATGTTGAGATGATAGACTGGATCAATTCGAATTGGTCGAATCGATGCCGAGGTTTAAACTAATTACACCTGCAGGTGTGCAGCGACATAGTACCTCTTCAAGTCCAAAATGCAACTATAGCTTGCGGTGTGCACGTCAAGAGGCTCGTGCCAACACTACAATGGCTTGGTAAAGCCGGAGCGAACAAAAGCCGATCGACTCCCTTTTTTGAGAGGAAAATAGTTGACTGGATGATAAAATGGAGAACGAAAATAGTTGGGGGTGCAGTAAAAAAAAAAAAACACTAAATAAGTACTAGACTTATATTTATGTGCCGACGTTTTGACCTACAGTGTAGGTCATCTTCAGGGCTATGAGAGAGAAACAAACAGAACAAAAAATATATAAAAACCTTACAGTAACAATAATATAGTGACATGTAATGTAGAAAATTAAATTAGTGACAGATATGAAAATTAAAGATAACGAATATTAAAACAGTGACAGAATATAATAAAATTAAGATATAGAAAGATTTAATAAAATTAAAGATAATGAACAGAAATTAAAATAGTGACAGATATAATAATTAAAGATAACGAATATAAAATAAAATACAGAAAATAAATGTACAGAAAGGTTGGAAAAGTAAAAATAATATAAAGGGAAATAAAAAATAGGAGGTAAACCAAAGATACAAAATGAGAATATTAACATATAAAAAAAGGTTAGAACATGAAGAATTTAGAAAAACTAGTAAAATAAAGATATAAAATGTATGATAACGAACTTCTAGAGGTTACATAAGTAAATTGTATGAGACATAATAATACAAGAATATGTGGAAAAAAATGAAAGGTATCTCGTAGAATGACAGTTAGAAATGTAAACAAAATGAAAATATAAGTATGGAACTGTATGTACAATAACTATTGTGTATAAAAGTATTACTATTGTACAGTAACTATTGTGTACAATAACTATTTGAAAAATAGTTGACTCCCTTTTTTGTTTTTCTTTCTTCACTCTTGTAACAAGTGTTTTCAAACTTATGGCAAATATTAAGGCCGCTACACCCGGTCAGTTCGGTGTGTTTTTTTCTAACTGAACGCAACATTCGCATCCATACGCTCACTTCGGAGTGTCGGTTCAATGTTCTACCCCTTGGAAGCTCCAGTCCCTCTTATTGTGTTTTGTGTTATGTAATTAACATACTTAACACAATTTTGTGTTTACATCTTGTTTTCGGACGATGAATTGTTATTTCTATATATTGCAGTGGCTTGTGATATTTCCATAAACATTCCTCCTCTCTGAACAGTTTTATAAATTCTAAAAGAAAATCATTGCCCCAACTAACCTAACTTATTATCACTTAGTAATAACAAGCACATAGACGAGGAATGAGGACTAGGTCTGGAAAAGCGATTGAAAGGATGATGTCTATCCAAACGACTCCTGTACGTATGCTCCGATAACTAATGTGATACACTGAACTAACGCAACGGTACATACCCACACTTCTGACTGTCGTTAGCTCGGCGTGACACACCGAAATGATGAATTTTCATGAGTCCATCAGTTCTCTTTTTCGATGTGAACTCACATCAATTTAGCCTACACACGGTTAGTTCGGTGTGTCAGTTCGAAGGGAACACACCGAACTGACCGTGTAGCGGCCTTTAGACTTATAACTAAACAAATCCCTGTTTATCTATTAAATTAAATTATTGTAAGCAATTATGAAAATAAAAGTTTAATTTATTATATTTGCAAACAGCTGAAAAATAAATAAAAGAATTGTTCTTTCTTTTACAAAAAAATAATGATTTAATTGTTTATGATTAAAAATAATAATATTTTATAAGGCTACTACATCATCTGGCCTTAACAGGTAATGACATAACAGGAAGATTTCGGTTATTATTTCATCTAAAAATGAAGGTTTCAAATAACATATCATCTATACTTAATTGAAAGGTTAGTTGAAACGAAATGTTAGTTGAAACATTTATTTCCTGATGAAATGATTACTGAAGTATTC
This sequence comes from Arma custos, assembly GCA_037127475.1. Classification (NCBI taxonomy): domain Eukaryota; kingdom Metazoa; phylum Arthropoda; class Insecta; order Hemiptera; family Pentatomidae; genus Arma; species Arma custos. The sequence goes on along the minus strand of CM073759.1, from coordinate 126,561,050 downwards.
TCATTTTCCATAATTACATTCTCTTTTTCCATAATAAAGCTCATGATAACTTGCATTTTTGGAAAATATTAAAAGGGAAATGAATGAAAAGTTAGAACTTGTTGGGACTCAACTCGAAGCGACAACCTACGGAATAATTACCAACATATTTATTGAGCATTACCCATTCCTTTCGTAAAAAGTAATAAAATGGTTGGAAGAAGCCTTATAACAATGGTGCTTTATAACAGCTATCAATCCAGCACTTTTGATACAGGAAGAAACAGGTAGATGATGTGAGATATGTTGTGATATTAGTTTCTACAAGGGTGTAACAAATATTACACAAAATAAGTTTAACTTATTTTTATACGTTTAACTAATTTGGAATTTTGTATTATTTATTAACTGAACCCTCTCCCCTACTATTTTACACTCTTCCAAGATATATCCAGTCAACCATTTCCACATCAGTTTTATTAGTTTTGATGATTGCTATATTAATAAATTTCTAATCTCGAAATCTTGCTGAATATAATTGTTGTAAATGGATGTTGAACCATCCTATTTTCATTTTTTAAACAATATTATTCCGGTTCAGCATTAGCTAGATTTTGCTTGATGAATTTTGTACCAGGCTAAGTTGGGCGTTGCAAAAAAATGAACATTCCAGTTGGCGCTGACGATCTCATTAGTATCTTTTTTTACAGACTACCTAGTGCTTCTAGCGCGAGAAAGGGACATGTCCTCTTTACGTTGGAAAGGTTAAACCAGCAATATAAAGAGTGCTGTATGTAGCAAACTGAGTGTATGGTTATTGCTGGAGACAGAAATTAAGAAATAATCATTAATGGCTAAATAAGAAAAGTTTTGGAAAGCTTTAAATGCTTAGGATATAGGATGGCAGGTGAGGGAGGCTTTAAACTAGAGGTAAAGAGTAGAAGCAAGAAGATTCGGAAAGCAATGAGTAAGCTTTATTCTATGTTTAGGAATTATTATTCCGATAGAGACTATTGTCTCTATTCCAAGAGAGACTCAATAATCTCTCTGTACAATTACAATATCTCTCTGAAAACAATTATCTTTGTAGAAAGAATCCTCACGTGTGGAGAGGAGACTTGGAAGATATCTAGCAGAATACTTTCAAGAATTGGAATCCTGAAGATTTCTTCTGGAGAAGATGAGTAAAAAAGAACGTGGAAGGAATGAGAAAAATGGAAGTAGATGGAACAGTTGGAGAGAGGACTACTTGGCGAAAATTGAGATAGTAAGGACATGTGAGATACGTATAGATGGTTCCCCGGATTGATGGTTCGGACGTACAAGGGAGTGGACTACTTCAAGAATGAGAAAAAGGAATATTTTATAAGAAATAGTAGCAACAGGACTTTAAAGCGAACCTGGAAAGACCGTGAATGGATGGAAATTTGTACCTATTTACTTCTATAGAAATATATAAGGAAAATAGGATTAACGATGCAGCCAATCTTTCAGAATCTATTACTTTATCAAGATTAGTAACTGAGCCATTAACAACCACATTGGGTGTATGAATTATATACTATGTTGCTAATTTCGTCCGCCAGGTGTCTCTACCTATCTGTGAGCTCATTCTACAGTGAGTTATTGTCACATGCGAATGCATGTCTTTGTTTTCTTAGGCTATGCATTGCCAACATTTTTTTAATTTCCTTAACTTTTCTTAGCGGCTCACCGTTGGTGTTATGGTTTTGTTACGATCTTATTTTATGAATACAATCTAGTTTCTTTGGACTTTTTTTTAATTTACTTAATTTGGACCTTGTACCGAAAATCCCACAACCATATACTTGGTGCCCTATCATTTTGTATATTAAAAGAGTTGATATTAGAAGTTAAGAGCAACCATATTGAATCACGGTTCGATTCTATATGCGAAACAGGAAATTTAAATTATAGTTTTTTGCTTTTAAAGGAAGAGATAACTCTAAATATATTCAAGATATTTATCTCCCAATAGAACTAATTTGTCACGAAGAAACAACAGAACCTCAACTTTATATTTGCCCAAAATTAAAACTAGATTAACGCCGAAATTGGTCTATTGTGAATTTCTAAACGTTAGATTTGATAAATAAAATACATAATAAAAATGTCCAAATATCGTTCTATACAAGTATAAAAGTGTAAAGTTCCTTGTAGTTAAACTATCACGATTCAGAGACAAATATTAACATGGATAGGCCAATCTTCCCATAGTATTTCCTGTTTAACGATAATACATGAAACTATGATACGGTTCGGGAAACTATGACCCGTATGTCACCGAATAACCTATTTCATAATTTTAAGTGACCCACTTTAATTCTGAAAATAAAGTATAAATATTGAAAAATAAATTGTGATACATAACTATTGATATCGATAATATTTTTAATTATTTTTAAATTAAAAAAAAATGTACCATATAACAATTTATAGTTATAGTTCATTCTACTATCTTTGTAATTATTTTTTTAATTAAATTTTTCTTATTCTTTAATAAAAGAATGTTTTAATCTGAAAATATTTCTGGCCCAAAAGACCCACATTTTGGTTGATTTTTACTCGCTTAAAAGAAAGGTTTCCGATCCCTGTTATATACTATTAGTCGCATTAACGCCTTCAAGAGGTTTGGAACCTGTTCGCATTACATGGCTAAGCTCGTCTAGTATAACCCCAAACTGAAGGGGCCTTTTTTAGTGACGTTATTTTGCACTATTACATCTATCCAAGAACCGCCACTGTTATAATATCGATACCTATAAAAAAAAAAAGGATAATTGGTTTAAAGAAATATAAAAGCGATTAGCTTGTAAAACATTAATACTGAAATAAATACATTACACCAACTATTAAAGTTACTTTTTATTTTGAAGAGAAAAGATTTGTCCCGCCCGGGATTCGAACCCGGGTCTTGCGCATCACTATTGCTGCACTCTTCCTACTAAGCAAGCAGGCCAAACAAATCCATTCTCTTCGCCAATCCTATATCCCCAGTTCTCGTAATTTTTGCGATGTATATCAGGATCGGTGAATATACATCGCAAAAATTGCGAGAACTGGGGATATAGGATCGGTGAAGAGAATGGATTTGTCTGGCCTGGTTACGAGCCTGGTAGCTTAGTTGGAACAGTGCCGCACTAGAGATGCGGAAGATTCGGGTTCGCATCCCGGCCAGGACAAATCTTTTCCCTCAAAATTAAAATATTTAAATAATCACCATCGTATAAAAATAAATAAAAAATAATTTATAAATATTAAAATTACTAATTGATAGCATGTTATAGATTGATATGGCCAGATAATGTAAATACTTTAAACGAAATCATAAATAAATATTGCCTGAAATGATAATATAATAAACATGATATTTTTACAGCAGTAGATATCTTTTCCAAATGATTATTTACCTATTTATTGCCTAACTGTAATGGTATAAGTATTTGTAAAGCCATAGAAAGCTATCTTAGTTTTTATCCCTCTTAATCAAATCATTTGCGAGGACCAGAAATGAAAAACGAATTAATTAAACAATTATGTAAAATACATTCAATTAATATAAATTATACACCTGCTCAAAATTCAAATTCATTAGCTCTAATAAATAATACTCATTCTACTATGATGTTCGTCGTAAATAAGAGTAACATTTGCTGGGATATTTGAAAAAACTTCTTTCATTAAATAGGAATGTAGAATACCAATTCTGCAAAATTCCATTGAAATAGCTAAGTTTGATAGTTTTTCTTTAATGTATGAAATATGCATAAGAAAGTCGTAAAATTTTAAAATGGAATTGACAAGATTAAAATCGTTTTCATATTTATTTATCAATTCTGTATTGGTTTTTATAACGTTTATTTCATTATTTCTAATTGATCTTTCATTTAAACTCATTTGTTAGATAAGGTTATCGTAATGTTCTCTATCGTCAAAGTCCATTACTCCGGTAAAAATACTGCCTATCTTAACTTTGGGCGATTTTACAGGAGAGAGAAAAAACCGCGCCATATATTATATTATTTTATGCATAGTATATCGGTTATCTTTCAATTGCTAATTACAGAACTGCCTTGCGTTCAACCTTGAAATCTTTTTTTACTTGTGTGTAATTCGACCTGTAGAATACGTTACCGTTACTAACTCATTTTCACCAAAAGTTGTAGATTGTTTTGACAGCGACGATATGAAAGTGCTTTCCCTATTACATTTATTATTCCTCTTTTTTGAGCGTTTAGAATCTAGTGTCCTAATTAATGTTCTGTATCTATTGAGTCATAAATAACCTATGCAACTTGTGAATCATTGAATTTACTACTGCACTTAGTCAAATAATTTAGTTCATTTATGAAGCAAAAACCATTTTCCAGTCAAGTTTTTCTTTATTATTTTTTATAAATACGTTTCGACCCCTTCGGTCATTTTCAATTTCTTAATTGTTTGTTAGGATTCTCATAATATGTCTGTAATTTAACAATATAAAACTATCAACATCAATAACAATAAAACTATAAATAATTACATTAAATTGTCCTAAAAAAAACTGAAATATTCAAGTATAGATACCTCTTATGGACGTCTATAATTTAAAAATTACTAGGAGATACATTTTTCTCCATGGTCATTATTGCTCTGCATTATACTTTGGACTGTACTTATTTTTAAACATCTTGATATTGTTTGAAAAATTAAAATGTAAATTTATAAGAGTTTAACACTAATAATTGTTTTGATTTATTTATTTATTTAAATTATAATATATATTAATTGGTTTTAATATTTTATATATGAATCTTATTATATGGGAGTATTAGAAAACAATGTATATGAAGTTAAGTGTGATAGGTTATACTATGGTTATCTATAAGTGTAGGCTATTCTTTATTTATTTCTTTTTTAATTTCAATAAAACAGATGAATATAATTTACTGACTTTATTAGACTATTTTCTATCGTTAACTACACTACCTATTTTTTCATTTATATATATGGCTTCTAAATATCTTCTTTTTATTTTGTCTTTTTCTCTATGTAAAATTGTTGGTTTTTCGAAATTAAAGGTATGTAATTCTTTTTTGCAATGTGTAGATAATGCAGTGTTAGCTTTGGCATTTGGTCTTAAATTACTTTTGTGATGATAAATTCAGTGTTTTAAATGTGTGTGATATATATGTCCTATATATTGTTTTTTACAATTATTACAGTTTAGGTTATACACTATATTTTTATTTTCTAATAGTGGTATTTTATCTTTAATTTATAATATAAATATATATAGGTATAATACCTTTAATTTCGAAAAACCAACAATTTATCTCGGATTTCGATAAATTGTTTTAAAAGACTGATTTATAAATACAATCATTAATTAACAATAATTTCATATTATTAAGAGCAAGATAAATACGCCCCAGATTGGCTCTGTGCCAATCAGGGTTGTATACAATTGCCAAGATGAAGGTGGAGAGGAGTTTTAGGGACCTTTGAATTAATTCCAGTTTTTTTATGTTGTCCTTAATGGGGCTGGGCCTCCCTGTCAATTAGAAATTGCAATATCAGTGCGTTTCGATATATATGTCTTTCCAGTCCAGATAAATGTCTTTCGCATAAAGCCGATTTATACTGTTCGATTTCGTAGTGTACGATTTTTTATAATTGAATTAATGCCTGGAGAAATAATGGAATTGGAATATCAAATACCTATTAAGACAATTATAATGGTACGGATGAATTTAATGTCTAGCGAGTAGATCAATACAGCATTTATTTTTATTAGTTACTCACAGACATAATACAAGTTTAAAATGCACATACGTGTTCAACAATCCCCTTCAAACAACATAATCAGAACTTTCGATTACCTAATTAATCGAACAGTGCATGAGTGAAGAATTGGTTTTCTATTGAATTTGGAATTAGTGCACTTATAACCTAATTACGATCCTTTTACCGAAGAGCTCAACCCAATTGATAATCACAAGGGAACGGGGGAGCTCAGTGGTCGAGCAGTGAGTTGCAATGCTGAATATCCCGGGTGCAAGTCTTGCTGTAACAGATAAATTATTGGATTCTGTGGGATTTGCAGACCCTCCTGTGGCTCAACCAGTTACTATAAAGTGGGGAAACTTAATTGGGGGAAAACCTGACGGTTGAACATGATATCGCATATCATCTCACAATCGGATATCGGATAAGTCACTTCTCAACACAAAGATTGTATTTGAAACAGTACAGTATTAAACCCAATACAATTGATTGTAGAGATACAGATTCTGAATAATCATAAGGTCTGTGTTCTCGAGATGAATTATAAATTGTGTATACTAATAAAGGGTTAGATCGGCCCTGTGAGATGGGGAGACCCTCTTGTGTCTATTTAATGTTGGGTACCCTTAATTTGTGGAAAACATGTCGCTGCTATACACATAGATATATATCTATATATAGTATGATATACACATAGATCCTGACTAAGTACTAATTCAAAATGGACGAATTTAATAGAAAGCTCGCATGCAATAATTCAAGTAAAGTATTAAACATTTATAAGCATCATTTTCTGATAGACACAGGTTGTATCAATAGAATTGTTGGCTAATAATCTGGCTCATAAATTCATCTTCAGTATTTGTTTCTATAAATACAATTGTTTTAAATTGTTATTTCAAATGTATTGAGACACTGTTTGCGAATATATTTACTATAGATGAAAAGATATTTTGTACCTTGTAAGTTATTTGTGCAAGACTTAATTCATTTGATATTCTATGGTGTTTGGTTTATCAAAGTAAGGATTGGATGTTATTTATGGCACAAATTATAGTTTTTTGGTGTTGAATGGGAGTTGAGGAGTTTTCTTTGTGAGATACACAAAAAAATAAATTGCAAAAGCACACTCAATTGAATCCTACAGCATAGAATTGACGCATCCAATTAAGTAGGGCGTTACAAAGTCGGTAAACAACTTTCAAAACATTGGTAATTAAGCATGCATTGTATAGACTGCTGCTTCGGACCGCTCGCTACCTCCGGCGGTGAATCCATTTGTCAAGAACATTGGGAAACCTCTCACTGTCCTTCTTAGCCAACTGGTCCCATCAACGGTTAACAGATTGGTCGGATAATTCAGAAGGCTTAAGCATAATCTGCTATGGTTAAGTATGTTTTACGAGTTAAAAAAAAAGAAAAGTTGTGTATAAAACACACACTATTTTGAGATAAAATAAAGGTAGGCATATTAAAATTTACAACTGTATTATTACAATACAACAAATAAATATAATAAATGGTGTATAAAGACAAGTACTACTCAAGGAAAGGTAGTTCTCAAATAACAAGTTCAACTTAGCAGGTCACGAGGCCTTCTTTTCAGACCACTCGGAGGATTATCAGGAATTGAAGAAATAACTAGGTTTGAAACAAGTGGCTTTGAGTGAGAATAAAGTTTGTCATGAACTGGCTTCGGGTTCGGGCCAAATCAACAACAGATGGATGACTTTATTCGTAGCAAAGTAAGGAGCATTGAGGAATTTGTATAGTAAATATTGGATACGAGAATTCAATGCTCAAAACTCTACTCGTATTCGTTTGTAAATAATCGGGGGCTTTGTGCGTTGGTCTAGGGAATGTAAGTCTAGTAAGTGACCTGTAACAGCGCAACACGGTCTAAAATAAGGAATTGTAATTTATTGGGAAACAATATTGTATCGCTGTAAATTTTGATCCTGAAATTTTTAAAAATTAACTTTAATGTACAAAGTAAGAAGAAAAAAAGTGTTTACTGCCAATTTCCCAACTGTTTACAAATTCTATGCTCTGCAAATGCTTTAAAATGGCTTTCTAACGTAGTTATGATTTTATTGGATAAAGATAAACCGTTAGTCTCAAGAATGATACTGGAAATAGAGACAGCAAACATCGTTGTTAGAAACTATTTGTAACTCATCAACCGACAACCTTTCTTGCAGAGGACCTGAATCTGTAATACACACTTCTATATGCATTGTTAGCGGTAATCAAGAAAAATTCATTTCTCAAAACTTGTTGTAGAAACTTGTTTCATTCGAACTTTAATTGCTGAAAGTTTGGGAATTTAGAAGTAAATAGGTTAACCGAATCAAGCTCAAGATTGCTAATGCTTTACCAGTCTGTTGAACAATATCAGGGAGTAATATTCAAGTTTAATGAACTATGGGAGCCCCTTTGAATTCAGGAAGGCTACATAGCGATGTCGTTGCCTCGGGAACAATCAGTCATGACCGCCTCCTGAAGCATCTTCATTGAAGTGAAGTCCTTGAAAGTGCCATGTGTCTCTAGTCTTGAGTAGAGATGTCTGCTAGCAGCCTTGACCTATGCTCTGCCATGGAGTAATCAGAATCCCTCTAGGTAATACCAAACATAACAACTCAAGAAAATATGCTTGCAACTGGGCTGCAAGAATACGTATGTTGGCGTTGTTAACGTAACCCCTGTGTTGTAAAAAAAAAAATATTATAGAGGCTAGGTGTGCTCCAGGAGGCTCTCCCGACTCCAAAGGCAATCCGCAGTTGGTATAATAAGGTAAACAATTACATAAAGATTAAAAAGATAAGTAAAATTCCCTATAGCCTTGGGAATAAGGATATTATGGTATAGGATCAGTTAATTAGAAATAATAAAATAAAAACCAATGTATAGGCATTAATGAGGGAATGGTTAACCATTGGTATGAATAATGGAGGAAATAATCGAGGGGGCGATCAATTAAATTATACGGACTTACTTATACGGAATTATACAGAATTAATTCAAGCTGAGAGAAACATTTAATATACTGATTTATGAAATTACTGTAACGAATAACATTCAATAAATCATTGTGATCATATAAAAATTTGCAAGCAATTATTGAGTTCTCAAAACTTCCTATGAAGACATCAATCCTATTGGGAAAGAACAATCATTGATCACGATAGTAGTTAGGAAACTTCTAATACACCTTTGATTTATTTTATAAAATGTATTACTCACCCTGTGCCATTGTTCTTCAGCCGGAACACCTACAAGAGGCTATAAATATTGTTGATGCAAAGGTGCGATACGAAGCCGTCAAGTAAATCGAATGTTGGACTGGATCATTCTTCCATTTTCGCGTTATGCTTAATTAGAAAGCTCAAATAATAAGGGTCGATGAGACATTAAGGTGTCTTATAAAAATAATTTCATTAATGAGAAAAAGGCTAAGAATAATTAGGATTGACTAAGACCATACAATCCTGAAATCAGAGCTGAGATCCTTTCCCTGGCCTTGTTCAATCTTTTTCCTATACAGAAAAATCAACTGCGACTTGTTGGTGATCAAAGGAAATGGTTTCCGAAATGTTCAGTCTTGATGAGAGAAACACGAGGCATTGCTGTTTTGCAACAGCTGTTGAAGATATTCATTGGCAGTTCCTGCTTTAGCAGCTAATTAGTCGATAATGTTCCGAAAAAGAAATAACTAAAACGAAAATCCGGATTGATCACCGAACAAGAGGAGTAGCTAGGGAGAGGCGAAGAGGGTACCTGCGCTTGGGAAGTCTCCAAAATATTTCGAAATAAATATGATCATATCAAAACCTTAAATAACATTATTGACTGAATTAAGGTCTATGCAAGTTTATCAGACATAGCTTACAAGTATAATCTTCTTTTGTTTTCCTCAAATATATTAAATTGAGTATATCGATTGTAATGTCGAACTGTGTATTTTTCAAACACAAATAATATTACTAATTTTTTATAATTATTGGTCAGCTGTTTTGATTTTTAAATATTTTTATTTTAAAGAGCAAATTTATTTACAAATAATATTACTCTTTCAATTTTCCACGGCCACTATTTATACAAAAAACTTCAGTTGTTTCTTCTGGTTTAGACCGGCAAGGCTTCCTCAATTAAGCCTTGAGGAAGTCAGCAGCATGTCTGACGAAATGTTGGCAGATAATTCACCGCCACGGTCTAAACCAGAGGAAACGACTGAAGTTTTTTATACAAATAATATTTTTCGGATGAATGGAATATGGTAATATTTCGTTTTTTATTCAAAGCTTTTAGGAATACAACCTACTTGTAACTTCTCAAAGCATTGTGGAAGCGAATTATTGTTTAAATTTCCATTCATTCTGTAATAAAATTTATGGAATATAACTATAACATATAACATATAATATAACTATATTTTCAACAACTCAGCTATGTTGAAAATGATCGGGCGTTGCTGTCAATTAGTTTTATGCTAATAACTCATTCCATTGTATTAATAAGATTGTCGGACCATAGAATCAGTTACCGAAATGATAGGATACAAAGAATGAAATACAATGAGCAAAATATCAGAGATGAGTGAAGAGTGAAATAATTGCTTTATGAAATGATAATGAGAAAAATATAAAAATATAATTATCAATGAACAACTCTACCCATCTTATTTTCATTGTTGTGTTGATTATAGAGTAGTGTTTTTATGGTGCGCCGTTGATCGGTCTAAATTTAACTTATTACACCGTTTTATCGTTTATGATTTTGGAGATCACCTCACACTACCTTCTGATTTTTTTCATAGTAAAATTATTTTATTATAAGATTGTTCAATAAATTAAAATCAATGCTGTTTTGAATTCTATTAATAATTTTTGTGATGAATTATTAAAAACTATATATTTTACATTTTTCTAAATTATGTTCATTAGTTTATTTCCATTAATAATTATTTTTTTCTTAGTTAAAAATGTATGAGCTACATTTATAAATTGAAAAAAGTTCTTATTAGGAAATAACTCATAGTGAGGATGAATTATGGTTTAAACGTGGAGATTTAATGGGACACGTTGCAAGTTCTCACTTTTTCTCTTCTGAAGATGAGTAATATTTCGGTGTGAAATTGATTTTTATTCCCAGACAGTTGAACAAGCTAAACAAGTGACAGTTGACGAGGAGAAATTCTTGACAGAAAGGAACTATTAATTTTCTAAAACGTGACGCTATTCTGTGACTGTGATAAAGACTAAGTAATCAAAGGGCCAAGGATTTTTTTTCATAGAATTTGATTAATCTGTCAAAGAATATTCAATTCATTTTTATTTTCATTGCGTCAAAGTTATTATCACTTTATTATATAAAAGCATTGTTAGTGATGTAATATTTTACCAGCGTTTCCTAGCAACGGATGGAGGAAATTTTTGTTTAGACTTTTGTCATGCTCAATTAAATTATAAATAAAAAAAAATACTTTATATATATTATCAGATTGGTGAATTACTAAGCAGGTAACTCAAACTATAGTACTGATTTTTAATTTAAATGAAAATAATGCAAAATATAAAACAAGCTACAACTTATTTTAATATTTGTATGTTTACTTACCAAACAGAATGAAATATGATTATTCATGCAATTTATTCTTTACTCGTATATGCTCGTAGGAATGAGGATATGTTGCCGTTCTATTGGTATATGCATAAAATATTATACTTCGATTCCTTTTTTGATTTTATTCCTGGTTACTTTTTTATAATGCCTCTTTATTCATTCACTTATCCTAATATCTTTCCGAGTAACTTAAAAAAAATTAATATGTGGACAATTTGTATTTCTTATGAATCTCATAAGCATTAAAATTGTTTCAAAGATTTCTCCGGAAGATCTGTATCATCTAGAATGAAAAGTATTTAGTTTTTATTTTATGTAAAAAATAATCTTTCTAACATAGTTCGCATGGCATTATTTTATTTTTTGCGATTTAACAGATTAGCTGGTTGTGTTCATTGAATAGTCAGGTGTAAATTTACCAATAAAGGTATTAAAAAAAATTAATATTTTTGGCGCAAATCACGTAAAACTATCAACAAAAATACCATTTTCCTACAGATGAATATGTGGAAGATATAAATGTCGGCTTTGATATATTTAACTTATGGTTATAATTTTTATTTTTTTATACTTACCACGAAATATTTTTGCTTCAAACATTAACGTGTCCTAAAATTAAAAAAAAAAAATTATAAAGTAGGTATAGGAATTGTTTTGGCTTATCAATTTAGTTGTTACGTTATAATATACGATAAGTTAGTTACGTGAAGTTTCGAAGAAAAACGAATCATTCGTTGATCTTTTATGTAGTTCCACAATACCCACTGTTTCAAAAAGTGGAGAGTAACTCGTATCTTGTACAATGCGGTTAGGCCCAATAGAATTAGACCCGCGAGAATATAGATCCTCTCCTTCTATATCCCTCAGTCAGGAAATTAATGAATGATGAGGATGATAAATTTTAATAGGGAATGAAGATAAGTTTTATGGATTCAAGTTCGAATATGATTCGTATGGAGCAGGCAGAGCAACTACTCCTCTGAATCCATTGGTCCTTAAAAAGAATTTGATAAAGAAGAAGTTTTGGATTTATCCAGAAATATAAAATATACAGGCTGCCCAAAGAACGAGAGCATACAAAATAAAAGAAGATTTATTAAGGACCTAATTCTCCACTTGAACTTTACGTAAATCTTTTCTCCCCCACATTTGAAGGATCCTTTTGCTATTTATTATGCCTCACATACATTGGTCATAATTGGTTCCACAATCGTTTTATATATGAGACATATTGCCTTTCTTTACAACCGTTTACAAGAAAATAGTTTCTGTATCACGAACAGATATCCACTTTACGACGCTATAAGGCTCTTAATATTCTATTCTACTCTATTCTCGTGCGTTATTATATTGCCCAGCTACTTGTATTAATCAAAAAAGTTGAAGCGCCAGTTCCCTATTCCTTCTCCGTTAATTTGTCCAGCTCTTGATGTTGGCATGTAAATGATCTTAAATGATTACTACTTGTAAATAATAAATTGCTCCCAGTGATAATTCAGTCTAATTAATTAGGCAAAACAAGCCCCCTGCTAAATATGGGCGTTTCGGGTGCAGAGGGTTATTGCATCAATTAACCTGAAAATTGGTAAGAATGGTAATTTTTTTTGATAGAGCATTACCATTCAAGCGGGCATAAATTTCAGTAAACAATTGTATGATTTTGCGAACCTCTAATATGAGTTGGGGTTAAAAAATATGAATTCAGTTGATTCTAGAGAAGTATATTAGAATTTTAAACTATTAAAGAAACAGCTCGCCGTTTCAGCTACTGCAACATTTACTAGACAAACGCTCTAAGCTCCTAATTAATTAGAAAAGACTCAAATACATGGCAATCATTAGACCCATCCGGACTTATGGAATAGAGCTTTGAGGCTCCACTAAGCCATCGAATTCCTCTCGAATTCAATCCTTACAATCCAAAATCCTTCGTAAAATCCTCCTTGTTACGAACAAAGTAATCCATAATGACCTTTATGTCCCGTTCGTTGCTGATTTGGCCCGAATTCGATATCAATCTTTTTATGACAAACTTCATTTTCATTCAAACTCACTAGTTTCAAACCTCGCAACATCTTCAATTCCTGATAATCCTCCGAGGCGCCTGAATAGAAGATGGCCTTGTGACCTTTTAAGTTGAACTTTTTATTTGAATAGTACCACTGCTTAGTTTCTCTACTTGCTTTTGTCTCTGGACATGATTTATCTTTCATTACATTTATTTGATGTAACCAGTATACAGTAGTAAATTTCGATAAATACATTAAAAAAAATGTTGTGTGGTTATATGAAACCACGATGCAAGTGAAACTTTTTTTCGATTTGTAGGCATTTAACTAAAAAAAAAAATTGGAAAATTATTCATTTAGGGTATTAAAATTGCGTTTATAATCTTAACTTAATTTTTGAAAAATGAGAAGATGATGGGAAATCAATGGTAGACAAAATATTGAATTATAAAATTTTTTAATTAATTTCAATTTGCTTGTTAGAGTACGGAATACATAATTAATACAATCATTTAGATGATAAACTCATATTGAGCGTTTATTTATGATTATATATTGATGTATTTTATATATCATTGATGTATTTTATATATCATTGATGTATTTTATCATTATACAAACTCTAGCCTAACCCTCGACTTATGTCCGAGTTGGTCCATTCTCTGGTAGAAACCGAGAAAAGGAACAAGATAATAATAATAATAATGTCTTTATTTATTCTGGGACACGTCACTTTTGAACAACAGAATGTCGTAAGCTATTATGCCTTAGAGCATACAAATAATTAAATATATTATTATATACCAAAATTAAAATTAATACACAATGATAAAAGGATTGGATAGTCTTTGAAGAGATTTGTTATTAGTAAAGAACTCTTTTTTATTTATTTAATTTTATTTAAAGTTAATGAACATTAAAACATTTACGATAAAGTAAATAAATGCATTCACATTAATACACAGATCAAAACACCCAAATACCGCGGAACACTTGTAGGAATAAGTGAGAATATAAATGCTACACGGTGAGCTGACTGGGCGCCGCCATATTGGCCTAGGCTGTCCTGTCATGCGCCTTTCACTTTACCCCTTCTCCAGCTGTAACACGATATGCTGATAGATGGGCGAAAATTTTTGGGACGATATAATAAAAGTTTAACTTTAAAAAAAAATAATAAAGGCTGTTTGAAGTACGACATTATTTCTTTTCGTCTCTGGCAGATTCTAATAAGGCAGGTGGTGTTTTGGAGTATTAGTAATATCATGGGAAAGAGATTGGCCATTGTGAATTCAAAAAATAAGTATTGGGTTAGCAAATAGGTAAACATAAAATAGATACAATTTATTTATAAAATACATATGAGTAAGAGAAATGGTTTAGAAGACTGACTTACTTTGTTCCAACTTATCTCTTTGTCATCACAACCATCGCTACTTTCTCTTTAGCGATTAAATACAAATAAACAAAAGGAAGGAATCAGATTACAACAGGATATGGGAGAACAAAAGCTACTAAGTGATTTTCCTTTCTCTTCAATGTAATATAGAATTTTCTTATCGTTATTGCAGAAATTATTTTTAGAAATCTACTCTTTGATTTGATATTTATTAAATATAATAACATATTTATATGCGGCATAAACTGCGCATCACTATCTCACTCAGTCCCTGGTTCGAATTCAAACCATTATTCGGTTTGAAAAATAAAACCCTTACCCTTCAACTGGTTAACATAAAAATTGCGGTTGACCTAATAAGTATCCGTGCTGACCACATCATCTCTATGTGTATTAACTGCTCAGCCAACAAGTAGATATTGAACTCATCTCAACTTCGTGGGATTTTGTGAAATAGATTATTTATTTTTTTTGATGACTCAGAGTAGCTTTGTCTCTCAGTAAAGCTTGAGGGTGGATTGATAGAAAATGATTGAGTTTTTTTATTTACTTAGATATCGTGTAATATTTTTTATGAGTTTACACTTGGACACTCAGCAGCTGCAAAGCTGCAAGAAATGTTTCCACCGCATTGGGGAAGGGTGTTTGAGAACCATTTTAGAAAACCTCAGCTGGTG
This sequence comes from Arma custos, assembly GCA_037127475.1. Lineage (NCBI taxonomy): Eukaryota > Metazoa > Arthropoda > Insecta > Hemiptera > Pentatomidae > Arma > Arma custos. Next base: position 126,545,577 of record CM073759.1, on the reverse strand, counting down.
ACACATATTTGGATAACCAACCCAGAGGGAGACCCCTCTTGTGATTGACGACGATGAACTTAGGCATTAAACAGTTAAAAGACTCACAGCACAACTGAATACAGATGTGTCAACATTTAAAGACTATTGGTAAGTTAAAAAAGTTTGATCTATTGGTAGCTCATGAACTTGTGTTCCAGTAGCATAAGCGTCATGAGACATGCGTTTTAGTGCCCACTAGGCAAAAAAGAAGCCTTTATTCGATAGGATAATCACGTGATATGAAAAATAGATTGTATACAACAGAGTCGATCACGTCAGTGGTTAAATATCAACGAAATACCTAGACCCATGCAAAAATCAAGTTTGCATCCAAAAAACTTATTGTTTTTTTTCTGGAGGTTAATTGCAGAAATAATCATTTCTATTTTCTACCCAGAGGTGATATCATCAGATCCACATCGTACTGCTGGAATATTTACAAAATGTAATAAAAGCTTATCAAAAACAACCATCAGTGGTTAATCGAAAGGGACCTGCACTCTTTAAAGGACCCCATGTTTCGCGACAGATAGTGAAGAAAGTAAACGTGCTGGGTAACGAAGTCCTTCCACACCACCTTATTCGCCAGATTTAGCTCCAACAGAACTGTTCAGAAATTGGAACAGCTTCCTTAAGGATACATTTTTTTGAAAACGGTCCTCAAGTCAAAATTTCATTTTTAGAATTTTTTTTAATCATAAATCCCTGAATTTTCTTGTTCTGTGGTTAAAAATTTGATTTCCTTTTTTTTTTTTTTAGGGCATTGGATTCTTTCATTCATCCATACAGCCAGCTATGTATTATTATTTAGTGCACTGTTTAGTTAGATGCCAACAGCACGCGGTCTTTCCCCAGATGGTTGTTACCGCCTGTTTTTCCCAGGCGGTCACCCATCCAAGTGCTAACCACGCCCGACGTTGCTTAACTTCGGTGATCTGACGAAAACCGGTGTGTTCAACGTGGTATGGCCGTTGGCGATTTCCTTTTAGGCAAAGATGTATAGTACAAGAAATGAGGGTAAATATTTTGAATAAAAATGTTTTTATTTCAAAAAGTTGTTTTACAAAAACCTTTTCTTAGGAAGCAGACATTTTATATAAGTAACTTTTATCTGTTATTTTTTTTAAAACCATGTATGAGTAGAGCATGATATTAGGAATACAAATGAATTGGATTTTCTACTTGTAATAATGCCTCAGATTAATAATCTTTGCTGCATGTTACGTGATCCTTTTGGATATGTAGGGAGAACAAGTGCTCCTGATACTCAATCCTCAACAATTAGGAAATAGCGGACACATCCCCGAACCCTGGAGGGAGGGGCCCAGGTCCTTGGCATTTAAGCCCTGCCTGGCCCCAATCCCCCCCTCCTCAGGTGGTCCGATAATTACAATATGTTTCGGAGGTGGCCCGGGGCGACGGGGAGGCCGCTACCGGGGGCGGCCAAAGGTTAGCTATTAGTCAGCTATCATTTTGGTCAGCATCATTCCGATACATTATGACCTTTATCTAGCCATGTCAGAAAGATATAATATATTCCGGGACCAGCTTAGTACGTTTCTTGATTTGGATTCTAGTTTTACTTTCAGACAGAAACAACGTTCATATTGCAAACAAAGTGTTTGAATTGTATATCTTTGTGTAATAAAAATGGTCAAATGCTTACAGCTTAAACATCCCCTTCAAAATATACACACCAATCTCATGCATTCCTGCTTTTAGTTTTAGCCCTGCCTTGATAAACGTTTAACTTGGAATCCTCCAATAAACCTCAAATAAACTGAAGCGACAAGAAACTGTTCTCCTTTTCAGGCTTCTTCAACTCTAAACTCTAAATTAATTACCAAACACTATTATAATACATGACTATTATAAGACCTATTTGGACTTACGTATAAGAGCTTTGGGGCACAGCTAAACCATCGAATTCCTCTCGCATCCAATCTCAAAAAGCTCCTTACTTTGTTACGAACTAAGTCATCCATAATGACCTTAATGTCTCATTTGCTACTGATTTGGTCCGAACCCAATATCAACCCTTTCATGGCAAACTTCATTCCCATTAGTTTCTAAAGTAGCAACTTGAGAGGTACATGGTAGAGACTGTACTATTTCATGGACAAGGGTTCTGCAAGAAGTTACTCGTCCTAGGTCACGTTCAACCGCCAGATTTTTCCCCCCCATTTTTTATTTTGGATACCCTATTTTTTATAATATTTTATAGAGGCTGCGTGAGCCCCAGGAGGGTCCTAGATCTTATATGATCGATCAACTCAACCTCTTCAATTCCTGACAATCCTTCGAGACGCCTGAAAAGAAGATGACCTCGTGATGTTCTAAGTTGATTTGAAAGAAGCGGACCTAGTCTCTGCAGAGTGGGTACCCTTTATTGAAAACCGAAAACCTGGCGACGACCCACTTAACTGCACAAGTGCTGTTTAGTTACAGTCTCCACCACGTGCTGAACCCAAAACCATCCACGGATCTAAATGATACAGAAAGAAGAATAAGAAGAAAAAAGAAATTATGGTCTAATTGAAAATAAGAGTAACAACAAACCTTTGCTATGGTCGAGTGAATTCTATCTAAATAATTTAAAATAATTATATTTTAATAGAAAAGGGCAACAAAATAGTTTTGTTAGAATATTTCCTTCATGAAATGATTTTTTTTTTATCGGGAAATAAACGGTCAAACAACCAGCATAAAGAGTCAATCCTGCAATCTCCAGCTCATGAAGTTTTTATAATGTGGACCATATTAAAGAACTGCTCAGTCTCATAAATATCAGGCCAAACTAACAGAGGCAATCAACATATCCCAGTATTTCGTAAGTGACATAAGTTAAAACCTACATTTTCGGCAAAACGGGAAAAACTATTAGTTAGCTTGCAATAACATTAGAACACAAAGAGTGACACAGGCATCTTTCGGAAGAAATTCCACGAAGCAAGGCCAATACAGTTTTGATTAGTGATAAAGAGATATTTACCCACTTCTTTCATAGTTGGAACTCACTATAAAAATTACCGATTTTTGAGTAAACCGATGAAAAATTTATTTTTGAAAAATAAAATGATACAAAATAAAAATTCATGATAAATACACAATATGAATTAACTATTATGTTAAAAAAACAAGGAGCTGAATGGTGATAACACCTGATCGAAATAAAGAAAATTTTATTAGGCTGAATGATCGTTTATTGGAAGCATTAATCTGAAGACGAGGCTACCATCTTGTTCGCTTCCAACTCAGCTGCAAGGGATGACTGAAAGGAGTCCATCTTGCAGGCGCCGGAGCAGGCTACACCCATCCTACCTCCTTCCTATTATTCATCCACTCCTGGATTTCGGTTTGCATAACGGCCCGCCTCTGCCGTGGAGGATCCCACAGGAACGGCATCCTTGATGTTCGGATTTAATTGGCACTGACAACTTTTAAAGGTTCCTGGTCCGCCGGCTTTGTCCCGAGGGGGATATCAAGGAAGAGCTATGAGGTTCCTAAATGGCTTCTATCAGTCTCTTGCCCAACTGAAAAATATTACATCCAACGGTGTTCCATCTTTCACTGAGTCACTATAGTATATTAGTCAGTGTGGTTGTAAAACTCTTGTAAGTAATTAGTTATTTTAATGATAGTCAAACAATTTTTATTTTATCAATTATCAATGTTTTTCTTTTAATAATGCCTACATTTCTCATTTTTGCCATGCCAATTATTCTTCTTATCAATTTTTGGAATATATTTTAATTTTAATTTCTCCTCTCAAAGTGCAATAAAGATATCTAGAGTAATTTTATTGCACGCTGGTAGATGAAATTAGAATGAAGGGGATGAAATTAGAATTAAGAAGTAGGGGTATAACCTGAACAACCTCCATTGCTAAATACTCTCTTAAATTGCCACGGCCCATTTTTAATCCATTCATCACTTATTTCTTCTGGCTTCGACTGAGTCAAGTTCTTTGCCGAAGTTTTTCTGACTATACTGTTAGCTTCCTCAGGGCTTAATCTGAGGTTGAAAATGTTCTTCTATATTTGTATTTATAACTTTCCTGGTACGGAGGTGGAGCCTGATCTGATTGGCTGACTTCGATTAGGAAGTCATTTTTAATATGATTGTATACATTACTATTGATTATTCCGTATGTCATAATTTTATTTCGTATATAATAATTATGGATAATGTAAATAACATAAACTGGTATATACACTTCAGAAACAGAAAATTGTTCATATATAATAGAGAAAATTGATTAATTTACTAAACGAGTGTAGCATATTTAATGTAACAAGCAATATTTTAAAATAATTTTTTGTAAATATAATGTTGTAATAGATAGTAATTTAATTTTTTTTTAATATTTCAGTGGTATTACATGTGTTATGGTTATATATTGTAAATGATTATTTCAAGGATAAGGAAAATGACACATTTACGTATATGGAATGGGCTGAGAAACGGAAGGGAGCAAATCATAGTTTCATATATGTATTCATTATTTATTTGTATGAAGTAGTTTTATATTTATAGGTTTATAAAGTAGGTTAATACTCCAGTTAATATCTTATATTTAAATTGTTTATTAACTTTATTTATCGAATAGTTATATTGTAATTTATGGAGTTTCAGTAAATAGTATTGGTTTTTTAAAAAAGAAAACAAGTAAAAAAAAAAATGGAAGGGAATAGTTAAAAATATATGCAATAAAAAATGTATTTATTTTTCGACAGTATAACTTGCATTTATTAAAATTCTATAAATTGATGATGTCTTAAATTATTGTTGTAGGACTATTAAGTGTGCTGTGTGTGTGAAGCAATCCAATATAATTTGACAGGACCTTTCTCTCTTCTAAAACGCAGCGTATCTCTCTTCTACCCATCTTGTTTAAGGTCTTAATCTTGGACTCCTGCGACCACCTTGCATTTTATGCCACTCCTTTATCCGACCATTATCTTTTCCCTGTCTATATATTTTGAGATATATCACTGAATATATATATATATATATATATATATATATATATATATATATATATATATATATATATATGCTTGCTGACCCGGCCACGCGTTGTCGAGCTGTTGTAATATTTTAAAAAATATTACGTTAAAATTTGAATTTTTAAGAAACAATGAATGAATGGAAAAAATGAATTAAATAGATTTTTGAATTTACATTTTTTTCATCTTACATCTAAGTATAGTATATAATAAATAAATAATATACAAAATTCTTAACTGATAAAATATAAACATTAGTTTAATAAATTAGGTATATCATAGTTCATTTTTAATTATACCTAGTAATATTTTTTTAAATTATAACTATTAATTTCGATTTAATTGAGCACTAATCGATGCATAACATTTTTTGCTAATCTGCCCTTTGCTAATACAAATAGATTAGATGGTTTACTAACACGTGAGCATGCAACATGTAATTTTCCATGGGAGAAACATGGATGTTCTAGGCCCTTTAGAAGGCTTTTGAACGGTATTATGTGTTCTGATGATATCATTGGAATACGTGGCTATTCCAGGACGTTTTTTCCATTAAAGATTCCAGTCAACATGGCTGCTTCAACAACATTCCCGGTGATATTTTTGATGACTAAACGTGTACCATTTCATAATTTAGGTGGATTCAAATTACGCAGAAGAATAATAGTTGAACCGATCTTCAACCAAAGATTGTGTGGTTCATAAAATTCAGTTGGATAATTTACGGCTTGGTTTTCATCAACAATAGTATCGATTGAATTAAAGGACACTGGATCACCTGGTAATAACTGTAATATTTTTTACAGTTATAAGTTTCGTCATAAGCATTTTTCGCTGCCAGAATAGCACGATTACAGAGCCAATTATGGTCAATGTAATTATTTTGTACATCCGTACAAGACACTCCTAATTAATTCATTTTTTGTCTGAGCAACAATGTTGAAATTTTCAGGCAATTTATAGATTGTGTATTTCAGCGATTCCAATATCCAGTAGTAGTTTTGAAAATATTTGTGCTGATGGATCATTTTGTAATTGTACTCGAATTTTTGTGTTTCGACATTTCGCCACGAAAACGATTGATTAAACATACGATAATCTCATCGGCAAAAGTAGAGCAAGGAATGACTGGCTATGTCTGGCGGAAATCACCAGATATAGTAATAGAACAGCGCCACCGAATAGCTTGGCATTGTTGTTCAAATATATCATAGTTCTATTTTAAATAATTAATTTATAATTATTAATTACACAGCAACATGAAATAAATGAATTAATATTAAATTTTTAAAGAATATATAAACGCTTCTATAACGTAGAACATATGTGAATAAACGTAAATAAATGGATACGTGTAAAATAAATACATTTTTCACTAATTGTATAAAGTCAGCGGCTTTGAGCCGGTTCGAGTAAAAACTGCCTTCAGCGGCCCATTTTAACGCCTTAAAATGCCGAAAGGTAACAGAAGAATTTTGGTTTATATAGAAGCATTTTCAGGTATTTATTGTAAATTTGTATTATATTGTAAATAAAATCTTGGAGGATGCAAAAAAAAAAAAAAACATTTTTCGGCCACCTAAAGATTTCCCTTTCGTTTTTTTGTCCTTACAACATATCAAAAATGCAGCATCATCAAGCGTCATTGCTACAATTGCCGCACAATCAATAATAATGGCCGACACATATCACTTAGGGGTATGACAAATAGCTTACGTCCTATTCTCAGGCCTACTGAATATAGACACAAAATTCCATAAGAATTGGAGGAGTTTTGTTACAGACACTGTGACACGATAATTTTATATATTAGATAGAGATAAGATTCTTCTTCTTCTTCTTTCTCTATCTCCCTTGTGCTGTTGAGCGTGGAGTAGTCTCAGACCACCTTCGGTGTGTGTCCCTATCCTGGGCCTTCCTATTCATCTCCACCAGGGTCGACCCCCGCTCTCGCCCGAGTCTATCCATATAACTATTATATGTAATTCTCGGGCGTCCAACCGGTCTTTGCCCTCTCGGTCTTGCCACCATCAGCCACCTTGCTCTACGCTCGTCCCCCATCCTGCAAACGTGCCCATACCAGTTGAGCTGGCGTTCCTCTATGACATCCCTCACATGTCTAACTCCCAGGGTGTCTCTGATTGTTCTGTTCCTCACGCAGTCTCGTCTCGTCTTTCCCGCAGCTCTTCTGAGATACCTCATTTCTGCTGACGTCACTGGTGAGGCATTCTTGTCCAGTAGTACCCAGCTCTCGGCTTCATATAAAAATGACGTTTATTTTTGGTATTTTTAATAGTTTTTCACCCTGTTCATCCCCTAAGGGGACGAATTTTCCAAAATCCTTTCTTAGTGCACGTTGGCCTTATAAATTGTACCTACTCTCCGAATTTCAAGTCTATAGCTCATGCCGTTTTGGCTCTGCGATGGTCTTTTCAGTCAGGACGAACTCTTTTATGTATATAGATAACAACATACGTTTTTCCGTATTTTAAAGTTTTAGTCAGATTTTCAAAAAATAAAAAAACACGTATTTCTTTATTTTTAATGTAGAAGCTAAATCTAAAATTTCATAGTGCTAGCTTTAAAAATGACGTTTATTTTTTTGTACGTTTTTTTTGTACGATTCTTGAACGTTTTTCACCCTCTTCACCCCCTTAGGTGACGAATTTTCCAAAATCTTTATTTAGGGCGCGTTGGCCATATAAAATGTACCTAATGTCCGAATTTCAAGTCTGTAGCTTATGCCGTTTTGGCTCTGCGATGGTCTTTTCAGTCAGGACGAACTCTTTTATATATACTGGATAAGTTAAGGATATTTAGTCAGATATTTATATAACAAAAAGAATCTCTCCAGGAAAGTTAAAATTAGACATTACAAAAAGATCATAAAGCCGGTGATGATTACTATATGGGATTCACCAAATGGATTATTTGAGGGGAATAAAAATAATGGTATTAATTATTTTATGAAAATGATTAGTTGATTGAATTGCACATATACCTAAAACATTGTGATTGGCGATCCTTATAAAAATATAGGACCATATTCTGGTGTTTATAAGGTCAGGGTTTGGTATGGAAACCATGGATCAAGGCGTGGGGCAAGGAGTTCCTGTGGGGGGCGTAATTATAGGTAAGGAGTCCTGTCAGCAAATCCCAAGAATAAGCTAATACAACAATAATAGCCTGCAATGACGTCAAAAGAGGCCTTTAATTTGGTTGGCCAAAAAGGAATAACAAATCAGTTCTCCTTTTGGGGTTCGATACCGGTCGAGTGATATATCAAGTACACGGCCATGCCTTGGGGTCCGAGCAAGCACGGCATGCATTATTAAGTACTGGGATCGGGTACATTGGTCCTCCATGTCGCAAAGTATCTGGGGTCTGAATGGTGTATGAATAATGAATATAAGCAATTTCGCTTGTCCGGAGACCATATTAAGATGTTTTAGCAGTAATTTTCAAAGGTAAAGAAAGGATTGTGAAACAATTAAGTATTATTTATTAAACTAAATTTATTCATATTCATGTTTTTCAAATTTTATTTAATGTAGCTTCGACTGCTGGGGCCATTAGCGACGAATGCCCTTCTTAAATTTATTGAATTAACGTGGCTTTTAAATACGAGTACATCAGCGTCTTCTGTATTTTATTATTTTCTTTAAACGGTAGACGTATTTACAAGTTTATTCTTTCTATTTGATACTTTTTACATTTAAATAGATCCTTCACAGTACGTATATACTTTGAATTTTTTGGACGTTAGGTCGTTTGGAGGGATTCAAGCTATGTCTTTATCTTTTATTTGACGGAGGTGGTTTCTGCGGAAGCCTCTCACATTGTTCCTCCCTACTTTATTTAATTTTATTTGGTATGATTTTTGACCACTCCAAAAAAAGTGATAGTCATAATTGAATATGAATTGATCATAATTTATAAATATTTGCACACTGAAGTAATAATTAAAAAATCAAAATAATAGTTTTAAGAACAATCATGAAGTCATATGCAGAAATAAAAAGTGGCAATTGGAACCCTTTTGGGCCTATGATAACTCAGTGAACTGGTGTATCTACAATAGAGGTCCTTAGCCCCATAACATTTTTTTGCGAAATTAATATTTAAATTTCTGAAGGGTTCAATAAGTAAGCTTATTTCGTCTCTACAAATTCAGAAAAACAAATACTCTATAAGTAATGTAAAAAGAAATAACTGAACGGTAAACATCAGGATATTCTCAAAACCAATATTTTCTATATATCATTTTAGGTAAAGGCTTACAGAATTATATTATGTTGTTTGAAAATCCAATACGAAAATAGCAGATTAATTGTTCAAGATAGCGTATAAAGTATCTTAAAACTTAAAGGCATTTAAATTCGCTTGCGGTCGCTGAACCCCTGGCAGTTATGCCAAATCTACTCAAAATGTTTAATTCCTCAAGGTAGTATCCTTGGTCCAATCCTTTATACAGTTTATACAGCTGATATCCCGACTCATCCTAATACTATCCTTACCACGTATGCTGATGTGTATTATCAGTCAACACCAATCTAGTTATTGGATCCCAAAGCCTCCAATCCCATATCACTAATCTTGAAGAATGGTGTCAAAACTGGAGGGTTAAAATAAATTTTCAAAAATCGCATCAAATCACTTTTACCTTACGTCATAAACCAATGACTTCCTGCCCTTCAGTATCCATTAATAATATTCCACTGGTGCCTGTAGAACAGATTGCACCTTGACAAACGATTGACCTGGAATCCTCATACAAGACTGAAAAGACAAGAAACCGCTCGACGTTTCAGGTTACTTCAACACTTACTAGACAAACGCTTTAAGCTCCTAATTAACTAAACTGCTCACAAATTGAAGTGGACCACTTAAGAAAATGAAGATATTTTATAATTTAGCTAACTTGATTGATTTGAGGTTTTCCTACATTTAAAAAAAACTATTTTATCAGCACTTTCACGGTGTTAAGAGATAAAAACAAAAACAAAGTCTTAGTATCAGTACTTGCTTATTTTCCACTTGTGTTTTGTAAACATTATTTCCCTTTTATCGTCAGTATTACTCCAACCAGTTCACTAGCCAGTGTTTAACAATGTCTTTACGAGGATTTAGTGTTGAAGAACTTGAGAGGGCATTAGCACTTTTAAGAGTTAGATCATTCTCAACGTGATGTCGGACGTAGGCTTCAGTGCTCTCACACAGTCATTGGACGAGCATGGTCTCGATACCAGGCAATAGGTACTGCTCAGTACACATATAGAGGAGGCCGAGTTCGAAAAACCATCCTTCAGCAAGACCGATATCTCAAAATCCAAACCATTAGGCAACGAGGTTTAACAGCTCTGCAGCTGCAAAGCTCTTTTCAACAAGCAACAGGAGTCCGCATTTCAATTCAGACGGTTAGAAACCACCTACATGAAGTTGGTTTGAGGGCAAGAAGACCAGCGAGGAGGGTTTATTTAACCAGACAACAAAAGGCAGCAAGTCTCCTATGGGCTCGTGAACATGTTGATTGGACTGATGAGGACTGGGGCCATTGTTTATTTACTGACGAATCGAAATTTGTTCTCCATCATTAAGATCGACGTTTTAGAGTGTAGCGAGAGACAAACCAGCGGTTCAGCCCAGGTATGACTGAACCAGTTCGCTCTTATGAAGGAGGCCCAATAATGGTGTGGGAAGGTATAATGAGTAATCGAAAAACTCAGCTTGTACTGTTTAGAAATGAACATGTAACCGCACAAACCTACCTGAGCAACGTCATAAGACCTGTAATTATCCCTTTATCCCAAGAAACGGGTTAGAACTTCATTCTTGTTGATGATAATGCTCGTCCTCATAGGGCAAGGATGATTCAACGTTATTTAGCAGAGCAAGAAATAGCGCGCATGAACTGGCCTGCTTGTTCACCAAACATGAATCCAAATGAACCTGTTTGGGACAAACTCCAACGGCAATTAAACATGCGTTCACCTTGTTCAGATAACTTGGATGAACTTGCTGCCGCCTAAATTGAGGAATGGGCTAATTTACCTCAAGATTACATATTGAGCTTAATAAGGAGTATGACTCGCCGGTGTGAAGCATTAATTCAAAGTACAGGGGGTCCAACACCCTAATGAAGAAGGTTAAATTGAAATGAAAACCAAAATTTGTAAAAATTTAATGTTTATTTTGTAAAAAAAAAATTATTTAATTTTAAAAAATAGTTTTTTCTTAAATTTTGTTTAATGTATTTATTTTTGTTGAACAAAAACCATTAACAATCGATAAGTGAGGTACTATAAGCACAAATATACAAAAAATAACCAGAAGTATGGTTATAAAAGAGAGTTACCTAACTTTTGATGAGTGGTCCACTTCAATTTGTGAGCAGGTTACAAAAGACTCAACTACATGACCATCATACGACCTATTTGGACTTACGGAGTAGAGCTTTGGGGCTCCACTAAGCCATCGAATTTCTCTCGTATCCAATCCTTACAATCCAAAATCCTTCGTAAAATCCTCAATGCTCCTTATTTTGTTAAGAATAAAGTCATCCATAACGACCTTAATGTCCCTTTTGTTGCTGATTTAGCTCGAACTCGGTATCTATCCTTTCATAACAAACTTCATTACCACTCAAACCCTCTAGTTTCAAACCTAGCTTCCGCTTCCATTCCCGATAATCCTCCGAGGCGTCTGAAAAGAAGATGCCACGTGACTAGGGTTCTACCGATACCCAAAAATATCGATACCAAGCCTTTGCGATATATCGGAATTAAGTATCGATACCGAGAAAATATCGAAAGAAAAATATCGATATCACTCGGTTACGGAAGATTTTTACACAAGGCTTTGCATTGTGGTTTTTCCCAATTGCATTATAATAAATAATAGTGTTTCTTTTTGAGTTTTTGGCTCTATTTAGGTGTTAAAAAAAAATGTTCAATGATTCATTTATAGAGTTTGTGAAGACAAGTGAGAACGCGAGGCAGTAAAGCTTGGTCCATTGATCACTTCATCCGTCACATGCTACGCAGAACAAAACTTTGAGATCTGCAAATATCTTTAAAAGTAATGACTGTAATTAAACATTAAAAAATCATAATTTCATTATCTTTTTTTGTGATTTGTTTTGTAATAAAACAAACTTAAGATGCGTTAAGCCCTCTGTGTCCTTCGAGACACTTCAATAGGACACTTCACCGTACTAGGTCTTGTGTTAATTGTGCCTGATTAAGCATTAACCATTCTTACACTTCAGGATCAAAGTTACTTCTCTTCTCTTCCCGAGTTCCCAATTAGTTATGAAAAAATATGTAAGGTCGTTTATTAATCATTCCTTTGAATCGAAAAGCAATTTGTAAGTAAATGGAATTATGATTGGGCATTATCTCGCTTTTTAAATGCCTTCTTAAAAGGCAGATTTCTTGTTTCATGCTATCTCTATTGATTTCCATTTCCTGTGGCGAAGTCGGAGAAACTTGGTCCGGGTCAGAACATACGATCTCTCCAAGTTCCGCGACCCATTTTAACGGTACCTCGCACTCACTGCAAATTTAGGCATACGATAAGGAAATGAGTGTTTCGAATGACAATCGTTAATTCGTACTGCGGTCAGCTGTTATCTAACGAGAGGGGACACTTTCGAAGGAACGAGCGAACCTACAGGTTTCGGATGCACAGCTGCACTCCCATTCCTCTGGACCAGTTCCAAATAAATATCGGATAAAATATTGTAAGTGATTCTCGTTTCGATAGGATTGTGGGCTGGTCTTAAGTTTCAAAAGGAAAGCGAGTGAATAAGGGGATTGAGAAATGTATATTTTAATGTTTTGACATTGCTATCAGCCTGTTATACCAACAATTGGCTCAAGTCTTGAATCTGCTATGAAATAAAAAATCAATAAAATAATTAATTAAATTAGAATCTAAAAAGATTTCTATACCGATTCGATATTTTGGTAATTGTTAGTAAGTAATTCATATAATGACTAAATAAATAAAATTAACAAAAATGTTTTTAGAACAAATTTTTTAATGCCATTACATTATTAATATGGTGAAATAAACTACTAATATAAAAATGCGAACTTGTACATAAATACTTATATATCAATTATTTGTCATACTTCTTATACTGTGAATGTAGTATTTTAAAAAAACAACCTTTATTTACAGTTTTACATATACAAGCAGCAAAAAGTGTAAATACATGTTCCGGACTTCCTTTACATGTTAAAGAACAGGGGATGCCATCGTCCCTGAGGCTTTCTTTGTTTTTAATTTTTTTATAATCTTTCCGGTTTCTTTGGGTGAAATGGCGGGAAAATTAATTTCGTAAGACGTTTTTAAGTAGTTCCGGACAGATTTGTTTATTTTTTTATTGTGATGGTTAGAGCCAAAATTCGAAGTGGTAGAGTTCGTGGATTGGAAATTACGGGCTAATAAATCGGCTTTGTCTTTGTCCGTGTAGACATAACTATTGTTTTGTTTCAGCGGGGGAGCGAGCTGTCTGCTTTGAATAAGTCGTGAATTTGAGCTACGGTGGTAATTTTGGAGGTAGCACATCCCTGATGATCAATAGGGCATATGAATCAAGGCATGATTGTGGTGCTTCTCCTCCATGAATTCCAACACTTCTAAGTTCTTCCCAACAGAACATTTAGGTTCATACTCATAATGTTGACGTAATATGGTTGCCATAATAAATACATAACCAAGATATGAGAGACTTGATAGTCCATAATATTGAAAGCAACTAGGTTCAGCACACCATGTATATAAAAACGACATGTTTAGCTCAAATATAGTATTGAAAATAAAGTGGTGAAGTAAATAAAACCAATTAATTTTAATCTAATTAATCATTTACTTGTCATAACCATAGTATAAACGTGATTATATTATTTTTAAATATTTTTATTTTGAAGAGAAAAGATTTTTCCTGCCCGGGATTCGATCATTAATATTTTAATAAAAAAAAAATAAAAAAAATAAAGAAAATAAAATATAAAAATATCTAAAAATCGAATCCTAGCCAGAGCAAATCTTTTCCCTGAAAAATAAAAATATTTAAAAATAATCACAATCAAAAAAACAATATATAAAAATAAGTGATTAATTTATGTTAAATTATGTTACAATTCATACAAAAGAAGTTATCTAATGTTGTGAATATATACGTTTATATTTCATTTCACAGCACATTTTTCTGCTTAGAAACATATCTGCTGTAGTAATATACGCAAAGTTATGTTTTGGCAGGAGGATGATATAATAAACAGACAACTATGAATAATATCTGATTATTGACTGAAAAACTAAATCCGCTGTATTCCCTTACAATGAAATTAATCAATAATATATAAGTGGTCTGATATTTTACCAATTAAATTTAAACGCCCGATGGATTTTTATTTATTAATTAGTAATTTCGAAAATAGACAATTATTGTTTAAAACGAATGGTGTTTCCTCCTTAAAAACCTTATGAACAACGGGAATCTCTCCCATTGTTTGGAACATATTAATTTCTACAATTTTTGAACAAGACTTGACCAAGCAATTGATGGATTGAAGAGAATGATTGTGCTGAACTGTTTCTGTATTGTTACGGGCTACTGGGTATTAAAATGAATTAAACTACTCCTAAATTAAAAATACTGATATTTATTAACAAAAATGATAAAAAGGATACAAGTAAATTATTAACAATTAAATTACTAGACTAATATAAATTTATAATAACAAAATTCTAAATATTTATTATAACCTAGGCCTATTTAATTATTACAATAATATAAGATATTACTCATTCTAGATATCTTATCTAGTTACATAAGTTTGTATGAATATTATAAAATTACACTACTAATTTAAAACTACTAATTAACACTTACAGTTCACTAGTCCACCGACCGTAAGATTCTCTAAGTATGACAAACTGACACACAGTAACAAACAGAAACAGTTTATTACACTCGTGAGACTGTCACAGTTCACTGATACACTTATTACACTGGCCGGTTCAACGCTGACTAGTTTATCACACTGACACTCACTTATCACAGATCTTCACCGTGCGTGGTCTACTCTCAGACTAAGACTCGAGGCGAGGGAGGTATTTAAATAGGCAAGGCCGAACATTCTAGAACACGGAAGAGTGGAAACAATTCTGGAATCTTCTTAATCCTTTTCCGACAAAAGGAGACGATCGAGAAGGTCCTAATCCTATTTTAACTTCTCCCGCCGACGGATTTAAGCAGCTAATCCCTTGCTTCCGTCTTCCTGTCTGTGACCGTAACACTATTAAATAAGAAGGCATAATTGGAAAAATCACACAAATAATGGATGTATATGATTCAACTCAAGCTGTTAACTTAAATTATTTGCCAAAGCAAGATTTTAATCCTGGGACCTTCGGCGCGATAACTCAGCGCTCTACTCACGCTTCCAATTCCTCATAAAGCTACTACATATTAATCTTCCATCTGCCTGATGAATTTTTATGAAGTTTTATTTGTTGGATTGGAGGCGAATTATTTTCTTTCTCACCGGTGATGACCAAGATAGTATTATCTAATCCTATTATCACTTCCAGAAGTTACAAGGAAGAAATACATTTTTCTTCATTTATTTATTTAGTGGATTAACTTCTTTTACTCCACCAAAACGATAGGTGCTTAGTAATTGACAGTTTCACGAGCTATTTTATCTTTACAGGATATTTTGTGAGTGGGAACAGTTTGTACAAGATACAGCCGCAACAACTAAACCCTACCTTAATGATGTGTACCTAAGGTGTCGAATTTATTGGAAATTCAAATGAACCGTTGGATGAAATAACAGCCTTCCTTATGGCTCTTCCTTAATTTGAAAGGTGAATCCATCTCAATTAGCATACGGTGTTCCAGCTGGAGGCGTTCTTCCGTCGCTACTATTTGGATCGGCCACACCTACTTAGTGAATATCCTGGCCTTATCTCGCGCAATAATCCGCCATCTCGGCCAAATCGCCCGCCTGCAGAACCGTTGGCTTAATAACAATAGAATCTGTACCGTTATCGGAATCCAAGACCCTTCGTGGTGTACTTTTTTTATTCTGCACCTTACGGATCATTTTCCTCCGACAGTTTTGGTGAAAGAAAGCTGTATCTCTACTAACCAAACTTGTCTTCCCAAACCATATGTTCCCTAAACTAATAAACAACCCGAAACAAGCCTCTTCATGGGATACTTAGGATACTAATTTATTGCAGAAAACTCAAGATATGAGGAATATAAATCGGTTGACGTTAGCTGTTATCACAAAGGGCATTATGATAAGTAGATTTGTTAGGACCCTCAGGGTAGGACTCGTGTTGAGCATATCATTATGAAGAGAAAATATGGCGTATAAGTTTCTCCTACCAAATTTATGGTTCTGCTAATGGGGTACTCCATCTTTCAAAAGTTATTGATTTCACCACAATCATCGGATCAACCGATTATTTTAGAAAACGCAAGAAAATAACAGCAAAAGGTTTGTGAGTTCTCTAGTCAGGTGACTTCTGATAATTAAACACATTAATTAAACAAAAATTTGATTTTTTATATATTAATTCATTTAGTAATGGGTTATAATCAAGTTGGGGGAGCGGAGTTGCTTAGTGGTAGATCGCTGAGTTACCATGCCGAATGTCCTGGGTTCAAATCCAGCTGCTGGCAAGACTTTCATTTAGCCTGTTAGCAGAAAGAAAAATTCTTGATAACCGGTCAAGGTCCTAAATTATTATAAAAATTTTAACTCTAATTTTCTCCTATTTCTACGATATTGTTTGACATAGATAATTACCAAAAAACATTTTATCCAAATGAATCCACTGGGAGTCCCCGTAGTTGACGATAAAATATATTCAATTCTTATAGTTATTTATATATGGATCACTATCGAAATTCATCTCAAGTTTTGGCCTCAAATGTTTAGGCCTTAAGGGCTTCTCTGAAGGTATGAAGGTATCCTTGAGTGGGTCTGCAGACGGCGGGGAGTTGGCCTCCTGAAGGAAATTCCATATTTTTGACCTTTATATTCTACAAGGTTCTGGGTTTTTGAAATGTATCCGATGAAAATTACTAATTACAAAGTTTATATTTTTTTTATTTTTGTCGAAAGAATAAAATTCTTTTGTTTTAATAAATGATTTACAGCAAGACATAAGTACCGCAGTTAATTAACTACTCCCTATCTTAGTATTACAAGATTGTATGTTACAAAATTGAAAACACAGGAATTTTGATACCAAATGATTCTGTGGGTCGAAAACTATACATAGACCTTCAAAACTTCAAAAAATCGCGACCTTGTATCATCCAAAGACCAAAAATACTAAGGTGTATGTCGTCAAGATTTTAAATGGGAATAACATGGTACTATATAGAACATAAACCTTTGCGCGCGAAGTATCCCACCCCACCGCTTTTCAGTAGACACTGTGCATGGACAGACGGAAACAATTATTATTGGAAAATTCATTACTTAAATATCAAACACTCAAGACGTATGTACGGTAGAGAAGTAGAACTAATATTTTATACTTAGAATTTATTTTACTTTATTTATGGAGAATATCACAATTTACTTGAGGAATTGCGGACCCAACCCTTGCTATTCAAGGAATATTGTCGAATGTTGCCAATAACGTATGACTATTGACTAAATTAATGTGTTATACTTACTTGTAGTCCCAGTTATTTAGCCAAATCTTCCCATTGGCGATACGATAATAATAGGTAGTGATAATTTCTCCAACTGAGCTTGTCCGAGCACAAACCGTCTCCCTTTCTTCAGTACCTCCGTCAGCGGTTGTGTCTATTCCGCAATAGCTGGGATAAACCGTCGGTAGTAATTAACCATGCCTAAGAAGTGCCTTACATTAACCAGCAACGGAGCTTCCTGAATTGCCCTAACTAACTCCTGATCAGGCCGCACTCCCGATCGCGAAACCACGTGACCCAAGAATCTGATCTCCCGCAAACCAAACTTCAACTTCTCTCGCAATAATTTAAGACCGAACTGGCGGACACTGCAGAATAACGCTTTCAAGTGTTTGATGTGTTCAGCTTCCAAACGACTGACAAAATCCTGGGCAAAATCCTCCCCCAAACCACTTTCGCGGATTTCCAGGAAAACGCAGTTTTTCCAATATCTTTCTCAGCCATTCGAACTTGGTGGTACACACTCCTGAGATCAAGTGTGCTAAAAATGGTCGCACCCGCCTACCTATCAAGTATATCTTCGACGCGAGACAGGGGGTACCGTTCATCTTGCGTTGCCTCGTTTAACTTGTGGTAGTCAACGACAACTCGATAATGTTTCCCTCTCCCAGGTGTATTCTGTTTTTCTCTACGACCCACAGAGGGCTATTGAAGGGAGAATTACTAGACCGGATGATCCTCTGCTGAAAAGTTCGGCTAATTGTTTCCCTATAATCTCCCTCATTGCTTGGTGGTACCTCCTGTCCTTAACGTAAATCGGCATATCTGCCTTGAGTGCAATTCAATGTACGGTTATCCCAGTGGTCGGCAGAATTTCGTCTTCACTATAAAACAGGTCTGCGTACTGGTTAACGATGTCCTCCACAACCTCCTGACTGCACTCGATCACTCCAATCTCGACACGTTGACCTGAACCCACCAACTTGGTTGGGTATTTCCGTTCCCCTAACCGAAATCGACACTGGCCTTGCTCAACCTTCATTTCTAAACCTGTTTGTTGCAACAAGTCGCATCCCACGATCAGATCGTATCCCGGCATCAAGGCTGCAGTGGTATGAAGTTTAATTAGTAAACCCCTTCCCACTAACATTTTAAAACTGAAATAACCCTAACCCAATGGTTTACACCGTCCACTGATTGTAGAAATTTCGCAATTACACTGACATTGCGTCCCCCACATGCCTAGTTTTTCCATCCCTTGTCTACTAATTAGTGAATTAGTACTGCCCGTATCCACAAGGTATTTAACGTTTATCCCACTCAACTTCGCCAAGTGCTCATCTCTCCTCTTTCCATCCCATTATTATTAGTTCGCGTGAGAGGTATCGTACCCTCAATCGAGGAATTCCCATCTCTTTCCTCATTTCCGCTTCAGGCCGGAGTACTGCGCTCATATCGTACGCTCTCCTCTCCTGAAGATTCGGCGCTCGAAAACTGCTCTCTGCCTCTTCTATGCGTCCGTCTCTTGCTCCATTCCAGGTTATTCAGCTCCATAGGTTCTGGTTGCGGACCTCTTCGATTCGGACGTGGATTATGCCTTGGGGATTCTTTTGCTACGTGTCCCCGCCTGCCACATACATAGCACCTAGTGAAGTTACATTGTGCTGCAAGGTAGCCCGTTTGATTGCACTCGTAGCATCTCTTTTCCTGTTTCCGTTGGCGGTCCTCGGGTGCCCTGTTAGGTCTCTTTTCGAACGGCCTGCCACCACTATTACGTCTAGGCGGGCTCTGATGTCTCCTCCTTGGTGTTTTCACCTCCGTCCACTCTCCTTCTGATCTCTCAAATCGAGACCCGTTCCTTTCATGGGCGTCTATGAGCTCGTGAGCGCATATCCCGCAGATCCCCGGTTTCGGCACCAGTTATAATTAGACTGAAAATATACCATAAAAAAAAATAGGGTTTCGGGTAGAGTAACGACACAGATTTAAGTAACAACTGAACTTTATTTCTCGTACTTCTCTTTGGTGTCTATTTGTTCTTATTACTTATATATATATATATATATATATATATATATATATATATATATATATATATATATATGAGTTAGGTCCTGGAGACCAACAATATTCACTCTAATCCTATAGTAATCCCATGTACACAAAGAGAAGATATAAATGTAGGATTACTAGAACAATAAAGTCAGTTATCATTCAGAGTTCGTGGTGTTCATTTCAAACCTTTTCCTTTTTTTTTAAAGTTTGTCCTTCGATACTCGTTAAGTGGTGCCGAAACCCGGGAGTGTGTGAGAAGAAAACAAAATTTTTTTTTGGTTGAAGTCATTTTTTGTGTTTTGTTTGACTTTTGTGCACCGGTAAAGAAAAAATGCCTGAACCCGGACTTAGTGGTATTTTAAGACCGGCGGTTCTCACATTAGAACCGCAACCACAGCAAGCACCACAACCACCGCTAGAATCCCAAGAGTCAATTACTGATATAAATCCGGATTTCCCGATGCTACCAACTACTACGCTAGCGATGGCTCGTGCAGACATAGCGGCAAGGGAAGCAAACCTGATAGAGCGCATGAAGTTGATGAAGAATAACGCACGCGATCTTAGGAGGGAGATCAGCGAATTAGAAAGGTTCGACGGAGAAGTCGGAGAGCTGAACCACTTCCTGAAGGGTGGAGATAGAATTATGTACTGCATCCAGGTACAGACAGAAGCGAAAGATATTACTGATCTAGACGCCACCAGACTCAAAGCAGCCCTAGTATGTCGAGTAAAGAGGAACATTCTCAACTTAATTCAGGCAGACGAAGAGACTCCGTGGCATACGGTCAAGGAGAGACTAAAGAAGGCATTTGGGGGAGGACGATGGGCCCCAGAGGAGGACATACTCCAAATGTTCCGAGAGTTCCGGAAACCGGGGCAATCCCATGGACATTATGCAGTAGGGTTGCTGGCTAGGTATAATAAATCACCGAGAAGTTGCGAGAGGTGATGGAGATTGACCAGGTGGAGGCTCGCATGGACTTCCTGTCCACGATTCTCAAGGTCCAGCTGGCCAGGGACACGGGGAGAAAGGACGGGTTACCGAAGGACAGAACCTTCTTGCAGTGCGCTCAAGAAATGGTGGACCTGAGTGCAAGAGAGGAGGAAGCAAGAGTGGGTGAGGCTATCGAAACGGGCTGGAGCAAGGTTACCTATCGCCGACCCGAAACTAGCCGAAACCGCCCAAGGTGGGACGGTGGAAGAAAAAGAGACCCTGAAGTGTATAAAAAAAGTGAAAGACCGCCCGTCCGGGACAGACGACCATGCGTAGAGACGAAAAACGGACGGAAAGAAGAACGAAAATGTCATGAATGTGGAAAGATTGGACACCTAATGGCTCAGTGCCCTCGCATGCGGTGCTTCGAGTGTGGAACGGAGGGACACATGGTGAGACAGTGCCCCTATATCTATTCTCGCAGGGAGCAGCAGAGGGCGGAACCCATGGAAATAAACGCCCAGAGGATATGGAGGAGACACAGGCCGACACCAGCATCGACGGAGTCATCGGAGACAGAAGAAGAAGGACAGGCAAGCAGCGGAGGCGAAGGAGATAGAAGTAGTCACAGGAGCGGACGACTGAGAGTGACTTCGGGGAGGAGACAGCGGACAGACGACTGAGGCGAGTGTCAGCAGAGAGGCGACCGCACCGTAGTGAACTGTAGTGTGAGAGGAGGATGCGGCGGTTTGCCTATCATACAGCTGGAGAGAGGAGTAAGGTGCCTCGTGGATACAGGGAGCTCCGGCACGATCCTGAGTAGGAGGGCGGTGGAGAAGTTGACGGCTGGAACAAGGACACCTCAGGTACAGGTATGCAGAATAGAATAGAAAATAAACTTTATTCTGGGACCAAGTCCCTTTAGAATAACAATAATGAACAAATAAAAAAAAAACATAAAATTCATCTGGCCAGAAGGCTACATAATAACACAAATCATGAAATAATCAAGTGTGACAAAACATTGTAAAAATGGAAATAGATAGGAAAATAAATAAATAAAATACAAAGAACTTGACTGCTTTTAACTAATTGTCGAAAATAAATATATTTATATTAACAAAATAATGATTAATAATATTAATACAGTAGTTGATGACGAAATTGCTAACTAAAATAATTGATTACCATAGTATGCGATAATATATTTAAAAATTCGGTATCATCTTTGTTGTTGGAAAATAAACAAAACAAAGGGTAGCGGGATCGAGTTTACAATACTGATATATTCAAGCAGACATTTGACCTGCTTGGAGAGCGACTTTTTGAGATGCCAAGAGATGATGGAAAAGCAGGGATTTAAATAAAGCTAGTGGAGAGGAATGGCGAATGAAAGGAGGGATTGAATTCCACACAGTGGTGGAGCGGGCGAGGAAGGAGCGCTCGAATGCCTTAGTTCTGTGGGAAGGAATGTAGAAATCGGAAAGGCGAGATCTTGTTTTGTGGTGCTGGACAGAGGATTTGAATGGGAGGAGACTATAGATATATGAAGGTTGTTGCGAGTTGATGGATTGGTATAGAAAAACGCTAAGGAAATATTGTCTACGAACGGGAGGGAAGAGCCACTTTAACTCATCATAGTGATGTGACACCCGGGATCGCCTCGGAGTACCAAGGATAAATCTTAAAGCGCAGTTCATTATTCTTTTTAAGCGGCTCTCAAGCATTTTCGAGAGGCCCCCGTAAACCACAATACAGTAGTCGAAGTGGGGGAAGATGAGGGATGATACGAGCAGCTTCCGAGTAGGTTGTGTAAGGAGATGCCGAGAACGATGCAATAATTTTAGGGAACTAATTATTCGTCGGGATATTTGGGCGACATGTGGTTTCCAGGAAAGGTTTTGGTCAATGGTAATGCCTAGGTTTTTAACGGAGGAGTTGAAACTGATGGGGTGGTCGTTTAGGATTAATGTTGGAAGGGTGGGGATAGTTGCAAGGAGGGAGTTGGAACCTAGAACAATGGCCTGGGTTTTCATTGCATTAAATTCCAGTTTGTTCAGCTTTGCCCAGGCACTGATTCTATCTAGGTCTTGCTGAATACTGGCGAACGCATATGAAAGCTCAGATGGAGGAAAGGATAAATAGATTTGGAAGTCGTCAGCATATAGATGGTAGGAACAGTGGTGAACAGATTTAGGAAGATCATTGATGTAACAGTTGAAAAGGAGAGGAGAGATGCTTCAGCCCTGAGCCACACCTGAGAATAGAGTAAGGAAACAGGAAAGGGGTTGGTTGGGCATAGAGACCGCTTGGGACCTATCAGAGAGGAAGGATTGGAACCATATACATTTCGTCGGGAGAAGCAAGGAAGGCTCTGGAGGATGTTGGATTGCAGAGGGCGAGCTTTCGTAGGAGTCTCCATTTACATTTGGGATCGGGAGCAGTGGAAAGGGCTTCGTGGAAGTATTTGGATTTTGCTTGTCTGATTGTAGATTGTGTCAAATTGCGAAGAGCCCTGAACGCTTGGTAGTCATCGGTAAGCCTAGTGCGTCTAAAGCGTCTACGAGCAGCATCACGATTCCTTTGCAGGTCTTTAATTTTTTGACACATCCAAGGAGCAGGATGGTGGCGGAAGGTTAAGGATTTGAGAGGGGCGTGGGTATCCAGGATGCTTTTAAGATTGGCAGTGAGTATGTCGACCATTGAATCGACGGTAGTACAGGAATAAATTTGGTTCCAATTCAGGGTATCGAGGGAAGGAGATATATTTTCAGAAGTGAGTCCATCTAGGTTGCGAAATGTTATAGTTTTCGGTAGGATTTCTGGGGTTTGGATATTATATGAGATTTGGATTAAATCGTGAGAGGACAGAAAAGGGACAGGTAATTGTGAGGAAGAAAGGAGTCTCTGGGATGAGTCAATGATGAACAAGTCTAACCAGGTGTCAGATCGGAGAGTGTGATGGTTAGGAGAGAAATTGCGCGGGCAGCAGGGAGTGCCCGTCGTACTTCGAGCTGATGACCATCCAGATGAAGAAGACCCGGTATGCGTAGGCTGCAGATACTGCAGGTCAACATGGGCCGAAGACGAGTGGTCGCGGACGAGCTGAGAGCTCTCGCTAAGGAAGCTGACATCATGGCTATTCAGGAGCCATGGTGTCAAGGAAATGTGGTCGCCGGATTCGGTGTCGCGTCGAGGGTAGTCGCTATGGGCAGTGGAGAGAGGAGGCCTAGAGCGGCTATTGTGATAGTGAATCCAAACCTCGACGTTATGGAACTGAAGCAATTCACCACGGCGGATCAGGCGGCATGTTATGTCAGATGGGGGAGGATATCCTTCGCCCTCGTGTCGTCATACATGCCGCCGAAGCAAAGGATAGAAGAGAATGTATCCGCCGTGGAGGCCATCGCACAACGTTACAGGAGTGTGGTGGTCTGTTCCGACACCAATTCGTGGAGCACGGCCTGGGGTTCAGTGCGCACAGACGCCAGAGGAAGACTGGTGGAGGAAACCGTGGCGAGGTGCCAGCTCTTGGTCTTGAACGAGCCCTCTGGCCCAACTTTCATTGGAGCCAGGGGCGAGAGCTGGATCGATGTCACACTCGCCACGGCCACCATGGCGAGGCGTATTGCGGGCTGGACCCTGCGGTCTGACACGAGCTCCGACCACCGGGTCATAGCCTTCAGTGTGGTAGAGGAGTAAGGCGGAGTCTTACCAGTGGAGAAAGACTTTGTGCCCCGAACGGCGAACTGGGGAGATTTCTCCAGTGAACTGGAGGGAATATCGGTCGATAGAGAATGGGATGAGATGGCGCCGATGGAAGGCGAGTCAGCCGTTGACCGCAGAGTGGCGGGGCTGACGGGCGCCATCACGGAAGCGGCCAATATGACCCTCTAGCGCCGCAGAGCGAGAGCGCATCCGGTCCCATGGTGGACGCCTGCCCTGACGCTCCTCAAGAGGGAGTACTACAGGGCCAGGCGCAGGTACCAGGAGTGCAGGGAAGAGGAGAGGAGACCGGCACTCCGAGAGGAATCTAAGGCTAGGTACAGGGCATACCGAAACGGCGTGCGTCACCGGAAGAAGGTATCCTGGGACGAGTTTTTCGTCCAGGAATCGGAGAAGAATCCCTGGGGAATCCCGTACAGGGTGGCACTGGGCAAGGTGAAGCCGCTAACCATGATGGCGGCTATCAGAGTGGGAGATGCCCAGGCAACCACCCTGGAGGAGTCTGCAGATATGTATATAGGCTATACATACCCCAGGGTTGATCCGTCCCAGGATACGGCAGATGACAAAATGGTAAGACGCACCACGGTGTGCCCTCCAGGTACCGAGCTGAGTCCACCATGGGATATATGGGACCTTCGTCTTGCCGTGGATAGGCAGAGGACCGGAAGAGCTCCAGGACTTGACGGAATTGACGCCGCGATCTTGAAGAGGAGCGCCCCCCTCATTGAGGATGACCTTCTTGGTATCTTCAATGAGTGTCTGGACCAGGGGCGGTTTCCGAGACAGTGGAAGATCGCGGATCTGAGACTCCTCTACAAGGGAGGAGGCAAGGATAAGGAGACGCCTAAGGCGTACAGGCCGATATGCCTCCTCCCGGTGATGAGTAAAGTCCTGGAGAGTCTGATCGTCTCCAGCCTAAGGCCGGCCCTTTATGCGGCGAGCCATCCACGGCAGTTCGGCTCGACCCGTGGCAAGGGAACGACGGATGCACTGTTGAGAGTGCGCAGGGATGTAGAAGAGAGGGGGGAGAAGTACGTCATGTTAGTACTGTTTGACATATCCTCCGCCTTCGATAGCGTGTGGTGGCCAGGAGTTCGACGCCCCCAGCAACCTGTACTCCCTCGTAAGTAGCTACCTCAGTGAAAGGAGTGTCAGGATTAGAGTTAGCTACTACGAGGTCGAGAGAAAGATAGAGAGAGGTTGTCCACAAGGGTCGGTCCTCGGGCCGGCCCTGTGGAAACTCGTTTTTGACCTGCTGCTGGGGGAACTGGAAGATGAAGGTTTCCTTGCCACGGCCTACGTCGACGACCTGGCAGTCATCGTGGCCGCGCACAGCATAGCCAGAGTGAAGATGGAAGCAGAGAGGTGCGCCAGTCTCGTAGCGGAATGATGCGTGAGGAGGAAGCTGAGTATGGCCGCTGCCAAGACCCAGGCCATACTCCTAAGAGGCTTCACCGACAGGGCTCACCCTATCATATTGGAGATACAGACGGAGAGGGTCAGACTAGGTGAGGGGTGACGTACCTAGGCGTGAAGTTCAGGAGAAACTTCGACGCCACTCCTCACCTGGGATACCTGAAGGATAGGGTGACCCTGTCACTCAATGGACTAGGAAGGATAGGGGGTGCATTCTGGGGCCTCAGGTACCCAGCAACGATGACCATTTATAAAGGCGTGGTCTTGGGTATCCTGAGGTATGCATCCCCGGTGTGGAGCCGCAACCTCACGCAGCAGCAGAAGAGGAGACTGGCGACGATCCAGAGACTGGCTCTGCTACGGGTCACGAAGGCGTATAGAACGGTGTCGCATGAGGCGGTGCAGGTGCTTGCCGGAGCCATGCCCCTGGACCTCCTCCTGAGGGAGGATGCCCTTAAGTATGACGCGAAGAGGCAGGGGCTGGAGACGCTCCCGGAGGGACTCCGTCAGAGGATCGGCGAGACTCCGAACCTGTGGAAGAGGATATTGAGGGAGGACTCGATAGAGCAGTGGAACGGACGTTCGGTGACGAGCCAGAAGGGCTCTACGTTGAGAAAGTTCTTCCCCACCGGCCAGTCGAGGTTGTCTGCCACATGGGTCCTCCCGGACTACTGGGTCTCGCAGATGCTGACGGGACACGGTGGGTTCCGGGGAAAGCTCAGTGAGCATAGAAGAGAGGTCGACCCCCGGTGCCCCACCTGTGGAGTCCCAGAAACGGCGGAGCATGTGTTGCTCTCCTGCACCGCGATGGAAGGACACCGAGCCAGGATGTCGAGAAAAACCGGGATCTTCGTCCTCGCCGAGGAAGACTTCCCCCGTTTGGTTGAAGAGGACAATTACCCTCACTTGAGGGAGTTTGTCCACGGGTGGAAGGAGGTGGTCGGTCCTGCACACTTCACCATCAGCAGGATACGGCCACCCGGCGAGCCACCAGACCAGGAGTCACCAACGCATTCGGGGGAGGACGAGCCCCCAGGAGGAGAGGACTGAGGGAGTGGACTGGCCGGATGCGGACCGGACGGATGCGGCGGACCAGGAGGGCTGGACGGCAACCGGACGGATGCAGACCGGCCAGGAGGCCTTAAAGGTGCTGCCCCATCAGTAAGGTGCACATCCGTGCACCGGGCAGCACCACTGATTTTTAGTTTTGTTTTTATTTTTATTTGTACCCCAGAAATTAAAAGGTACCCCCCCCTTTATTTGTATACCTGTACATTGGGAACGCCACTGTGTGGGATAAAGTACAGCGATTATGGAGATTGGAACGATTGGGAGTAGACCGCAATTTTGTTCGTTGCACAAGGATGGTAGAAACGATCCGGGAGACCGATCGCCAGAAAGAGATCACGGTAGCCTACCATCAGGGAAAAACAAATCACAGGGGAGTCACAGAAACAATTCAAGCGCTTAGGCGACGGTATTTCTGGTTGAATATGAAGGAAACGGTTAAACAAATTGTGGGAGCATGCGATGTGTGTTTATCTACTAAATACGATAGACATCCGCCAAAAGGGTTACAAGAGGAGACGCCCACTGCAGAGTCACCCCTGTCGGATCTGCAGATCGACACATTTTCCTGGAGAGGCTATAAGTGGGTAACGCTGATCGACTGTTTTAGCAAACTGGCTGCAGCCCATCTTATTCACGAGAAATCAGCGGATGCAGTTCTCGCGGCTCTTAGGACGTGGTTTAAGGTTTACGGGATACCCGACAGGATCGCCTCCGATGGCGGGCTGGAGTTTGATAACGCCAAGATCAGGGACGAAGCGAAGGGACTCGGCATAGTATGGCGAATTAACACCCCAGGACATCCCAAGAGTAGAGGAGTCATCGAACGCTTACACAGTACCCTCAGTGACCATCTGCGCATTTACCAGGTGGTTAAAGGGTTAGAACCGGCCGAAGCGATGGACAAAGCAATCGCGGCGTATAACGAATCTATCCACTCCGTTACTGGCTTTTCCCCCTTTGAGGTTATTTTTGGGTTGCGACAAAGACGTAGGGACACCAGGGCTACAACCGTTGAGGGCGAGGTAACGAATCAAGTGGTGGCTAATCGGATCTCGATCGCAAAACTGTGGGAGAAGGCTAAGGACAGGATAGAACGGGAAAAGCGGAGTCGGGTAGCGAAGGAAAACCTCAGGGTCAAGGATGTCATGGGGGGGGGGATAAAAATTGGTATGATTGTTTACAGGCAGAAAAGTTCCAATTGGGGAAAGGAAGTGATACGCTACGAGGGGCCATTCCGAGTGTAGCGATCAGGGAACATAATATTGTCACTGTAGAACTCATTAAAGATCCCAAACGGCGTAAGAATGTTCATATTGAACAACTTTAATTCCCACAGGGAGAACATGTGTAACGGCCTGGGGTGTCCTGGCCGTCATATAGCAGTGTACATTTGCATGTCTTACTCTTTTTTAGCTCTCTAGTATTAGTGTATATATAGTGTGAACCGTGTTTGAGGTTATTCTGTGTATCTGTTCTAAATTTTGTAGATATAGTTTTATTTTTTCTATCAGTTGAGTATCATTCATTTTAAAAGACATAAGTGGTGCGGTGAATCATAAGTCAGTGAAAGAGAGAATTTCATTTATATGTTAGTAAGTTCATTTTTTTTTGGTTATTGTGTAAATCATTATGTATATGTATATTGGATGTTGTTGGCCTTTCGGCCCCTGGCAGACTTCTCCTTCAAGTTTTCGGAATTTTCCGAAAACTGGTGGGGGGGAGTTAGGTCCTGGAGACCAACAATATTCACTCTAATCCTATAGTAATCCCATGTACACAAAGAGAAGATATAAATGTAGGATTACTAGAACAATAAAGTCAGTTATCATTCAGAGTTCGTGGTGTTCATTTCAAACCTTTTCTTTTTTTTTAAAGTTTGTCTTTCGATACTCGTTAAGTTATATATATGTATATATATATATGTGTTTCTGCTTATCTTGTTTGTTATAGTAAGTATATATTCTGATGAGTCGAATGTTAACTTATGGAAATTCACATGGAAATCAGCGAGGCCTCCTTGAGGTTTTTCTTTTTGAGCATTTTTTCTGCCTTCAAAAAATCTTTGAAGAAACTTAATCTATACAATTTTTGTGATAAGAAGGAACCAAAAACTTAGTGCTATAAAAAGGAGTGCTGTTCCTGTGACAGGCTCATTGTTTGTGGTTAAATGTTGAATTGTTGGCAAAAGTTAATTTAGTTCTATGATTTTCATTGCCCATTTATGTAGGTGGTAATTATCTTGACAGACGTTAGGTTGATGTTGGTACGTGATTTCTTTGTCATTTTTTTAAAAAAGAAAAAGAAACATCAGTTGTTATTATTGGTTGGACTTATCCCACTTGAATGACAGTCATTAGTCATACGATCAATCAGTATTAAAGAAATGCTATTATAACACCTTCTTAAGACGGATTACTGATCAATTAAAGACGAATATGAGATTATAAGACAGGATTGGATACAGGCCCTCTATAGGAGTGTTATAGATATCAATGTCACCTCAGAGAGCCACTTCATTAATTCTAAATCGAGCACGAGTCCACCTACCTGCGCTGACACCTGCCTGCCATTCCGTAGCGGAACTGATGTCTTCATAATAATTAGGGATCATCTGAATGGATTAGCCACTTCAGGGATCGGTTAGCTGTCTTCCAAGAGATGAGTCGGCACGAAGTCGAGGCTCTGTGATGTCTGGCACTAAAATAGAAAAGATTTGGAATGGCATACGGTATTCCGGTTTTAAGTTAAGTGAGGATCATTATAGCCCAGACAAATCAGATTTTTGTAAATAGTAGTTTAAAAACACGCTTTAATTGGCAAAAAAACTAAAGAGTAGAAAAAAATTCAAGAAGTTTAATATAAGAATTGAGTTAAGAACGGAAATAAATATTTTATCGTAAAAAAAAAAACGTTGGGTGCTCGATGTTAATTGTTGCAAATATTTTTAATAATATTGATGAAAGTAGAATCATGAAAATGTCTTTATAAACAACTTAAAAGCAGCATTTTGTTTTATATTAAATCCTGCTTTATTTATATTTTTAAACTATTTTTTGTATTCCAGTTTTAGAATTGCGTTAGCTATAAAGCGCGTGTAAATTTAATTTTTTTAAAATTAATATTAATTTTCTACGTTTTAGTTTGGCTAACTTCTAAAGCGTGTTATATAGCCTTTCGCACTACAGTTATTTTATTATGTATTTATTGTAAAATACATGAAACTTCCCAGTTGATCCAACCAATAGTAAGATGCTAGTCTCAATGCTCAGTACAGGCCTTAGTACTTGGCACAAGGCACAACCGTGTGCTCTAATATTTGTTCTTTTTTATTAATGTGTTTGCGCAACAAGGTCAATTTTTCAGTTCATATTTTTTTAGGGGCTTAGCTATGGTCCCCATAGGTTAGTTTCTAAACCTGATTTAATAATATCAAATTGTAAAATATGCAAAAGTCAACCATATGGCTCTCGCACACAAATAATGGATTTAGGAAACGGTGTCACAACTGCTACTTGGATTCGGCAAACAATGTTTTAAATATTGTTCCTCGTGTGCAATCTCAATTCAGCGAAAACAATATCAGTGGAGTTGTGCTTAAATAATTTTTAAAGTTTTGCTAGTATAAATATTTTGTGAGCTTATGGTTATTTCAGTTTAATCTATTTTATATTGTATTTACTTTATTTGTCGTTTAGTTTAGGTAAAATTTCAATTACGAAATATCCCATTGAATAAGTAGTTCAGTAAAATTTTTTTCAAAATATGTTTTTTGTTTTAGGGAAGCGGAATAGTGCTATTTTCGTAGTGAGTAAGGGGCGAAAGCATTATCTCTGAAATAGAGTTATTGATTATATTCAACTCCCTTTCATGACAAAAACTACGAAAAATACAGGAATCCCGTTTCCCTTAATTCTCATTCGATTTTACCACTTATTTACCGGTACTTCAATTATATTCAATTACATGTATTATATATTTAAAAATCATTTAAAAAAGAGAAAACCTGAAAATTTCAATGATAAACTTTTTAAGCCTAATACGAGTAATTTTGACATACGAAACTTTTTAAGCCTCGTATATCAAAATTACTAAAAATAAATGTATTTATTATTAATCCATTGGAATTCGGTTCCTAAGTTTAACATACAATTAAATGAGTCAAATAGTATTATATAAATAGTTATATAAATAATAATAACTTGCAGTTGGCCTGGATAAAATTATCGCCTAGTTAATAAGAAATTGCTAACGAAAGTTTCAAAGGAAAGGATAGATTCAAAACCACGGTTATTAACCCGAGCATAGTTTTTAGCGTTGAGGTGAGAAGAAAGTCTGCTTCAGGACTTGGAAATTACCGCACAGCTTAAATAAGCTAAATGTTATCCAATAGATAGGTGTGAAGAGCAAACAGATATAGAAAGAAAACAAATCCGTGATGATACTGATTTTGCCGTCTGCTATAAGGAAGCATTGGTGAGACCAAAAGAAAGCAGTACGCTTCTCCGAAACAGCAGTATTATAATTTAACCGACGGACATTCAGAATGTTTCGAATCGCTAAATTATATAGATCAATACTGTCGGTAACGAGCCGTGAAATCTAAATGAGAACTGTAGATATCAGGTATAGGTAGCAGGAACTGTAGAGGTAGGGAAGAATTATACATATAAATGAACCGGGCCATACTGACCATTTTCTTCACCGATGGGCAATTTAAAATAATATAGCATTATTATTATTAGCATATAAAAAAATTATAACTTACATTTTGGTACAATTCCTGAACAATAATTTATTTCAAGATATCGGGGTTCATTTTTCGGCAGCTCAAGTCTGACGCCTATCGAGCTTCAAAATTTCTTTAGAGAAAATAATGATCTCAAGGCTGTAATTTGCAATAATATCGCATTATAATTTACCATATAGATTTTTTAAAAAATAATTTTAATTTTAAATTATTAGATTATTAGATACCCTCAATTTCCTTTCTCACAAAAATTTTATAATTGTTTATTGGTTTCAATTATTAATTAAAATGAGTATCAGTAAGCATAGCATTATAGTCGTCACTACCACTAAAAGTGATAACATTTTATCCAAATTCCACGTTTATCATACAGAAGAGAAAATTTATGGCAAACTAAATATTTTTTTTAATGTTTTATATTTTTTATTTCCATATCGACTATTCCTAGCCTTGCCTGTTTTTTTTTTTAATGATTTTTAAACTTGAACATAAGGTAAAAGTGTAGGTTTCGTCTCATGCAAGAGACAGCCCTAACTGTACATTATCTTAGATATTAGGTTATTTTCAGGAGAAGATACAAAATATGTAAAAGTTTTTTTCACACAAAAGAGTTATAATGTAGGTAATAATAAACAGAACTATAGTACTATAAAATGGAAAACTAAAAGGAAACAGGATTATATTACAACTTGTTAAAACGATTGGTGAGAAAGGTAATAGAGTTCACATCAGAATGTCTTTCAAGAGTCTCGGTTTTAGTCTTGGAGATGAAATAGGTTCACGTATGTTAATAGTACAGCACCTTTTACTGCTGGTAATCCGGTCTTAAACTGGTGTAACGCTACAAAAGAAATATCAAACTTATATAAATATACAACAATAAATTTAACAAGCCTTTCTTTTAATTTACAATTAAATCTTAATCACGTTTCCTGTTTTTTCAGTTCAATATGTGTTCCATCGTTTTAATATTTTTTAAAAGCTGATGAATACTTGTTTATGTAGTGATTGATTTTAATCGTAGCCAACTAGATCGAAGGTTAAATTTTGTTCCAAAATTCATCATTTGCCAATCAATTAACTCATAATTAATGATTGTTAGTACTTAGAAAGCCGTCAATTCTTCCTGACATAAAAAGGTGGTGGCTCGAAGGATGACGTCGGCGTCCTCTAAGTATATCGCAAGCCGGTCATCATGATTAATTCGCCTTAATTTGTAATTAATAAACTATTAATTATTAATGTTAATGGGAATCTACATTTTAAGATTAATAGTCTATCGAACTAGTACTATCGATAGCTACTGCGTTGGTGGCCGATATTCAGAGCCCGAACAACGAAATATTAAAAATCTGAAAAAATAATAACTTACGTTTTGGTATAATTTCTTTCAAGATACCTATAACTACTATAATTCAAGTCCGACGTCTTTCGAGCTTCAAAATTTCTTTAGAATGAATAATGATCGAAAGGAACTAATTTCAGCATTAAGTTCACCACATTGATTAAAAAAAATAATTTAATTTTAAATAAGTAGATTTCTAATTTTCTTTATGACACGGAAATTGAGAGATAGGAATACAACTGTTTTGTGGTTATCAAACACATTAGATTAGAGGGTGTGAGAAGCCAAAGGATACAAATAATGATCATATACTTTTTTGAAATGTAATTTTAAAATAAAAATATTTTTTCATTCTTAGGAAAATCTCTTACCTCTTTTGGTTTTCATTTCCTACATTTATCTTGGTATTATTGTTCTTTTCACAAGGTATACCTTTTAATCTGACAATTGTGGTTACATGAGGCATAAAAGAAAACTGTATATAATATTTTTTTATAATTAACAAGTAAAGACATAAAATTATTATTTACTTGGCCGTATAGCCAGTTCGGAGTCATCTTCGACTTGCTGGTCTTTAAAGTATTTTCCAACATTGTGGAGAAGTAATAATTATAATAATGTTTCAAATAGTTTTCGTTTCATAATTGTGTTCATCTACAGGATTCAGTTGATTTTTCCAATTTTTGAGAACATTGCTTCCCCATTTTTTGGAACAGGTGTTAAAATAGTTAGTATAGAAATAGTTTTAGAAACGTCACAAATCATTTTCATTAGATAAATATGTGATAACTAACTGTGTCTCCAGTGAAGGCCAAAACACGAATCTTGAAGCCCATTTCCAAAGCTGAATATCCTTGGCGATAAATAACAATAACTTTCGGAGAGTTCCATGTTGCAAAAGTCGTTTAATAAATCAGAATGTAATGGAGTTTATATTAAATATAGCCTTGTTATACAGATGCAGTTCATCTTACAAGGGTAAGGTGTCCAACGTGGGAGCAAATGCATTTTTAGCGATATATTGCCGATTTATCTTCGATCTGGATGTTATGTATTAAGTAGTCTCATAATGGATTCCTTATTAAGCTATTGGTATGCACTTTCACATCTGCTTCTTGCATCCCATTTAACCTTTCCCAACAATCGTTTAATGGAAGATAAATATTTACATTTATGGAATATCAATAAAAGGTTCATGTAATATTACTATAAAGTTTACCTCCATGGCATAGAGGGAAAGGAAATGAAGAAGAGAAGCTATAAAGTTTAAATAATGTGAAGAATGTAAAGTTTAAAAATAAGATAATTAATAGAAATTTTAACACGTTAACTGGCAACTAAAAGTTTTCACTAACGTGTAACAGTTATCTCGCAGCTTGTTAACTTGTTATATAATGTCTTATGTAGTAGTTTCTGTTATTTCTCTTATGTTTTTAGTACTTTTGACATTCAACGTGTAATTATTTATTTAATTGATATAAAAATATGTAAATTTAATAAAAATAATACAACTCAAAGTTTGTGCCATTGTCTAGCTCGCCACTAATGTGGCGATATTAATATCTACTATAAATAGAGTTAGTAATAAAATAATTTTATTAAATTACATTTGGATTTTACATTGAAATCCTCAAATATACCATTCTAGAGGAATATAAACAAACATTATAACAAATATCAGAATATTGCTTACTCTACGTGTATCCTAAAATCAAACCATGATAGCCCCCCCTCCTTAAAAACAATCTTCGGAACTATCCGATGAATCATTCACATCATGACCAAATCCCAACGTTTCAAATTAATTATTTCTTAAGCTATTGGTATTGGCAATGCTGTTTTACATTTTTTGGTCCATTGCCTTTATAAATAATATCAGAAAAAGCTTATATTTTTTTAAGATGGTTATTGTATTCTTGAATATTTCACAGTTATGAAATATTTTGACTTTGAACTAGAACTGACTACAAAATGTTTTTAATATAATCTCTATTGGGCTTAGTAACACATAGCGTTGATCACCGAAATTCATCATAGATCTCATAAATTATGTTTGAGTTGAAAATAGTTGACTGTATAAATTGTAACAATGGGCTGCAATAAAAAATAACACAAAATGAGCAAAACTTATTTTAATGTGTCAAAGTTTTGGCCTATGATGTATCCTATCAGGGCAGAAACAGAAAATAAATATATAACCAATAAACATTATGTATAAATAAATTATATTTCCCTTAGTTATTTCATAATTTATCTCACTTTCTGTATTTCTTTACATTCTTATCAATTCTGTACTTTCATTCTGTTATTATTCCTTTTGCACTGCAATGTTTTATATAGTTATTTTCTGTTTCTATCCCAGCCGTGAAGGTGGCCTACATCTTAGTCCGAAACGTTGGCACTTTAAAATAAGTTTTGCTGTATTATTTTTGACTGCACCCTCTGACAATTAAACCCATTATCTCATAAATTAATATAGGTGATTGAAAAAATAACCCTCTCTTCGACATTCTTCTCTCATAATTTTTTAAATAGTTTTGATTGTGAAAAATACCATTACCTAATATTTCATTTTTTCTCATATTCTAGAAACTTCTGTTCCTAATGTTTAAGCATTTGTTTACATTGAAGGATGAGAAATCATTTTTTATATCATTAGTTGTCACCTAAGTTCATACTATGACTATTTCCCTCTTGGCCTAGAAATTTCATAGGACGCATATGCTTCTTACAAAGATCATCAAGTTCATAGGATTGCTATTAATGATACTTTTAAGCTTAATTGTGTTTAAACATACACGTTTATTGAGATATCTTCCTCAAATTCGGGATTTTGTCTTTACCAACATTTATTCATCAGCAGATTTGTAAAATATAGTTATTGTATTTACGCCGTATTGAAATTGTACTAATATAAGCTATTAATAGTAATTAAATAAGTGTAATAAAGCTCATCAATCGTTAGCATTTACAATTCGGAGGCACTACGGCAAAACCTATTTACTAATTCAGTAGATTACTCACCAAGCATAAATCAACATTGATGGGTGATGGCTCATTCAAAAATCAAATTATCAAGGGCTATAATTCAAACGTGTCTGTTCGGAAGATTGAAATCAATGACTTTTTTTTATTAGGCATAAGCTTTTCAGCATTTAATTTTTTTTTAACGGATTGATTACATTCAAGAAGAGTACATTGTTGGGAAAATTCAAAATTATGGAAAATAAAAATATACATTATTAGATTACATGTTAGTCAGGTAAAATCAAATATGAACTTTTCATCTTTGGTTTTCAACTTGATATTTATGAAGATAATAGGTTAGGAAGCATTTCTCTAATAGGCTACTGGGATTGAATGTGCTGTTCATTTAAGACAGCTCGTTTGTAAATTATATTCAAAGAGAGCATAAAGTAGATTTCTAGAAGATTTATAAGTTTATGCTGAATTGAAATTGAATTATTTAAAACAACCATTGAATTATGATTAATAATACTGATTTATTAAGTTTAAATGCCCTGTCAAACACCTATGGCCAAAGTTATAATCTATATAAATAAAAATGAATCGCCAAATGTGTTGCTAATCGCAAACCCGAGAACGGCTCGACCAATTCGGCTATTTTTTTTTCCTATTTTTGTTAAGGCGCAAAGAAGGTTCTTAAGGATAGAAAAAACGTAAAAATGACAAGGGAAATGACGAAACAACACTTTTCTTTTCCCATACAAACCACTGTTTTCCCAGCTGTCAAACATTTGACGTCAATCAAAGCAAGACAAAGGCGCGTTAGTGGTTACTAAAAGTTTATTAGGGTTTGCGGGTTATTAAAAAAACAATATAACTAGGTACTCGCATTTTTTTCGCTCTTATTTTAGTTTATAAAAAAAATTTAACTTACGTAACTAACGTACGTATCACTATTGCTTCCTGGGTGCCTAGCATTTTCTTGTATAACAATATAACATTCAATATAACAACTACTTCCAAATGACTTCATTTGGAGCAGAAAATATACTTCGGGACAATTTTATGCTAACTATTAATGTTACAAGACTTACTTGTTAAGTTGTGTAAAAATAAAAAAATTCTGTTTAATTTGCAGATACAAGGCCAAATATATCATAAAGCAGGTTCGCTGTTGCCGGTGACTGAAGGCGATTATAAATTCCTGCAAATTTATTTCATGGGCAGTACAACAGAAGAAATTGATAATAACAGTTCAGTAAGGAGGTTTATTGTAGAACAATTACAAACTTCGTTTCATCAGCTCAATCAATTGATTATATGGTTTAAGACTGCACTGAGTATTATACCATCTGGCAATCATAAATTTGTAATCTGAGCTGATAATTGTAAGCTGATCTGAGCTGATACAGCAAAGTTCTTCCTGTAGGAGAACATGCGAGATGTTCCAATGCATCAATAATCGATGAAGTTGCCATTGTAATGGTTGGAGAAAATTTGGAAGATCTTCGTTTTAGGAAAATAGGGCAGAACAAAGTCTGCCGGGACAGCTAGTCTATAATTGTTTTTTAGTGATCGTTAGTTCTGGTTGAAGTATAAATACCCCTCATTCTCCTGAGTCATCTAGACCGATACTCAAGAAATTTAGTTAGAATTGAAAACATTGTTTTCATTTTTCTCAGATTGTAAAGAATTTTTCAAGTAGTCAAATTTCCATCCATGCCCAAAAGGAATAGTTTCAAAAAACTTGGAGGTCTTCCAATGTAAAGGTGACTGAACACTGGATGTTCGTTAATGTGACTTTCTTATCAGAAATGGTTAATCAGGTTTATATGTTTGTTCATTTTCGTCACTTTATGCTCCTATGGCTAATTGGAAGGTACTAAATTTTGCCTATCCAGGTATAATTAGGACAGGGATATTTAAGTAGGACCTGTCACTGCACAAGCTCGGGGCCATTTCTTCCGTCTCTTCCGAAGGACGTTACAACTAAGTTTTTTTACTTCCTTTAAAAAAACCCTATGGTTACCTATCGGGCTACGTACCCACGATCTTGGGCATAGTAGGTTGTAATGCTATATTATGTGATAGATTATATGTGACCTTCTTTATTAGTAAAATGAAGTTAAACTGTTTTTATATAGGCTATAATTGCAGTTTTTAACAAATTTCGCATAGTTTATCATTGATCCAAATATTGTATAATGAAATTTTCGGCCTAAATGCAGTTTTTTAAAAATAAATTTCTTAACCATCTAAATTTAATTTTTATATGAACTTAAGTCCTTCGAGAAAGCCAGACATATTGAAATAGCAATATATTTAACCAAAGTATTTTTAAACTAGAGCTGACATAGTTCGAGACAGCGTGGATAATCTCGACTGATATGACTTTCAAGATGATGCGGTAGAAGACGAAGACACAAGAGGCGTATGGATTAGATACCATTCGCTGTATCAATCGATGGGATCCATCGCCAATGGCTGACCAGAGCCTTGTTAGCTCCGATGATTGGGGTCCTTGTTTTGTTTTAGTTCTCACTTCTTTGTACCTCTCTTCGGCCGCAAGTCATCCTTCTATAATTGCGTACCGCATCTGATTCGCAGTTTCTTTGTTTGAGTTCTAGGGTGATGTTTAGTAACAGGCATCGTCATATCGGTTGCGCAATTTCACGACCGAGGTGAAATGTCATTATAATTGGTTAGCTCTAGTAGTTAATTACTAATGATATAATATTTAAAAAAGAACCGAAACAACGAAGGCATGGGGTTATGGCTCCAAAAGAAACGTCAGTAAGTATCAAATATCAAATATCCCCAATAGGTGGATATCTGAAGACTTTGACCTAGAAACAAAGATACATAGTAGAATAGAAGAATTCAAGTTACGATTTACTAATATGGCAGCTTTTCCCTGCCCCAAGAGTTATTTTAACTCTACGGTAACGAGTTGTAAAATGCTACATTTATTCAAGGCTGCTTAATGGAATAAAGATTCGGACAAAAAGGCCAACATTATGAACAGGCCTGAGGGCGTCGAAGGAGAACCCTTAAAATTCTGTTAACAGATCACATACAGCAATGCTGAGGTATTGAATCTGATGGGAAGAGATAAAGAACTAATGTAAATAGTGAAGCGAAGAAAAGCAGCCTACCCTGGTGATATATTCAGTAATTACAAGTACCAATGTTTAAAGCCGATGATGGAGGGGAAGATAGAAGTAAAAAGAGGCATCGGAAGAAAGAAATACTCGTAGATTAAGAATATAAGATAAAAAGCAAACCTCGAGGCACATTTTCAGAGCAGTGCAAGATCGAAATGAGTGTGCCAGAATTGTCGTTATCATTCAGTAAATAAATAAAGTCACATCAGAAAAAGATATATGTGGAGACTTAACCAATATAATATTTCAACTCTAGCTACTCTAGCTGTCGTGGTGTCTAAATCTTTAAAAATCATGAAATACAGATATTTTGGTTGAAATATACCACTTTCCGTTGATTTATTTCACCAAAATATAGGAGCTGGATGATCCTGAATGCAGCTGGAATGTATTGCATATGGGGATATGTGTTCGCGATTTCGGGTGTAAGAAAAAATCTTAGACGGAAATTCTCCTGTCTTACATTTTCCAGCGATTTCACACAAATTAATTTAGTAGTAAGTCATTTAATCAGTAAATAGTACTTATACTTGTTATAGCTCTATACTATTTCTTTTAAACCAGTACAGCTCCAATCAAGACTTGCCTAATAAACTAATTTACATATATAGTATAGGCTCTTTGTTTCCAACAAGATCTACCGAGCCAAAGTAGAGGGAAAACGAGATTAAGACTTTTTCTTTAAATTATTTTTTAACTAGGGAGAAGTGGGAAGAGGAGGTGAAGAAGAATTTCGAGAAGAGTGGACTCCAGTGGAACAGAAGACCACAATTGGTATAGAAGACCAGCAGAGCTGGAGAGGGTTGTACAGAATTCGTCTTCACACTGCATCGGAGGTACATTATTATGATGATGCCTTATTCACCTCTTTCTACTATTTTACATATTGTAATGAATATAATATAAATTAGCATATAAAATATACATTCATGAATAAATTGAACAATTTGACTGTGTAAATCTGTGATTTGGTCAGAATTTCTATATTATAAACTTTATAAAATTGACATTAAAAAAATATTACTAAATGACGGAGAATAAATTTAATTACATATCATTTGAGCCTAAACAAGTTAAAAAAAATATATTAATACGATCTTCGAGGAGTCAAAGGTTCACTATTTCTTTTTTATAATTGGCATCTCATAACTTAATTAGAAACTTAATAACTGTAATGAAATAACTTAAATTACTAAGTATATTTAATATAAACATCTCCCTGGGCAGATCATTATACGATAGCAATAATCGGTTTCTCAAGTTGGATGAGCGTGGGCGCCATGAGTTGATTAGTTTATTATATTTTCTCTCAGTCACCGAAATAACCAGTTAGAATGCAATTTCGAACAGTAATATAAAACTAATGTGGGATTTATTTTTTTAAAAAATGGTGTAGAATTTTTATTTGGGCTAAGATACTAATAATTTAATTTTTTTTTTTTAGTCGGCTCCAAAATGTTCCAAAATAAATCAATTCTAATACTGGAAGACTAAGAAGATTAGTTGGAAACTGTAAACAAGGGAAGGTTGCAGGGAATTTAATTGTGCTTGAAAAACAAGGGAATTAATTGTACTAGAGTTTGGCAGTATTGGAACAATGTGCTACTGGCTATTGAGTATTGTTGTGCTATAAGTTCTTTTTAAAAGATGTTTTCTTGTAAATTTATATCACAAAGGAACCTACTACGCCCGATATTGCGGGTTCACAGCCCTGCAGTTGGCCTTAGGATTTTTTAATAGGAGTAAAAATCCTTAGTTACGCCGTTCTTCAGAAGAAACGTAAAATTGTGGTTCCGAAGTGCGGTGTGTAAAGATCCCTATCGTAATTATACCTGGATAGGCAAAATTTAGGGGTTCCACTGTAGCATCGATTAGCCATAGCAGCATAAGGTGGCGTTGAATGAATAAACAATAAACAAACATATATCATAAAAGAGAAATTTTGTGCGTTTTCTTTTATTCAATTTTCCTTTTTTTTTTATTTATATCATGATATGAAACAATTAAAAAAAATAATCTATTTATGTATTATTAGAATAAACTCTTTCTGATACACCAAAAAATTTTCTATATTTTGTGGTCTCACATTACTCCACTAATATTTTGGAGTTACCCCACTCATTGCATAGGGTGTTCTACAATTAATAATATAAATTCTAGGATAAAAATATTTACTTTCTTAAGTTGCACATACAAAGTTATTGCACAAAGTTATGCCATAATACATTCTAGTTATATATATAATGTAATTATGTATTGTATATATTAATTATTCTATATTCTATTAATTATTCTATATCTAAATTATATCGTTCTTCGGCCCACTGTACCCATATTGTCTAAATTTATCGATAGTTAATTTTTTGTTTTAATTATATGATTATATATATTTTCTGTTTATAATACACTCCTCTGGTATAGTTTAGTTGATTTGGACTAGTTGATTACAATTTAACTTGTTTTATAATACTTTGAATCATTTCTATAACAATAGTAATCATAGTAATCACAAAATTGCTAATCAGTTGTAATATTTTTTGTCTTGATTTTCTATAGTAATTATAGCTTTAAAAAACAACCTGTAAAGACATCCATATTCAAAAAGTTGAAATGCACATTATTATTATTTTCTAAATTACTAAAGAGAACTACGATGAATCTAAGGTTCTATACTTGGTAACAAATGCAGAGCTTTTATCGCTAGTGGAAGAAGGTGATCTGGCCAAGGTTTTTCCTTAAAGAAGAGTATTTACATTTCAGTGAGCCTCAGCAGGATCCCAGATACCTTTGTGCTGAATGAAGCTTATAATAAAATAATATATTAAAAAAATCAAAACAGTAATGACTTATAAGACCACATTTATGTTTTATATCACTGTGAGCAGCCTCTACCCCTGAAAATTAGTTATTGGATTAGCTGTCTACAACGAAGCTTAAAAAAATATTTCTTATAATTGAACCATAAATATAAGTAAATATAAAGTAACTTATTTTACTTTATAGGCGTCCCAACATGGGTAGCTTCAACTTGTCCAATCCAATCCTCATCATGGGTGATGGGGAGAGCGGCAATTTTTAATAAAAAATCACAAGTCTCCGACCCCGTTTCAAGCTGCTCCGAATTCAATAGCTAAGAGCGTAAACCTTACTAAAAAAAAAAATTCCTATTCTAATAAGTAAAATAAAAGAGAATTATATTGTCGCTTCAATAAATTCGAAATAAAAAAATTTACTTTTTTAATGTTAAGGGCCTTAACATCAAACATAAAGGGTGTCTGTCCTCGGCCAGCCATTTCTTCCTGGACTCCCTCCATCCACCTGCTGGGCATCCGCGTTCTCTTCTCCCTGGTGGAACCCAATCCAGGACTCGGTTCGGCCAGCATTCGAACGCCATTCTCATCACATGGCTGTGCCATCTTACGCGGTCTGCCAGATCCTTTCATTTTTAGATATATCCACATCCATCCTCGGTGGAATTTCTTCGTTTCTTACTTCATCCAACCTAGTGACACGGAGAAACCTCTCCAGAAATCCATCTCAACCGCCTGCACCTTTGAGTACAGACGGGGGCTCATAGTCCTGATTACCGGAGAATATGTCAGGATGGTTTCCACTGTGGTTGAATATATGGATATGTAGATTTTCTTTATAAATCTAGATATTCCAGAGGATGAAGCATTCGGGTAGCCTTTCGGGCTTGCTCCACCTTTCTTCTGACGTCATGCTCAGACGACCCAGTAGCATCCAAATAAGAACCCAGGTAAATAAATGCTGTCAACCAGAAGCGGACTAGTATCAGAATCTTCAACGGCCATATACTCGGTCTTCTCGAAGCTAATATTAAAAACTTACTCATTTACATGATTTCCTTATTTAATCATTCATATTGGAAAGCTTACC
Organism: Arma custos; assembly: GCA_037127475.1. Taxonomy (NCBI): domain Eukaryota; kingdom Metazoa; phylum Arthropoda; class Insecta; order Hemiptera; family Pentatomidae; genus Arma; species Arma custos. The sequence continues at coordinate 126,502,519 of CM073759.1, read as the reverse complement.
CAATCTATCGTCAAAACAATAAGTTTTTCCATAAAGGGAAAGCATTAATAAAATATATTTATTAATTTAAAAATAATTAATTGGTAACTCATTAAAACACTTGTTTTGGGTTATTTTAGCAAAGAATAGGAGCATTAGTCAGCGATGCTCCTATAATTAAATTCATCAACGAAATAGGAGAACAGGGAAAAAGTTGCTTTAAAAAAACTTCTGTTCGAGGGTCTTTCTGAATTTGAAATTTAAAAACCAATTTATATTTATTTATTCAAGAACATACTGTGAGGGTCGCCAGTGTCCAGAAGAGTTATTATTTTGTTTTATTTTCTCGAAAGAATTATTATTCCATTCTCCTCGTTCTATTTTCAAGAACACGTCTCTCTCTACCTCGCTTATTGCTGTTGAATATGTCAATCCAGTTTCAATGAGTCTCAATCCGTATGCTAGCGACTGTTATATCTGTTCTATTTCTTCCGAACGTAATAATAAAAAAAATTTCTTGAATTGCCAAAACTGGTAGACTTCCGTCGGATTTCTTTGACATACTCCCATCAACGTATGCTTTGTCTGCATGTCTCCCTTGACAGTCAGTTGCCGTTATGTGTGACCACTGCGGGTAGTTCCAAAATGACTTTCACTTCATCAATGGTCATCTTTACAATATCCAATGGTAGAAAAAAAAAACGCTCGTACTAAAGTTTCAACTTATGGTTTATAAACTTAGTATTTTGTGTGATGCCAAGACTGAAATTTTAAATATTGGAGGTTTAAAATTTATATTTAAAAAATAATATTAATTCTAATAAGAATTAGTGCAAACATACAACACAGAAAGCTGTAACAAGCATAATCCCCTACTTATTTTCTGCCCGCAATCATGGTATTTCATAATTTGTAATAATTATTTTATAGTTTCTAATTCAAATCAAGCTTTTTCAATCAGATTGATTTGTATGAGTCATATCGATTTACCAAAGATAAAATGGCGTATCTGATTTGTAGCACTGAGAACGTTGCATTTGAAGAGAGTTTGTTAATTTCTCGATCAAGTCTTCAATATTTGAATTCCTTGATCAGTGACGTCATGAATTCATTTTGATATTTTCGACATATTACTACATTGACGCTATTTAATTAGAAGAAGTAAATAGCTTTAATGAAAACTGAATGTACTGTTACAATTGACTGTTGAGGAAAAACGAGGTAGCTTACTTTTTCCTAAATGTTCAGGGAACAAATTAACCTCAGAATTAGCACAATTTTTATTAAATTCCATGCGGATTGTTTGTCAATCAGATTGTCAATCTGACAGTGAAGAAGATATTTGAGGAGTTCAAGGCCCAGATAGGGAATGCCACCTTTTTCCCAGACACCGTTCGGATGGGCTTATTTTCCATTTAAGGAAATACGCAGTCATTGGTTATTAATTTTGAACTCATTTTTCATGTTTTGTGTTCACCATCGTGTTCGCCATGCAAAAATATATCACAAACGGTTCTGTTACCAAATTTCGAGAAAAAAAGTTGAGTTACGTCGTTTTTCCCCTGTAGGTATTCAATTATTTAAGATTACATGTAAAAAAAAAAAAATCCTGAACTACATTACAAGCAATGCATGCATAACATATGAAAGAAAGGATGACCTTAAGTAAATGTTTCATATTACGCCAGCCAGTTCCAACTGTCGAGATCCGCTGGCTGGCGTCATGGCGAAGAAGAGGAAGACCGGAGCTCGTGACGACGATGAGCCGGATCGCATGCTCTTCTTGTCCGCCGCGATTTATTGGGTAACGTGAACCCCGCGACCTATCTTCAATAAATTACCAAGAGAGCTAACTTGATATTATCTATTACCTTTGGCCATCCCTCGAGGCCAAAGTTCACACTCAGGCTGCTTGAGCTGCTCGATTTTTAATTCCAGAACAGGAAGTGGCACTCCACATCACAAGCTACGAGAACCAGCAGTGAAACAATTTAAGAACGCTACAAATGATTAAACGGTAAATCTGAGTGAAATTGGCTTTTCTCTTCCTTGGATGTATTCTGTTTTATTAAATCATGGACTCAACTGAAGGAGAAAGTAGGCTGAAAGGAGAAATGCTAAAACATTAAAAATTTAGAGTTAGTAAATATATAAGAAATCTTTCCTTTCCCCACCATCTTCAAGAAAACTTAATAAAAAAACAATTTATTATTCAATTATTTTAATTTTTGTGAGACGTTTAACACCCTTTCTTACCCGGCTTAAGCAAACACCATGGCTTATCACTACTGGTTTTAATATTTTCAATGTTGGAATGTCGAAATTTATTCTGTAAGTCCACTAAGAAATAATTTTTTTCTCGCCGGATTCGAACCTGCGTCATTGCATCATTATTTGAGTCTCTAAATTAGGAAGGAAAGTATAATTTAACATAAATCCTACAGAAAAACTTGGCAGGAATAAGAAAAAATAAAATGATAATTTTTATTATCTCGAATAGCACAAAAGAGAGGGTTTTTAAAGAGATTTTCCCGGATCGTAAAGGGGACTAATATTTGTTTAAAGAATTACCGAAATTTGTTTCCGATAATTTTAATTCGATAACTAAATTAAAAAATCAAGTGATCGAAGTGATTTTATGATAGTTTTCTCGAAAACAACTAGAGATTTCGAATATATTTGATGTATTAATGTGAATGTATCTGAAGGGACTTAAATACTCAGTTTTAAAATTGTATTTTTCTAAAATACCTTTGTGTAGATAGTATTGATTATTTGTATTAATTAACTCTCTCTAAATAGAGAGAAAATGAGTAAAGATTAACTATTAATAATAAAGCAGAATTTTTCTGTTGGAAAACTAAAGATTATTGAGAAAAATTTTATAAAGTCAAATCAAAATGAAATTTCACTAGTTCTATTTAAGCAGAAATTAGTTCCTACTAAAGTAGCAAAAGTGTAACGTACCGCGCTCGATTTGTCAATTATCGCATTGACGATTCACTAAGAAAAACCTTGTTAGGAGATACTCTAATTTTTATCGACTGGAATTAATTTTTATGGAATACAGAAGAACTTCTGTTACGAACTAACTTGACTTGAATACAGATAGTGAACTGACATAGTGACCACTGTACTCTCCTATCTATACTCCAGCTTGTAGCTATCCACACTACACTCCCTCCTTTTTTCTTCTTCTGTCTTATCTTTTTTCTTCTTTATGTCTTAAAATATTCAAGGTATTTAAGAAGATACAAGAGGAGGGACTTTAAGGAATTTTAAACTGCTGATTATAAGGGAGCAATGCCATTCGTTTTTGGGTTCTGAACCCATATTATCACCTAAGGTCATGAGCCCATCCGACCCTTTCATGAGTTGCCATGGGTTCATGAGTTCTCCGAGAGTGGCAGTGAATATATTTAATGTGCTAACAGCTAGGGATGGATCCTGTGGAATATGGAGATCCCCTGGGCCTCAACCAGCCACTAAAAAATAGATATATTTAATAGAGAGAAAAACCTGGATGTTGAGCAAGTTCTGGGACAAATCACATCCCTGAACAACCATTGTCCTAGAAAGAGCACATGTCTCTACCATGTACTATATGCAAGACCTTTCATGAGTTGTAGCCAGAGATCATACATGAAAATACTTAAATTTATAACTAATTAGTTAATACTGAAATGTATAATTAGTAATGTTCATAGCGATTGAAATATGGAAGGTGGAATACAATTTGGTCAGTTCGTGAGTATCAGAGATACTGTCCGGCGATGGAACAACTGTTTGGTTTCAATGGAGGAGCTAGGACTTTCACAAGCCAGTTGTAGTAATAGAGTCCATATCTCCTCTTCCATCTTATTGGACCGAATTCTGCTGAGAAAACAATTTCATATTTAATTTTCCGATTTGAATTTACGCTGCGCGGAGATTGGTAATAAAATATCCTCGATTTCTATGCTAGTAGATTCATATTTTGATTATAATTTATTCATAACTTAACTAAACTAGATTATCATAATTTTCTAATAACAGTCTCCATTAATATTCTTCGTAGTCTTATGCAGAAGACTTTAGTCTAACAATTTTAACAACACAAAACGTTTAAATTAAAAAAATTCAGATTTCGGGCATTAAAGAAAAAATAAATACCCAAAAAACACCTCCTAAGTTAAAAAAAGAAATTTGTTTACTAATTTAGTTTGTTTGTGAACAAGAAAATATATTGTTGTCGACAATCACAACAGTTGATATAATTTAGGGTCTTTTCTGCTTTAGGTTACTTTAACGGATTGAAAAGTATCTTTATTTAATTTTTACTAAAATTAAATTAAATTACCTGAACTTTCCAATCAATGCAGTGATTCATTATCACCACTAATGAATTATATGTGATAATGTCAGACTGTTTCTATGTTATTAAAGCAATATGTTTATTACAAAATAATTAAATAGTATATTTTGGTATACATATAAACGTAATAACTCTTACTATGGAGGGAAATATTCAACAAGGTCGGTAAAGATTCTTTCGATTAAAACTTCAAGGAACATAGCTACAACTAATTAATAACCTGCACCACTAAAACCCATGGAGGATCCTGGGTTCTTTACGTGGTAGAGATCGTACTGTTTCTTGGATAACGATTGTGCTGGGAGGTGATAGATCAGGTTGAAAGGCCAGAATTGTTTCCCTTATTTCGGGTATCCACTTTAAAGAGATTAGGTTAGCTCCAGGGGAGTCTAAATATCACCGGCATCAACTATTTCCATCGCTATAAAATTTAAAAGTTCATTATATTTTATGGGAGTGGAGTAGCTCAGAGTATAATGGCATTGTCTACGGAATCGAAAGGTCTCGGGTTCGAAATTTAAAAAAATCATTTAATTTTATAAAGAATTAACATACATTTCAATCACTAAAATAGAGCCAAAAACTCAAAAAGAAACACTATTATTTATTATAATGCAATTGGGAAAAACCACAATGCAAAGCCTTATGTTTCAAAAAATACACCTACTTACCAGTCGACGTTTCGCCTATTCAGGCATTATCATGACACCAAAATCAAAAAGGGGGTTATGTGAATCGCATCTCGAAGAAAAAGGTGCAAAACATCCCAACGATCAACAGCCCAAACAGGCTCCAAACATGAGACAGCACCCCGCCACCAAGACTTTCAACATACAACTGAACGAAAGTAATACGCAACCAGCTGGGAAGGTTATAGAATCAGCTGATCCACAAACCATATCAAGTAATATTAGCCCATAAAAATTTATACATATTAGCAAAGTTAGCCAAATTTTTCTTTTATTGTAATACGCAACCAGCTGGGAAGGTTATAGAATCAGCTGATCCACAAACCATATCAAGTAATATTAGCCCATAAAAATTTATACATATTAGCAAAGTTAGCCAAATTTTTCTTTTATTGCAATCTGCATGGCCTCGAACAACTTCCTTCTAGAGCCATCACTCTCTTTGTAAATAACTTTAGCATTCTCAAAATCAAATTGATGCTTACAAGTTTTGGTATGCTGGGCCAATGCTGTGTTAGGTTCCTTGCCACCAATATTTTTACAATCATATTGATGCTGATACATTCTTTTGTGCAACAATTGTGATGTTTCACCAATGTATATTTTAGGGCATTGCAAACAGCTAATCTCATACACTACATCTGATTGTTGCTGTGTAAGCACTCTATCTTTCAATGGAGTGTAAAATTTACTCATCTTGTTTGTAATCTTATTCGCAAGCCTAATCTCGTAAACATCATACTCTTTAAATATATCTCTAACACATTCTGACAGGCCCTTAATATAAGTGCAAGCAAAAAAGACACCATTCATATTATTTCTCTCGGCACCACTACTATCCGACAATGCAAGATCCCCACCACTAGAAGTACAGTTCATATTATTGTGAATCTTGTTGTAGTTCAAATTCCAATATTTTTTAATGAGGAATGAAGGGTACAAGTTAATTTCGAACATCGTGCAGATGGTCTCTTTCACGGAGCTTATATATTTTATATCAGTCAGTTTAACAAGATTCACAATAATATGAACTGTACTTCTAGTGGTGGGGATCTTGCATTGTCGGACACAGCATTGGCCCAGCATACCAAAACTTGTAAGCATCAATTTGATTTTGAGAATGCTAAAGTTATTTACAAAGAGAGTGATGGCTCTAGAAGGAAGTTGTTCGAGGCCATGCAGATTGCACAAAAGATTGACATTTCGGTAAATTATAAAACAGATTGCAGAAATTTGAACCAATATAATTCGGAAACGTTGAATATTTTAAAAGAAAAATTTGGCGAACTTTGCTAATATGTATAAATTTTTATGGGCTAATATTACTTGATATGGTTTGTGGATCAGCTGATTCTATAACCTTCCCAGCTGGTTGCGTATTACTTTCGTTCAGTTGTATGTTGAACGTCTTGGTGGCGGGGTGCTGTCTCATGTTTGGAGCCTGTTTGGGCTGTTGATCGTTGGGATGTTTTGCACCTTTTTCTTCGAGATGCGATTCACATAACCCCCTTTTTGATTTTGGTGTCTTGATAATGCCTGAATAGGCGAAACGTCGACTGGTAAGTAGGTGTATTTTTTGAAACATAAGGCTTTGCATTGTGGTTTTTCTCAATTGCATTATAATACATTTCAATGTTACATTTTAAATAATTCAATTTCCATTAATATGAATAAGAATGTAGGTATTATCAATATCAGAATTATCAGTGTTCAGGTTATAGAATGACGGAATACAGCCGGCCGCGATCTGCTAAATCACAAGTATCTAAAAATTTATAAAGAAATTTCCATATTTTCTAAATAACTCGTTCTTAACGAGAAATTAAGTGTAAGTTTAAATCAGTAAAATACAGATAATTCGCTATAAGATCCGTCTCAGGCTGTTTACATATTAAATAAAAGTATGCTGGCAAGCGGGATTTGAACCCAGAGCCGTCAGTACTCAGTACAGTAGGCAACTCAGGGCTCTTCCACTGAACCACTCCGCTCCCAACTATAACTAATTCATTTTGATAAATTATTATAGATCTGTATAAACAAATGATCATTGAGTAATTAACAGTAAAATTAATAACAGTTACTTTTCAGTTACTTCGGCGTAACTAAATCATGAAAGGTCCGAAATTTAATTGGGAAAGAAAATGAATATAGTTGAGAAATCCTCCTCCCAAAAGTAAATTGTTGCAACGTCCTTGACACCACATAAGGGTAACCTTTACAACAGCCCCGCTATTACAGTCCTTATTTCTATAAAACATATAATTATTCTACTTTTGCTCCAAATTGACAGTGTAACATGTAGTTACATAGAAGTGTTTGTAAACAGCTCAAGTCTTTGGGCTATCAGTTACCCCGAAAACATTTATCCGTTCTTATGAAAGCAGACCCTGAAGATATCCTTTGTTGCAGGACAGCCGGAGGTCGAGGGCTGATGATATGCAGAGCGTGCCTGTCAGGAGCTGGCTGATAGCTCTACACTAATGTGGCCTAAAAGATCCCTCTGTTCTCGCCGCCGCGGCAAACATTGTAATAGACCCGCCTCTGTCAGTCTCAGTAATGGCGAGTGTCCGAGCTGACAGTTGCAAATGTATTTCCAGGCCCTTGGGGTATCTTCTGCCACTTCGGGCTGGGACTAAATATCACCGGCAACAACTATTTCCATAGCTGCAAAATTTATTGAGTTTATTTATATTTTTAGGGAGTGGAGTAGCTGAGAGCATAAGGGGACTGTCCCGGGTTCGAGACTTCTATAAGAAAAGGAATGTGGCTAGAAGAGTCTGGTATTAACAATTCAATGTTACATGTCATATATGTTTGAGTGGAAAATATTTGACTGGATAATTCTAATGATGGATTGAATTGGTCTCGGGGTGCAGTTAAAGATAACACATAATATGCAGAACATAATTTGAGTTGTCTTTGTCCCTCTGACCAATTCAATCCATCAATACATTTTATATAATTCAATTTCCATTAATATGAATAAGTAGGTAATATCAGTATCAGAATTATCAGTGTTTATTATAAAAATCTATAAAAGAAATTTCCATATTTTCTAAACAACTCACTCCTAAAGAGAAATTAACGATAAATGTGTGAATAAATTTGTAAGTATTAGGTCCAAGGTCCAAATAAAGAAATAAAAAAAAAATGTATGCAAAACGAAGTTGTATTAATTGATCAAAGAAACATGACTTAAACAAGCATTACACGAAAGCACCAACTAAAAATAATTAAGAAATATTTGATTCTAATAAAAAAGAAAAATTATGTACAATAATATTTATTAATTACCGTACGATGTTTACCACTGAACCGCAAAGAAAAAGTTAATGAAGGAAAATTTTGTCTATTTCTTGGACAAATAAAACAATGAATTGAAGTAAGGTATGCATCCACAACAAGAGTTTGCAATAAAGGGACGACCTGTGGTTTAGTGGTTAGCGTAATAAACCACTAAGTCCAAGGGCGCGGGTTCGTAGCCCGGTAGGTGGCCCTAGGATTTTTTAAAGGGAGTAGCAAATCATTAGTTACGCCGTCCTTTGGAAGGGACGTTAAACGGGGGTCCCGAGCCTGTACGATGTCAGGTACTCGTTAATAATCCCTATCCTAATTAAACCTGGATAGGAAATATTTATAGCTCCCACTGTAGCATTGTCCGATTAGCCATAGCAGCTTAAAGTGACGTTAAATTAACAAACAACAGTTTGCAACAAAATGAGCTCACAGATGGTGGGCTTCAAATCCCTTCGGTCTACACCAATAGGATGCAGCACAAAGACGAGATAAGCGATAAAAAAATAAAGCCGTTGCAATGTGAATAAATAAAATATAGCGATCGAACTAGATAAATCGCAGATAAATTATTTAGTCTGTTATAAGCTTTGGAGATCTTCATATCCTTCTGGTACTCATCCACTCTTAACCATTATACCCGATGGTTCAATGGTTGTAGTCATTCAATGGGGTTTTTATTATTCTAATGTGATACTCCTTGAGTAACACATTTATCAATGATTGAATCATAAGTTTAAAACTGTCGTCACATTCTAGTCACACCTACGCAGGTGAATTAATGAATTTTCAGCACCCACCTTCTTTTATAGCGATTTGTATCTCTTGCAATAAAACTTATTAAGATTATATTTATTTCCAGGGAGTGAAGTAATTGAGAGTATATGCAGACTAATTACGGAGAGATCGTAATCAGAGACCGACTGTGGCAGAAAATTATTTATTTGTTATAAGCAGTGAGAATCTTCATACCCTTCTGGGGCTCACTCACTCTTAACCACAGAACCCGAATCTTCATGGCTTGTAGTAATTTAATGACATTTTTGTTATTCTACTGCTATATTCGCTTTACTGCCCAAGCTATTATCTCAAGGAAAATCAGATCCTTTGATCTGAATAATATTTGAATAATAAAATGGTATGCCACCCTGAGATCATTATACTTAATATATATTAATTCTATACCATTAATTAATAAGATGCATATTGGTGTGAACTGTTGAAGTGGTTGACTGACCAGGAGTTGTTTATCAAGTAAAGATCCTTTTTTTTTTTTTAGATTAATTTATTGATATTTACAACTGTAATAATATTACAACAAGTAAATTTGCTCATATGAACAAATGACATGGAAAAAAAAAACCCTTGTGGAGAAACTACCCATCGGTAGCCCTCCAATAAAGTTCTATAGTAGAAGGTCTCGAGGCCATCTTCTTTTCAGACGCCTCGGAGGGTTATCAGGAATGGTATGTGAAGCAAGTTGAGAGACTAGCGGATTCAAGTGTGTATGGAGCTTGTCATGTAAGGATAGGTATCTAGTTTGGGCCAATTCAGCAATGTATGGGATATTGAAGGAAGATTGAGGATTTTACGATGGATTTTGGATTGTAAGGATTGGATACAAAATGAATTGGATGGTTTAGTAGAGTCCCAAAGCTCAACTCCGTTTGTCCAAATAGATCTGATAACTGTCATGTAAATGAGTCTTTTGTAATTAATTGGGAGCTTAGAGCTTTTGTCCAGTAAATGTTGAAGTAGGCGAAAACGTCGAGCAGTTTCTTGTCTTTTCAGTCTTGTATGAAGATCCTTTTTAATTTCATTAAATAACATTATATTTATTTGTGCTGACAATGGTTACAATTTAACTTATAAAACTACTTACAAAGAAAGGGGGACGATATATATGTGACTGGCTATCATGCTTCATCCCGTTCCTTGCATCTTGAGTTGACCGCTCCTTCCGAACAACTGCTGCTCTTATCATAAGAGTAAAGATAATAAACCCTAAGGAACACTACCTCTTATATGCCCCTTATTCTATTTATCTAGGTACTCCTAATATTCCAGATAGTGTCACAAATAGCACTACTTTGATACGCCTTGAGTGATTCATTTGCCAAAGATTAAAATCATTTGTCTAAAACAGTCGTCACATTCTAGCCACATCTACATAAAAATACGAATTAATGATTTTTCATTATCCACATTGTACACATTTATACACATTTATTTCTCCTGCTATAAAACTTATTAAGTTTATATATTTTTTCACGGACTAGAGTAATTCGGAGTATATGTTTAGGGAAAGGTCCCGAATCCGAGACCGACTGTGGCAGAAAATTGTTTATTGTGTTATGAACCGCCCCCTTACAATTATGAACTTATAATATAGTCTGTTATGATGCCGTTCAGTAACTTATAAACTTTGTTTTATAGCGATTTATTTACTTTGCTATACAACTTACTAAGTTGATACATATTTTCGGGGAGTAGAGTAACTCTGAGGATACTCTCAACGGAGTCAATCTCTACGGTTCGAAACCGACTGTGTCAGAAATTTAATTTGTTGTAAGCCGTGAGGATCTTCATAACGTTCTAGGACTCATCAACTCTTAACCACTGAATCCGAATCTTCATGATGGTAATAATTTAATGACATTTTTATTATTCTACCATGAAACTCCTTGATAAACTCATTTATCAAAGATTGTGCCATTTGATTAAAACTATTATCACACCTACACTCACTTATTCGTGAATTTTCAGTATCTACTTTGTTTATAAATTCAATGCATGGTGTAATAATTAGTTCGATAGCTATATTTTGTTGATTTATATTTACACTTAATTACTTATTAAATTGAGTTCTTTAGAAAATATGGAATTTTCTTTTATAGATTGTTCGGTACTTGTGATTTAGCAGATCACCATGGTCTAATTCTGACATTTTTTTTTCTTTTCTTATGCCGGTGTCGTTGGTCGTTCGACCATCCGATATCTTGCTGCACAATATAAATTAGATTTTTTTCAAATGATCATTGGCTTTTGGGCTTATTTCGTATGTCTGTCAGAGCAGATGTGTCTAGGTGTTCTCCATCCATTCTCTCTTGGTTGCATAGTACACATGTAGGATCCTGAGCCAAACCTATCTTGTGGAGATGACTTTTTAAATAATCGTGACCAGTTGTCAGGCGGAATCAGGCTACTGCATCTGTTCTTGGGAGGTCAGCTGGTATAAAACTCACGATTATTTTTATTTTTGAGAATATGAAAATAGAAACGAAAAGGAAGTTAAAACTTGTCATTTAACTCTTCCAGACTCAACTTCTGATATCTAATTTAAATAAATAACTCAAATGAGAAGAGTGATAAGAAGAGGTTATACTAGATAAGAAGGTGGGTTTCATGGCGATCTGCTAAATCACAAGTAGCGATTTTTCTATTCATCTATAATTTTGATTCATTGAGTGCCCAAATTGAGCTAAAACGGATGGATTCAGAGTAGCTTATCCCGTAAGAGAGAATTGACGTGCTTATCAGTTAGCTTAATGGGAGGCAATAAAATTGATTAGCGGCCTTGTTATTTCCCAGCCTAAGCATTAGAAAGGCATCTGTTTTTTGTTTCTAACTCTGACATTATCGAAATTTCGGTGTTAAGTGTGAATTACAGGATAATAAGCCAGGTGGATCCAGTTTGGGCCTATGGAATTTAGCGCCTCTCAAATCTTTTTCCAGCAGTTTTGTATAAAATGCTACACAATTATCTTTCAGCCCGGAGATGTTTAACTTCCAAGGGTTTGGGCTGAGATACGTTTTGATCGTTAACAGTACGGAATGATAAGGCTTTCCCGGTGACGTTATTAAAGAGGAATTCAACAGGTGCTATTACTGTTATTTTTTATAAAAACATATATAAATAACAGGAGACCTTGGCTTTGGAATCCACCTCATAAAATGTGATCAATTAAGATTTCGAATTTTATGGTCTGAACCAAGATTTAAAAATAAAAGAAGCAGTTTGACCAGGAAGATTCTAATTTTAGTAGTTGAAATATGATTTACTTTAAAAATCTATTAATTGAAATGTACCGTTTCTTGTCATTTCAGTCTAATAGAAATATAAAATAAATATTGAAATATGAAGGAAATGTGATTTCAAGTAAAATTAATAACTTGGTAATTTTATGCGAATGTATTTGGTTTCAATAAAACTATATGGCTTAGACATTTGTGCAAGCACTGATGCAAATTGGATTACATACTATTTATTATGATAAAACCAAAATTATAACACGTATATGGAGATAGGTATTGCCTTACTAATATCTGTTTTTCGTGAGGTTCAGAATTTTAAGAAATCGTTATGTCATTAGTGAAGTCGACATCTATGAATTTTGGAACTAATTTAATACAATTCTCTACTTTCTGTATATTTATCAGTGAACCTTCTGTATTTTACCCCCCCCCCCCATATGGAATATTCGTATCTTTACATACACATATGCCTGGGAAGTTTACTTCACGCACATACTTTCGTGAAGACATAACGTCCTCTTTATCGTTGGAAGTAGTTTGAAAACTTCATCAAGTTTTAATATTGGTAGACAACTTCATTAATTATTCACCATATATATTTAAGTAGATAAGCAGGTATCTTCCTTACCTACTGTTGAATTATTTGGTCGGGGTTTCAATTTTTATTGAATTAAATTTTTTTTTTTATATTTGGGATTTGTTACTTGTTACTGTGTGGCTTGGAGCTTACCATTAGAAAAATAACTGTATTCTAAATGTAATGCAAGTGAGTTGTACGTACCAGATGAATTAATTTGATAATTGATTTGTAAATAAAACTAAAATAACAATGTGCTCTTCGGAGGCATATTGAACTATAGTTTTAATAATGATGATGGGTTTTTTTTTAATGAAGAAAAAAATAAAGCAGTTGTTGACTATCTCATCTCTGAATTTGGGATTAGGGGGTTTAGAAAAACATCTTGAGAAATTTTAATTCTGCTTTTATCATTGAAAACTTCTCAACAATAACAAGGTAAAAAAAAAACAAAAAAAAAAAAACAGCTCTGATAATAAATTCTTAAAAAAAGTAATAAATCTGGAATTTCCTGCAATGCCATCCGTGCATCAATGCAAAGCCTTCACGATTCTGGCTGTAACGTAATTGATGCATGTTGAGGCTTACATCCATAGAACACGTTTTTAAATAATAGTTTTGTGCACGCGTTAGTGGAATTGGAGACACAAAGGGTGAATAAATGAGACACAACTTTCCTCCAATCGAACAAGACTTGTTTGAAGTGAATAGGTGCCATGGAAAATACGTTTGCGCATGCGGAAGCGAAAGTAGGAGATGGGAGTCGATCCAACCAACACAATTCCAAAGAACGTCATCAAAATCGGATTAACTGTAGTCAGTGTTGTGCCCATCACTTGGGTTTGATTACAGAAACAGAGGCTCAGTCGAAAACAGATTTCTCTCATGACATTAGGTTGAGCAACTGCAGTTAAAACATCGATGTTCATAATCGATTTTGAAAACGACAGAAAGTATCTGAAGGATAACAATATCGACTAGATTACATATACGATAAATAATATCAAGCAAAGTTAACGAGAAAGAGGAAAATTGCGAAGTTGTTTGGTTAGGAAAGTCCATCATTTGTTTAAAAATGACTAAAAAATAATTAATAAAAAAATCCATCAATATGTAAATTAATCAATATTGAGGATCAAAGACCAGGAGTGACCGCTTCCGTAATGACAGTATTAGAGAAGAACTAGAAGTGACCGAGCTAAGGGATTCCATAAAAAACCGACAGCTGAAGTGTTTTGGCCACGTTTGTCGAATAGAATAAGAGAGAGAGCCAGGGAAGGTCATGGAAGCTAGACCCACTGGAAGGAGGCCGAGAGGCCGTCCCAGAGATTCCTATCAGGAATACATTCAGCGCATCGGATCGGAGAGAGGCAAGCCCCTCCAGGAAATGATGCAGCTGAGTAGACACCGAGAGGCAGGGTTGCGTTGGGTGAAGGCTCCTCGACGCTAGCAATCGCATATGAGGAAGTCAAAGAAGAAGAAGAAGGGATGCAGAAACATCAACGACATGTAAACATGTTATAACTTTTTTAATAATCACAACGCAAAACATAAATGGAGAATTAAGATTATAGGAATAACAAATTTTCATTTCTTGCATGCTAATTTACATTAGAAAACTGCATTTGTCTATGTCATCAAAACACCTTCATCCATTCACGCCTTCAATTACTCTAAATAATTTTCTCATTCCTATTTAAATGCAATAGTCGCTTGTAAATATATCTATCTTGAAATAGATTTTTGTTCCCAACTGCAAACGCTTTGAATTTCGTCATTTCTTCAAATTGATGTTTGTAAGTAAATACTCTTATCTATCTCTATAGAAATAAATCTAAATGTCAAACAAAATTGGTAGTAAGATGACGGCGTAAAAGAGTTACTTTAATGTTGCAATTCTTTTGTGAAAATTGGTTAAATGTCAAAGGCTAATTAAATAAAAACGTGACACCGTTTTCTCAAATTGGCTAAATTATCAGAAAAACAAATTATTTCTCTTTAAAACTTAAGTAATTATTTTTTTTTTTCGAAATTCAAAATACAGACTTACACCTCAAATAGTCCCTTGTAGTACATGCACCGTTGGTTCCAAAATCCTCAGAATGACTTATGAAGATAAACGGTAATTGGAAGGTGTTACATAAATCTGAAGTTGAATCGAGAGATGGACACTCCGGAAGAAAAAAAAGAACCATCACCCTCCCATGAGGTTGTACTATTGAGGAAATGATCCTGAGAATCGCCTATAGGATGTATTTCGTAGAAAACGTTTCATCATTAATAATAAAGTGAAAATACTTTATAAATAGAAGGTCACCTGTGGTCTAGTGGTTAGCGTAACAAACTACTAAACCCAAGATCGCGGGTTCGTAGCCCGGCAGGTGGCCCTAGGTTTTTTTTAAGGGAGTAAAAAATCCTTAGTTACGCCCTCCTTCGGAAGGGACGTTAAATGGGGGTCCCGAGCCTGTACGATGTCAGGTACTCGTTAAAAATCCCTATCCTAATTAAACCTGGATAGGCAAATTTTAGAGCTCCCATTGTAGCATCGTCCGATTAGCTATAGCAGCATAAAGTGACGTTAAATGAACAAACAAACTTTATAAATAGAAAGTGGATTTTAAAAATAGAAAAATAAGCTTAAAAAATATATATATTTCCATAATATGAATATGATGTTCATAATTGGTAATAGAAAAGTGATTTCAAACTGAATTATTACAACTCAGCTACTTTATCGAAAGAGATAGGTACTCTTTGGAAAGATAGGATCCAATTATTAAAATTTCCGACATTTGTTAATTTAAAATTGCCTTTTTCATCTCTAGAAATCCGGCAAGATTCCTACAATTCCAAAGATTTGGTTCTTGATTATTATTTATAAGAAAATTGAGGTTACATGATTTTTATTATAATAGTCCATTAGGTTAATGAAAAAATTATGGAGAAAGGAGGAAAACAATGAAACAGTACATTCTTACTTACTTTTCTGAAATGAATAAATAACACAAGGGAACAACATTTTTGTTGCATGAAATATTTTGACTAATATTCTACTTCCTCGAGGTGCTGATTTAAGATCTGAAGTCAGTTTGTTTGTATCAGCTTTACTTTTGGGGTTATAATTATAAACTGTTTTTTAAGATGAAAATATTTTTTATTAAGAAAACTATTAAAAAAATTACCACTACATATCAAAAAATTTTCTTTTGTAAGATTTTCTGGCTTGATTCGGTTCACGGGGGCTGTTTTTAATGCTCCAACAATAGTCCGCCATCATGTGAGCATTCCAGTGACCTTGGTAACGTTCCTCCATAGTTCGAATGTCCTGATGGAACCGTTCCCCTTGTTCTTCACTCAGATCACCAAGATTTTCAGGGAAACGGTCCAAATGGCTGTGGAGGAAGTGTACTTTGATGCTCATATTACAACCAAGCTGCTGGAAGTGTAACAACATTAGTTCAATATGCTCCGCATAGCTTTCTTCCTTTTTGTTTCCCAGAAAATTTTGAGCAGTCCAAACGAATTCATTCCAGGCATTTTTTTCAATATCAGTCATGTAACTAATAAAGTTTTCATCCTTTATCAACCTTCTTATTTGGGGACCATCAAAAATTCCATTTTTAATTTTTTCTTGGCTCAAATTAAAGAACTTCTTAGAGATGTATTTATAGCAATCACCACCCTTGTTCAAAGCTTTGACAAATTGTTTCATGAGCCCTAGTTTGATATGCAAAGATGGCAGTATTATTCGATCCGTGGGCACAAGGGGCTCATTTATTACATTCAGTTGTCCCGGAACCATAGATTGCCTGGAAGGCCAATCTTTTCTAATCCAGTGCTCAGACCTAGCTCTGCTGTCCCATAAACAAATAAAACATGGATATTTTGTATATCCACCTTGTTGTCCAAGAAGAAAATTCACCATTTTTAGATCAACACTTATCAACCACTTTTGTTCGTTGTATTTGATTCTATCCATTACAGAAGCTACAGTAGCATATTCTTCTTTGACTGTAGTTGAATGTGCAATCGGTATCGAACCCAGCTTATTGCCGTTATGCATAAGTACACATTTCAGGCTACGTTTAGAGGAGTCAATAAATAAACGCCATTCATTTGGATCATACTTCTGTACTCCCATTGCTTTCAATAAACCAGGAACATCTGAACAAAAAGCAAAGTCGTCATCTTTAGAAAAGAATGACAGCAATTCTGCTTCTCGGTTACGATAGTATGAAATTCTTGTTTCTGGGGTTAAAAGATTTCTTTGCTTTAATCGAGAAGCTAGAATCTCCGATGTCTTTTTAGAAAGACCAAGATCTCTGATTAATGCATTGAGGTCTTCCTGATTAAAGAGCTGGGGCTCAGAAGTAAAATCAGGGTAAGAATCACTTGTCCGACTTTCATCACTTGAAGAATAGTTTTGTTTTTCTATATCATGATCATTTTGTACAGATGAAGAAGCCTGGGGTACTGGTGCATCGCCAGAGAACAAGACTGGTCGAGTAACAGATAACAAGTTTGGATAAGACCATTTCGACCGGTTATTTTTATTAATTCCATTAATATCAATCACACAAAAATAACAATCATCTTGATGATTATTAGGTTCCCGCCAAATCATTGGTGTTTGATACTTAAAATGGGGTCTTTTCTTATTTGCCCATAATCTCAAAGACTCAACACATGTTTTACATACCATATGAGGGATCCAGTACTTGTCACGGATGTCCAAAGCGAATCCAAAGTAATCAAAATATACCTGTGTTATAAACTGTGACACACTTAGCCTACAATTTTTGAATGTATATTCACCACAAATGTTACAGAAATAGTTTGGATCGTTTCTACAGATATTTCTTAACTTGGACATTGTTATTTAACACAAGAGCACAAACTTTTTCACTAAACAACTCAGTTGAATTGAAGTTTGAATGTGACTAGTACAAATATATGTCTATCAGCTGTTTGCCAAAAACAAAAGGTGCTGGAGAAAAACTGAGGCTAGATTTGTAATCACCAACCTCTAATTAGTAAACAACAGGCCTAAAACTCCATGCAACAAAAAATTAATAAAAATTTGTTCCCTTGTGTAATTTAAAGGGTCATAATAGTAAATAATGTTTAGGTTAATATCACTTAATAATAATAAATTCTTTATTTATTCTGAGACAAGTCCCTTTAGAATAACAATACAGGTTTCTATACAGGGTATTATTATGTCATAGGGTATTATGTGATTATATTTAATTAATTAATACAATTCAATTAACAACTGAGAAAGAATTAATGAAAAAAATGCGAATTACCTCCAATTAAAACATTTAAAGAATAAAAAAAACAGAGTACAAGAAATAAAAATTACATAAAAATAAGATATCAATAACACAGGTCTACAAAAAAACTTTGTTAATAATTGTTTTGATTTAGTTAACTGATCTTTATGTAGTTTTTGCGCCGATTAGAAAAAAACATTTGTTTTTTCTACCACGTAAGGCTTGCCTACAAAATAAAGTTGAAATATTTGGAAAAAGCACTAAAAACGGAAAATTTTGGATTTGTTTTTACTATTTCAACATGAAATAAAAGCAAAAAAAAAAAAACAACGATACCTAGATAAAATGAGCATAAAAGTGATGCACATTTCCATTTTGGTGACAAAGCTTTCATCTTTTAAAAGTTTTCAGATGTCAGGACCAACAAGGACTCCTTAGCATCGGATATGCCAGGAAACTGTTCACAAAGATACTTGAAACACTCTACTTCTTTGGGTAATGCTTTCACAAAATGTTTCATTAGGCCCAGTTTGATAGGAAGTGGTGGAAGTAAGATCTTTTTAGGATCCACTAAACTTTGTCTTTGTCAATATTTTTAACTCCAGGAATAAGAGCCTTTCTGAGTGGCCACTTCTGCTTGACATTGTGTTATTTCCTGTCACGGCTATCCCATTCACTGAGAAAACACTCAGGATTTTGGAATAATTAATAAAAGTTATGAACTTTCCCTGTCCATCAAATAATTACTATATAATGCTTAATTTTACACAACAGAAATTAGTTATTTAAAATGTTTGTCAAGATGATATTGATTTAACTTGTTCTATCAAGGCATAATTTTTGTTTTATAGCAGGTAGCTTTAAACTCATTGAAAAATGCTGTAAGGACCAAATTTAAAAATTTATCGTCAATAAAATATCTTTAATTTTGCCTATTTCAAATAATTAACAGTCTCCTGTTATTAATACTAATATGGCTCAGGAATAAGCCAAGAATATTGAGAAACAATTTATTTCTATTGAGTACAAAATAGTTTCGTTATTGATAAAATACAAAAGAGGAGAAATACGTTTCGAAAATGGGAAAAAATTATTAAATAATAGTAGTAACAATAGTCCTTATATACTATTACCGCCAGAGAGTTAATCGATAATAATATATAACATAAGCTGTATAATTTATAAATATTTTATTTGAATAGAAAAGATATGACCAGGACGCCTTTTTTTCTTATCTCCCTCAATGACGACATTTATATGCAAATCCCTCGCAGGATCATAAGATAGATATCCGACAGGATATATATACTTTTACTATTAAACTACATTATTATTTATTTGGAAATAGTGAATATTGTAAATAATATAAATACAAATATTTATTAATTCTGGTTGTTGAAACTAAAATGGAATTTCCATATAAACTATATGGCAACATTTGAAATGTATTTTGAATTTAACAAATTAAAAAGAAAAGAATGTGTTTACAGAGAATATATAGAATATATAACAATATATTAGTTTAAAAAAAGAAGCTGAAAAAGCTGTTTGATTGTATTTCGGTAATAGAGAAGTGAACAAGTGCATGCTTCGCCCTTACTTTCAAGTAGTGGTAATGAGAATTCCTTAAACTTATTTTTAAGAACCTAAATTATAGGCTTGTGAAAGCTGTTTGATACGCACTGAACACCATATTTGTATACTTATTGACATTTTGACCTTACAGGATCACGATCAACATGATGTTAATAGTCCAGGCAATGAAGACCAAAAAATACCAAATATTGGAAATAATTCACGTAGAAGCCAATTTTGGCACAGTTTTAGGGAAAGCTGTCCTGAACAACAAACTAAAAGTACTGAGGGGTGGGTGTGAAGATAAGTGTGGGGGGTCTCTATAGATGCCTTGTTCCAGTTTTTTGTTAATAGCTCAAAAAAATACTGCCTCTAGCGAAGACATAATCATATGCTAAATTAATTTACATAAAATTCTCTATAAAAAAGGTTCTATACACTTTTTTGCTAGGATCAATGCTTAAGGCGATATGGCGGGAGGAAATGGAAAATTAATAAATGTTTTTATTTTTAAAAATGAAATTTTTATTGTTTAATTAATTAACCTCTTTCCGCCTTTTGTTCCAAATATGGAGCATAGTGAAAACAGATTAAACATGTATATATTACTGTATTTGAATATTTATTATTTAAATACATTCAAACACATGCGCAGAATAAAAAAATAAATAATTAATTGGAGAAATTCGCTGGTTTTCGCAAGTGGAGAGCAATACGTTGATTTCCGGGTATCAAGGCAAACAAGAGATACACGAGATCGAGCTAAGATTCACGAATGGTTCAATGACCAACCCCCTTTTCCAAGTTAAGTTAGATTCGCTAATGACGCTGTCATAGGGCATCCTGGGAAGTTCCAAAATAAACTGCCACCAACCCCTCGATATTGGAACCAAAACTACGCAAAGTTTCATTGGCAGTAAATTTAGTGACATGAAGCAATCTAAAAAGAATATGTTATTTGAAAAGAAAAGAGATGGCCTAGACCTGGGACTCGAACCCGGGACCTTCTCCTCTCCGTGGTGACGCCTCATCCATCTCGGCCGCCCTGGCACGTTTCTCGGCCAGCCATATCCCCTCTTTTCACTTGATCCTACATCTTCTTGTTCTCGCAATTTGCGATGTATACACGGGGAGAATGTTAATTGAATATTATTTTATTTTGGATCTAGTTCACTTCAAGTAAGAATTATTATTATATATAAGTATCATTATCGAGTTTTATTAAAAAACTGAAAAAAGGGACCTTTAGAGATCCCTCCCCACCCTTAGCTTCACTCCCACCCCTTAGTACTTTCAGTATGTTGTCAAGAAAAACTTCCCCTACAAATGTGCCAAAATTGGCTTCTACATGAATTATTTCCGCTATTTTTCCTTCGTTGCCTGGACTACAAACACTTAAGAACTATAGAAAGATCATCGCAGTATTTCCCACCATTTAAGAATTCCTTCACGCTATAGGAAGTCACGGCTATGCGGGAGGAATTGTAAATCCTCCCTAATTTATTTATTACCTTTTTATTGGCCTTTATGAAGACGCAACTTTAGAAAGAAAGTCCGAAACGGTTTTTGGCAGACAAGAGGGCTAACTTCACCAGAGTCCGGTTGCGCAAGATCCCTTCAATGGCTTACTTAATGATAACACCTTCTTAGTATTCCTAATGTTGTTTTAACGTTCAAGTTACATCACAGGGAATGGAGTTTATTGGTAGCTTAACGAGAAATTATCTTTTTCGGAAGGTTTATATCATGCATGATGTATCATCATGTTCATATAAATCATGTACTTGTGAAAATATGTTTTCTAATGATTCATTAAAAAAAAAAGCCTATAACACTACGATCGTGATCAGTTATGGGGTTCAGTGTATGGCAGAGACTGTACTATTTCATAGACAACGGTTGTGCAGGGAGGTGATTTGTCCTAGATCACGCTCAACCACCAGATTTCCCCCCTTATTTTGGGTATCCACTTTATAGATGTGAGACCCAGAACGCTCCTAGATCCATCTCAGTCTGCTAACAGACTAAATAAAAGTCTTGTCAGTAACGGGATTTGAACTAGGATTTTCGGCATGGCAAATCATTGCTCTACTACCGAGCCTCTCCGCTAATGATTTTATAAAGTTAGATAAATCAAAGAAGATTAAATAAGTTTTTCATTTTATAAATACGTTTATGCTATAAAAACAACGATGTAGGGCATTTGGTGTCGTGTTCATTTCCAACATTTAGAGATGCTACTTACCATCTTGTAAATTATGTAACTCAACATTAAATATAAAAAAAACTTTTCACTTGTTTGGTAGTTTTAAATATGATGAACACTAAATGAAAACAATTCCAATTATTGTCAATACTGAATATTGAATTGGACCTTTAAAACACAAAAATAATTAAATAAATCAATAATAAAAAAGGAAAAATGCAATCTTCCAATGGTAAAGCCCTTTAAATGGAAAATGGTTGACTGAATAATTCTAAAAATAGCGTAAAATGGTCGGGAGGTACAGTCAATTAATACACAAACGACTTATTTTGTTGGGCATACATTTCAGCTATTTGCATTAAGGTATAGGCCATCTTCAGGGCTGAGCAAAAAGAAACACATACGTAGGTACAATGAAATAAGTCATTCTTGTATGATTTCGTGTATTCCTTGACTGCACCCCATCACCATTTTACGATATTAGTTAAACCTTTTAGTTTTTGATAAGAATAAAATTGAAATTGAAATCCATCTTCGGTTAAATTAAGCTGAGACCATAATTTTTTTCAACTTAATGGTCTATAACTCGTAAGTGGGACAATTCATTTTCTCAAATTTATTTCTGATGATTTCAGAGTAGTTTAGCGTTTCTTAAAATAATACACAGTTATATATTCTCGACATCGTGTAACGGTGTGTCATTTGCAAAATAATCTCTCGGCAACTGTAAGACGTATGGTAATTTCTTAGGACCTGAGATGTTGGAACAGGATACATGGCGTTTGATCCATACATCACCGACCCATAACATCCTCTGTAGAAGGAAGACAAGACAGTAATGGCGAGCTAGGGATGGTCCACTGAAGCTAATTATTTGGAGAACTGGTTCCGATGGCCGCCTCTTCCCAGCCTATTTATCTCTGACCTTTCCGATTTCGGTTCTTGCTCAACGGAATAAAACCCAGGTCGGACCAACGCCCCACCCGACACAGTCAATCCCCTAGGTCTCCCATTTCGTATTCAATATTACCTCAACATCCACCCCTTATCCAATATTGTAAATTAACTATCGAAAATAATAACAAAATTTAGTTAAAATAGATTCAGTGGTGCTTAATAGTTATTTTCTCTGGTATCTAAAATCTGAAATGTTCAAGTTATGTACCATTCTCTGAAAACTAAAATTTTGGAATAAAAATGAAATTTTGGATAAGAGATTATTTCAACCGATTGAAAATGAAGGAATATTCCATTAATTCATAATGGATTTTATATTTCAATAACCGAGTACATTTTAGTATAGAAAGATTCTGAAGTATGAGACATTAAGGCTTTGGTTTTTAAAGAATCATATTGATATTGAAATAGAAATCGAACCATCTTCCAGTAGTAATTGATAATATGAAAATAAGATCTGTATAGTCCATAGAATGCAGAGTTTTGGATAAACTTAACAAACATCATATAAATTACAAGTGAACCTACCATTAATCAAGTGATCTAATATAAGATTCTACCTTACCTGTTCAGAATGCGGCCGAAGGCAACTCACGTTGGATGTAGGTGCGACACAAAGGCTGTTTTCGATCAGACAGATATATTCTGAAGGATACGTTTGTTTTTCATGAGGCCAATATGAATATAACACGAACATAACATCTGTAGAACGCTATGATGCTTTTATAAGAAACGCAATGAGCTCAACTAGTTGACAAATTTTACATATTTCATCTTTTTTTAAAAATGGTATTTGTCATTTAAGACGTGAGTACTGCGAACATTTTAGCTTTGTCTGGAATAAACTAATCTTACGATTATTAAAATATATAATATAGTATATATTTTTCTAACGCATGTATAGTACGTACATGTCAGGCATAGAGAGGAAAATAGTTGACTGGAGGATCTAATGTGGGATATAGATAGTCTGGGGTGCAGTCAATGTAACACAAAATAAGAAAATTATTTATTATGAGAGCCGACGTTTAAAACCAAACGCCCTAAAAAAAAGGAGTAACTCATTTCGAATAGGCATATGAACTTTTCTTTTTATTTATATTTTTTTATAGATAATTTATTTTCTAAAATAAATTGCTCCTTCCTCTTACAATTTTTTCATTATAATGTTTCATTAAAAAGTTAAATCTGTAGGATATATGATGATATGACATATGATGATTATATATGTTGCTATATGATACCTGTGTCATAGTTATGGGGGATGAAGGTGTTGGGGATCATTTCGGACTAGGAACGGATAGAGTGATAATTCACAGTTAATTGATTGATTTAATTTATAGTTTTTTTATTGTTATTGTTGATCATTTTATGGTTACAGATTTATGGTAGTACCGTTTTTTTCTGCGAACTTTTCAGCGAAGACACGATTCGAAGGTTGCCATTTTCTGAGATAATATGAACCTGAAAAATTTTCAAAAAGATTCCAGGAAACATTTCATTGTTTTTTAATATAAAGTAACTAATGGCGGAATATACATATTTATAATTTTATATGTCTTCTTATAAAGTTTTCGCGCACCAATCCTGCTGTTCCAGAAGTGCAATTATGAAGAAAGGCATAGCAAGAAAATACATTTATTGGAATATATTTAAAAAAAAAAATGGAACCTTTTAAAACATTATAGTTAATTTAATCATCTTAGCTTGAAAATCTTTCTTCCTTGCAGGGTAGACTAAACTAATTTTTTTCAGATAGCCGTTGATATTATTGGTTATTTTTAATGTCCAATCTCGTATTCTAAACTAAAAACAAAACAAAATATTTATTCTATTGTTTAAACAAAAAATGTTAATTAAAATTATCCATACTTAAGTTCACCGAGATCCTAATAATTCTTGTAACTCCAAGTTTACTTATGACGTTATAAAATAGGACGGTTTATGATGGCACACTAATTATCTTATCATATTTTATTTTAATAGTTATTTGCAAATAAATGGGCGTAACACTGATTATTTCTATTTCTGATTACAGAAATTCTGTTTAATTCACAGAGATATGAATAGAAAATAATAATCTATACTTATATTCAAGATAATCTATACTTATAGTCAAAGGTATAAATATATATTGTATTTTCTAATCAGTTATATCAAGCCCACAAAATTACAAAAGAAACGCAAAACATCATTAATGCCTTCAAATCATCTTAAGAACCAGAAAGTATACATTTTTGGGGAGCGGCACGAATTACCATACCAAGAAGGGTGTGTCTGAAAAAAAGATCAAAAAGGTTAACAGCATTAGGGGAATGAATAGTGAGTTTACCTTGTGATAATAAATTAACGCAGATAATTCTTAGATACCCGGAAAATCGTTTATGGCTCTACAAATTGTTTCCAGTGATGCCTCAATGTTAGCAATAAATAGGTGTTATAACACTGGAATATACAGAATAAAAAAATACAACAGACAAAATCTCCAAGTACTGTTCATTCGGAGAAAAACTATTTATATGACAATTTTTATTATAGATTTTATTTATTTTGATTGTGACTAGTCTTTCAATTCAAACTTAATTACATATGTTGCAGAATCGGTAATCGATGTTATCTAATATATAATAACTTAAATGAAATTTTTTTATTGCTACATTTGATGTTCTGAGTACTTAAATATTTGACGTGAAATTAGCTATGGCGTTTATTAAATATTAGCCAGTTACGTTGCCATATACTTTGAGTGTAACAATTCATTATCCTAGTGACAATCAGTGGTGTAACGATAATTGAGTTGAAATGTCAAGTTGTAACATGAGAGTGCATAAGCGTTTAGTAGATTACTAAAATTCTGTTTAATTTAAAGAGATAAAATAATAATCTATACTTATATTCAAGATAATCTATACTTATAGTCTAAGATATAAAAATAAGAATATAAGAATTTCACAATCAAACCAGAGATGATAAGATTTACTGTTCCATAAACCCATGTCTGAATTGTGTAGAATTTTTGTAACAAATTTTTACAAAGTTTGTAATAAAAAAAAAAGTCAACTGCAAACTTAGGTATTGTTCAATTCATAAAAGCGTAAATAAAAAAGACAGTTTAGTGAGTTTTAGGGACAAAAGAAAAAAAAAACTAATTAAAAATTTACTGGTACAATAAATCAATGAAACAGGCGTCAACAGATATGGAAATAGTGAATTTAAAATAAGCAATACCTACAGCTCACATTTCAGGAAATAGCACAATACAAAGAAAAATTCTGCAGAAATTATCATTTAAAATTGAAAACTTCACGAGTAGAGTAGAATCTATATTCATAACAAATGCATAACATTGCACTCATCGACACAATATCACCCAAACCCACTCGTTCTTCCGCTTTCCTACTCCCTGTTACCTGGACTTGATAAAAAAAGATTAAAAAGACATTGGCCAAGAGACCTACTCAACAATTGATATATATATATATATATATATATATATTTTTTTTTTTTTTTTCCAAAATAACTGGATGATTATAGAAAAGCGAAGAGAAAGACACTTCAATCAAATTTGCTTGGTGTGCAAATGAAAATTAAATAATAATAATAATAATAAGAATTACCTTTTTTTTGACATCAGGAGTTATTAGTTTTTTACATTACATATTTACTGTTTTTTATTTTGAAGGATGTGCGTCCAAGAGAAGAATATGGGTCTGTGTTGGAAAGGGCTCCTATACAGCCACAGCGTTTTATTTTTTTTAGGACGGAAAAAATTATTTTATTTATTTTATTAGACTTTAGTTGGAACAAGATTGAAATAAATAATGGTGAAATATTTTATATAGGTACAAATAGAGAGGTATTTGTACGTTTTTATTTTCGGGATCACTGAAAATTTCTCAATTCTCAAATTTTGTTTAAAGTGTTTGTTTCCTTGAAATGATTTCGTTACTTTTACGATGTATTATCACTTCAGCTGAGAAATGCCTTGAGACCGTAATTATCGGCAACGTCTCTATAGAGCTGCCAACCATTGTGCTTTAGCACATCTATCTTGTGTGCAATAAGTGCGAAATATCACTTAAACTCAACACAATCGTATATTTAAGAAATTTCCTGTAAAAAACACACCTACGCCTCTACAACTGATGAAGAGTTCTGGGTTCACCGTACATAGAAGAGGGTATAGTCTCTTCGCTTCTTAGAAAACGGTTGAGCGTGGATTCGTCCGAGGCCAGACACAACTGTCGGATTCCCCTCCCCCAATTTAGGGTAGCCACGTTATAAAGGCTGGATGGATCCCCTGGCAAAAAGGTCTACAGATCCCATAGGGTCCATTCATGGCTATTAACAGATGAAATGATTTTTGAACGTAACGAATTTGAGCCCGGACCTTCAGAATAGCAACTCAGCCTTTCATACACTTAGCTACTCTGCTCTCCAGTAAAATTCTCTAAGTTTTTAAAAATTACAGATAGGAATTCTATGCAGGCATAAATAGGAGTTGAACAAGGTACCTTCATTTAATTCTTTTAGTTGCCTGGTTTGCTCTTTAACTTTTTTCTATAAAACTTCTCGAATTTTACAATGTGCTGCGGACCTGCGATACAATTTTAAAAATTGCATTAATGAAAATTACAATTAAATTCTATGAAATTTTATTCTTTGATAGATTTATCGAATGCGAAGATTGGTAAGGAAGCAATATACTACCCGACTGTTGGTATAGTCTGCATGATGTCTGCAACGACAATGGACGTAGACTGATTAATTTTTGTGCATCACACAACCTTGTAGTTGGCAGCAGTCTTTTTCCCCA
This sequence comes from Arma custos, assembly GCA_037127475.1. NCBI lineage: Eukaryota > Metazoa > Arthropoda > Insecta > Hemiptera > Pentatomidae > Arma > Arma custos. Next base: position 126,474,761 of record CM073759.1, on the reverse strand, counting down.
CAAAAGAATTCATCTTGGTACCTGGACTTCCCCTGATGGAAATACAGTCAACCAGATTGACCACTTTCTTATAAGTACTAGACATAGATCGAATCTTCTGGATGTCAGAACTTTTCGCGGAGCTAATGTGAACTCGGACCACTTTCTAACTCTGGCTAAAGTTAGAGCTAGGATCTCAATTGTTAAAACAAGGCGAGGGCAAAGGTGTAAAAAGTTCAACTTACAAAAACTTAAAGAACCCGAAGTTTCCCAAGAATACGTAAATAAAATTAACGAAAAGTTCTTTAAGGTGCCATCTACAGAAGATCAGGATGTCGATGAAATGTGATCAAACATTGAGAATATCATCCGTGATGCAGCAGAAGAAGTAATTGGCCCCAGCCAAGTTCAGAATAGGTCGCCTTGGTTTGACGAGGAATGTAGCCAGGCTACTATACAAAAGAACAACGCCTACACACTCATGTTTCAGAAGAACCGTACCCGAGCATCAGCTGCTATTTATCGCCAGTGCCGTAGAGAAGAAAAGTATATCCATCGACGCAAGAAAAGATACTGGAAAAACAGAGAGGTAGAAGAAATAGAAAGATTGAGGAGCATCAATGAATGCCGAAAATTTTATGAAATAGTGAACAACGGTCGAAAGCCGTTCAAGCCTCGAATCTCAGCTTGTAAAGATTCTGATGGATCTCTGTTAAATGATAAAAACCAAGTGCTACGAAGAAGGAATAAGTACTTCAGTCTCTTGCTCAATGGAAATAGGGTACAGGAAGATCATCGGGAAGATGTGGACCTTAGTAGAACTCCTGAAGATGATATTGAACCCCCAGAAGAGGAACTGTGTGAAGCCTTTGATAGACTTAAGAACAACAACAAAGCACCAGGCTTTGACAGACTTTCTGCCGAGCTATTCAAGAAAGGGGAAGATCAGCTCTTGAAAGCTTTACAAAATCTTCTTGTTACGATTTGGACAGAAGAAGTCATTCCGAAAGCATGGAGTAAGACAGTTCTATGCCCTATTCACAAGAATATCTCTACTGCCATGCGCCTACAAGATTTACTCAAGCATTCTTTATCAACGATTACTACCGCATGTTGAGAGAGTTCTGGGGAAATATCAGTGTGGCTTTCGTAAATGTAAATCTACAACAGACCAGATATTCACCCTACGAACCATATTTGAGCGCGGAAGGGAATACCAGGTACAGACGCACCATCTATTCGTTGATTTTAGGTCTGCTTATGACAGCATTCAACGTGAGGCCCTGTATCAGGCAATGAAAGACCTCAATTTGCCTGCTAAGCTCATCCGTCTTGTAAAACTTACAATGAGCAATACCGAATGTATGGTGCAAATTCAGGGAGAACTGTCTGAGGGATTCACCTCTTATAACGGCGTTCGATAGGGAGATTCCCTGGCTTGTCTGCTCTTCAATATGGGTCTGGAAAAAGCTATAAGAGAATCTAAGATTCAGACCAGTGGGACCATCTTTAACCATATGGTACAGATCCTTGGATATGCTGATGATATCGACATTATTGGGAGATCAAGAGCTGTTGTAGAAGAGGCCTTTCTTGCCCTTGATGATGCTGCTAGGAAGCTGGGACTTGCTGTCAATACTGACAAAACCAAATATATGACTGCTGGTAAACAAAGAGGTATTAACGAAAGATTTATCCAAATTGGCAATTACTCTTTCGAACAGTTTGTATACCTCGGATCTCAGGTCAATTCCATCAATGACGTCTCGGCAGAAATAAAGAGGCGAATAGCATCGGCCAATAGGTGCTATTTTGGACTGCGTCGCCACTTAGGAAGTAGCTCGTTATCAAGACCTACAAAAACAAGATTATATAAGACGCTAATTCGACCAGTACTAACCTACGCATCAGAAACTTGGGGACTTACGAAGTCTGATGAAAAGGATCTCCAAACATTTGAGAGAAAGATACTCAGACGCATCTACGGATCAGTAAAGGATGGTTTAGTTTGGAGAAGACGCACAAACAGGGAAGTATACTCATTGATTGGTGAGCCTTATGTCGGAAAAATTGTGAGGATTGGTAGGCTGCGCTGGGCAAGCCATATAGCAAGGATGGGAACTGATGAGATCCCAAATAAACTGCTTAATGAGCGCCTACACGGAACAAGGCCGAGAGGTCGCCCTAGGCTGCGATGGTTGGATAGTGTTGAAGAAGATGCAAGGACCCTGCTCGGAGTACGGAATTGGAGAGCAGCTGCACTTGACCGGTTAAGCTGGCGGAAGCTGCTTGAGGAGGCCAGGACCCAGTAATGGGTTGTTGCGCCGATTGAAGAAGAAGATAGATTTATCAATGACAAATTTCACAGTTTGAAGTAACCTACAAATATTATTATTTAAATGGATCCGAACTTGGGATAGGATATGTATTAATAATAAAGTATAGGAACAAAATATATCCTATAAAAAATATAAATATACATTACGTTTAACTGTATGTTAGATTTAATTGCACATATCATTAATTGCCTGCTAAGCTCAAGAGAATCGGTTATACAAAGCTGACAACCCCACCTACTTTTAGGGCAGTAACCATCAACCTGCCAAAGCTGTGATAATAAAGAAATTACGGTGAAGCATCCATTTGAATGCAAGAAGCATGAAATGGAAAGAACAAATTTGGACATTGAAACGTGAGAACCGTTCATAGATAATAATAAACTGCAGAGTAATCCAAGAAATTTAAGAAGAGCAGTCGCTAATGGCCTCAGCAGTCGAAGCGCCGTTAAAGAAAATCAAATAAAAACCATTATAAATTAAAAAAAATGGTATTATCTTGTTTAAAATACCTCGAAAAATTCTTAGCGAAATATCAATTATTGTTTAGAATAAAATTTATTGTTAATCTTTATCAATGTTTTTAATGATATTAAACAATTTAAGAAAATATGCTGTTAGCAGTTTTCATTTTTTTAAAAGTTATTCCAAAGTTATACAAAATGTTTATTCATGTTATTAGTTTGTTTTCGATATTTTTTTCAAGATTCAATCCAAGGATTTTGGTTTTTCAACTGTTCTCGAACGGAAATGAATTAATAGCTTGAAGAAGTTAAGAGAGAATGTAAAGCGTTTTACCAAGTCCCAAGGACTTCACTGATATGGTCAAGCATATTTAGAGGTAGTGTCATGATATCGACACTTCAAGTTAGTAACTGCAGCGGTATTTCCTGAGAGAAAATCGAACTGTTAATATTTAAGCATCAATCTTCTAAAAATAAAATAATCTCTGTATGTTTTACATACTAATAATCATGTAAGATTTTTAAAATTATCTGCAAGAAATGAATATAATTGAGCCTTAGTGGTACCTATGCCTTTCCTAGCACTTCTTTGGATCTGGTGGATGACATTCCTGTTGCTGATACCGGATATGTACAGGAGATAATGGAGGTAATGGAGAGCTTACCAACAAGTCCACTAATCGAAGCTAATCAGTTGCATAATGAGGGTTAAAAACAAGTCTTACTTGTATTCTTTTTAAGAACCATTCGAGTAAAGAATCGTATTTATCTTATAAAAAAGAATACTATAAAAAAACAATCAACTCTTCAAATCTTGTTTGGTATAGTATGATTTAGAAAAATATCTAAAATTATTTTCAATATAATTTTTTGTCACATTATTTTCATTAATGAATTATTTTAATCGGAACGAGAAATACAAAATTTAAACCCTCCAAGAAATTTAAAATACTTAATTAACAAATTGCTGATACAAAAAATGTGCTCCTTTTTTGAGGATAACGGAACGAATTTCTTTAATTAAGTACCAAAAATATAAACAAGTAAAAAAAAAAAGTACTCAAACAAAGAGAAGCCAACTTAAAGGTGTGCACAGAAGTATTATAATTATATTCTGTGTATATATATATATATATATATATATATATATATATGCTATCTATTTATGTATTTTATATATATATATATATATATATATATGCTATCTATTTATGTATTATATATATATATATATATATATATATATATATATATATATATATATTGTAAATATTTTTTAATATGAATAAATGGAGATTTGAAACAAAAAAGAAAACAGGTGTGCCCAAGTTGACCTCAAAATAATTGAAATCGTGATAACAACAAACGTTTATGAAAACTTTTTTGTGATAAATGGTTCAAAATAATAAAAACGATTTTTTTTTAAAATTATTCTTAGGTACTTCCGATAGAGATATCCTTCGTCGTTTGTGTTTCTTTCCCAATCCATAACCCTTTTAGCTTTTCACCATTCGTTTATTTCACCATTTCACTGTTCATGATTTTGCTCTCCGCAATTCCAATTTCTTTAGGGTCCCTATCACATTCCTCGAACCATCCAAATCTTTTTGACAGAGGATTTATAAAATTTCATATTTCATATAGTTCATTATGTTGGACTACCTTATCTAGGTGTCAATATTTCTTCACATCTCCAATTCACTCTTTCATTCATCAACTCTGATTCATGGTTAATGAATGTCATCTGTTTTGGCTTCTCAAAGGAGAACTGTAACCCTACTTTCTCAGCTATTTCCGTAACCCAACAATATAAAAGATTATTTTAATGATCATTTTATATTTAGTCAACATTAATGCAAAGTCAAGCCTCTTTCTTAATGTAGCAGTTTTCGAAAAAACAAAATTGTATTGACGAAATGTGTTTGTCAATACACAAATTGTTTTTTTAACTATGAGCTACGATGTATTTCGATTAATTTGCTAAAGTACAATGTTTATTAATAGGACTCGGATTCATATGTGTTTACATATTTTTAGTTGGATATCATAATGAACACCAGATCAATATACGTTTTAAGGCATTCTGATTCAGCTGAGCCCATTTTTATTTTACATATATTTACATATTTCATTCTAAACACATATTTTACATTTTTCGCAACAATCACGTATTTGCGGATGGATGTTGAGTATATAAGGTTCCAAGAAGCGCAGAATGACAAGTAAGCCAGACAGTTGTTCTTTTCTAGTTTTCGGCGTCGTGCTAAAAACTCCTGACCCCTCAAACCAGAACGGCCTGATTTACTTGAAATCACAGTAGAATAGGCAGCAACAATAAAATTATCAGAATTATTTACTTGCATAATTTCTCAGAATCCCTCATTCCCTATTCCTTAGTCCTTCATATTCTATCTCAATCTCAATCAGTCGCTCTCGCTCAGTATTACCGCAGCCCCTGAGAAAAACCCACCAATACCAAAGAAGGTACCTACCAAAAACAAGGGACCAAGCAAGTTTCCAAATACCTCAGAGAGTTTCCCGATGAGACATTTAAAAGTGATTCTGCCGTATTATATTGTTTGTGTTGCAATGTAGCAGTATCGACTTCACAACGTTCTCTGGTTCATTCCACAAAACCACTGACGTTGAAGGGAGGTACATTGCCTGCCAGTATAGTAATTTGTAGACTAAGTCCCGATTCACCTACACCACAGTTTCTCGTAAATTGTGAGCCCTTAGATAAATGCAACCGCGCTATTATTACACGTTTTTTAGCGACTCCATGTGTTTTCTTTGGGCAAGTGGTGTTTTGCACAAACACGGTCTGCTTTTTTTATCAGACACTGATCCATATTATGGTGAAAGCGGGGGGCTACTTTGATGGTGTTTTATCCGAATATGATACATCTCACATGTATCATATATGCATTTCACCGAGCTGCAGAAATTATCAGACTTAACTATATTGATGTTGACCTTTTACTATCAAATATTAAAAAAAAAAAATTAAATCCCCAAATCGAGTCAAAATTTTGGTGGACCACTTGGTTAGAGGAAGGTCTTGCAATTAATGCAAGAACTTTGAAAAAATTAAAGACCAAACCAGATTCGGACTCGTCTGCAGCATTAGAAAAAGCTGAATACGTGATGAAGAAACCCAGCTTGAAAAACAACTTGGCTTATACACCCTCAAATGCGTGTGCTTTAATTCACTTGATAACAACGCTCGAAACCCAAACCATACCACTATCTGAGGGTGTTGCTACAGTTGAAAACGGTATAAAGAAGCTAGAAGAAGTATCTGGAGAAGTCGGAACCATAGTGAAGAAGGAATTGCACGATGTGTTGAAAATAAAACAGGCTGGAAAGACATGATCCTCATGGTGAAAATCCACAGGGGACTGGAAAATTTAAATATGTATGGTAGATTGTTTTCAACAATTTCAAACAATAAAATTTTGTGACCATAATAATTCCATTTTTAATAAATATGCATACATACATCTAAAAAAATAAAAAAAAAGCATTTTTTCGCTGATTTTACATGTTCTTCACATTTACTTACATATTGTTCAAAGTATATATATATATATATATATATATGCACATATTTAACAATTTTTATTACACATAAATCCGGGCCCTATTTATTAATGATGTCGGTTCCACCGATATATTCCATATTTACTCATGATGTCTGTTGACTTTTATTACATTAATATTACACCCTTACTGCAATTAAATGATTCCTTTTTTTGTAAGAGGACAGTTTATTGTTATTGGCACTAATCAATTACAAATTCCATATTAACTCGTGATATCACGCGTTTATTGCATAGTTAACTACTTTTACTGAGACTAAATGGACCCAAGGTGTTTCTTTTTTTTTTTTTAATAGCAATTTTGTAGTGACCGAAATATCTGGGAAGTAATGGAGTCTGGAGTAATGGGAAGTACACAAATCTAGATATTTCTGCAACTTCGTAATAGTTAATTGGCTTGCTGATAAATTTTAAGGTATTTTAAAGAGTCAAATTAAATGAGGGCTATAATTTTGGACGCCAATAAGAAATATGAAAGCCATTTAAACTTTCTGCATGACTAAATGTGAGGCAGATGTTTAAGTAAACCAAAATTTATTTTTGAAACCAGTCTTACATCAAAACATTAAATTAATTCATTACAACATTAAAAAAAAACTGGCTCGGGGTGTCGTAAATGATGATTGGATGGAAGGGATGATGAAGGGAAGAGAGGTAATTATGGGCGATGTAGCAAATAGGGATCGTGCAAAAGATGGAATTAGCTTAGGCTTTCGGTTGGCCAACTCTCTCAAGAAATTAGGTGAATCGTCTTTCCTCAGGGCGCTCAATCAGCTGGGTTTTCGTATCACAATGTCGTAAAGTATACTTGGAATCCTGGAGAAATGAAAACATAAAGCACGGTTCTCACCTCCCTTCTTGAGAAATAATTGAATTCCCATAAACTTACAGTTCGTGATATTCTTAAGAGTAAAAAACTTATACGATTATAACGTCTTAGGTTCAGTACATGGTAGAGACAGTACTGTTTCAAGGACAAGTTCCACTAGGGATGTGATTAGTCCTATATCACGCTTAACTGCCAGATTTCCCTCCCTATTTCGGAAACCGAATTAATAGTGGCAGAGTGAGCCTCAGGAGGGTCCCACATCCATCCTAGATTAAATAAAATCTGCCTCAACAGGATTCGATCCCTAGATATCGGACCGGCAACTGCTCTTTTACAATGTTTCTAAAGAGAAACAAATATAAAAAACTTTCCTAATTAATTATCCATTAAATTAATAAATTGTCATCATTATCCTTTAACAATATCGATATACAATGAATTATTGTTAGGCAGTTACGGGTGGTAAATTAATACAAAACAAAATCTGACAAGAATTATTTTGAAACAATAATCTCCTTTGTTTTAACTAAGCTTTAATATTTTTGCTAAATTGATAATAAATAAATAACTGCTAGGTGATAGAAAGTATTGAAAAAATTTTTAAATTATTTAGGTACATACCTGAAAAACATAATAGTACTTCTTAGTATTACATTTTGCTTTTTATTATTTAATTTGGAACATGAAAGTGATCCATTCCTCGCGGTATCCAGCGAAGCTCCTCCAGTTTCTTGCCCCAATCCTTCTCAAATCTTCCTTCAAATCATCCATCCACCGACGTCTGGGTCTGCGCCTTTTTTTTTTTCCTTTCCGTGCACCATTTAACATCATTTCAAGCAGCCTGTTGGGCTCCATTCTTTCCACGTGCCCTAACTATCTTATTGCTTCTTACTCACCAACTGAGCTCTTCTTATTTTGTATTACAAAAGCTTTCCTTTCCTAGTAAGACTTTTGTATCGGAGAGCATTTTGTAGGACCTAAAACATCTGGTTCCTGCTAGCATTCTACGCTTAATTTCAGCTTCCAAATCGTACCTCTTCGTCACTATCTCTCCCAAGTACATCGCCACTAAATAACCTAGATAAGACTAAATCTACGTTTGTTTGGTCATTCATCCGTATTTTATTGAATTTCATAGCTTAAGACATCTATAAATCCTCCTAATATCCGTCATAGTCCCTCACTATTGTTATTTAAATCCTTGCTTTTCTAACATATCCAGCTTCCCAAAAAGATGCTCTCTAAGCAGGTTAGTCATTTTCTTAGAATTTAATGTATTGAATATTTCATCGTGATAACTTTAGTTCTTTTAATTTTGTTTTTTAAGAAGAAGTACATCATGTAAAGAAATTATTGCATGTAGCTCATGCACTTAACAAAAGCTATGGACTTATCTATTCTCTTTAATTTAAGTTAAGATTTGTATTGTATATTTACTTATTATTATTTTTTGTTTGAATATTTTTTTAAAAATTGTTTTCTGTCACTTTTTACACATTTATGATTTGTAACATTTAGCCTTCTGGCCAGATAAATATTATATTTCTTTTTTTGTTTATATTTGTTATTCTAAAGGGACTTAGTCCCAGAATAAAGTTACTTTTCTATTCTGTTCTATTCTAATGGGATATCATCTCAGACTTAAGAGTATAATCTTCAATGCTTGTTTAAACTATTCTAGTAGCTCAGTTGTTTTTTATTTTAAGGCTCAGTTGTCATCAACCAGTCATCAACACCTTTTCCTCTGATTATAATTTTTGTTTTTGCAAGTTGGACTTTAGATACACGCTTATTACCACAGCTCCAAAATTAGTGCAATTCAGCCTCTCCCGCCATTTAGTGATAAACTATCCCTTTAATGGCAGAATCATGCCAAAACAATTATTTTGAACCCATGGTTTGCATAAATATTGATAATTATCCATTTACAGCGGTGTCTTAATCGGACAGTGACTGGTGGAGAAGTAATGGATGGGTAACGAGACTAAAGGACACGATCACCAAACTAGACCGTCACGAGATCTTTCCGACTTGTTGAGCGAATTTTAAGTATGTATTTTGTTAATATCACTTATAAATGTTTAATAATGTAATTCAACGAGGTACTATTAATCATATAAGCCTTGTTCATCAAGTAATTATTGGTGGTTTAATTACAGGATATTGATATCGATACATACGAGGGTATTATTTATCGACCCGGGAATTGGTAATTATCAAGAAATGATGAGGTCTACATGAATATCAACTATAACATGATCCTTACCTTTAAAGGTAACGCCGCGGGTAACCTTTGCCCACAAAACGATGTCTTAATTTTATATCTTTCGGAACGAGAAGGAATTCGGAACATGAATCAGCATAATAAAATACCAAATTAAATTGAGGTATCGATAACAGGAAATTATTAATGGTCAATGAAACGCCACTAGATGAAGTCAACCTTGGTCGTGTTTCGTATTCAAGGCTTCGGCTGATATGTCTCAGGTGCGGGATTGAATTAAAAATTATGGTTTCTTTTAAATTTTCAACATTCGGGGTGAAATTAATCAATCAAATAATAACAAAAATTAATTATAGATTTATGCCTGTCAATAAAAATCAGTAATTTCACGATAATATATCACGGATGAAGGCATTCTAAGTAATAATTGAAATTATCATCCAGTTTCTTTTTTCTTTCTTTCTTGAGTCTTCTTGCATAATATACATGGTCAGAGCAAATTAATTACTTTTCCGGTAATTTCTGTATCATTTGAAATAGATAAATATATACATTTGTTACTGGTTATTCAAATACACAACATTGGTTTATATCGCTTTACGTTAAACGGTTAAATAAGTATTGTTTTCAGTCCAGACATTATATAATACTTAATTATTCACTGAACGAGTTTACAATTTGTAAAGACAAAATAATCCATATGTAATTTCTTTTAATGACAGATCCCTTTCTCAGAGCTATAATTTTTAAAGTTTAATTCCTTGTTACTTATTTAAAATGTTAATCATTGATAGTCAGGAAAACATGAAGAAACCACTGATATCATAATTATTTATCTTTAAAGAAATTATTCTTTTTTTCAAAATTTTTGAAAAGACATTTTAAATAATTTTATATAGTAAATAGGAGTAAGTTTTAATGAATGAATTATGGGTTTATTTGAAGTCCTCCTTAAAAGTAATAAAAGAAACTACACAAAATGAATAGGGATACCATCATCTTTATGGAATTCACTCGGCCTAATATTTTCATTATAAACTGTAATGTATAATTATAACTATTTTTATTATAATATTTTATAAAATTATTACTCTCCCTCTCTCTCTCTCCCCCTCTCGCCTTTCCTCTCTCTCTGTAACAAATTAAGCAAGATAGGAAAATCATAAGAAAAGTCTAATAAAAACCACAGTGAAAATTTTTGACATTTATAACTATTACCTTCCAGGGCATTTGTTTTAAATCCTGAATGTAATTTTTCGAAGTCTATACCTGTATAACATAAAAAATCTGGGGAATTGTTCATTTTTTGTTATTCACTTTGCCAAGCGTTGTTGTTATAAACTGCATTACTATTTATTAAATAATTTTTAGAAGTTGCTTACTGAAGGAAAATTAAATTAAGGGATTTTGATAAATAACTCTAAATATAGAGAGAGCGTTTTTATATATCTAGTTTATCAATAATTTCGTGCTATTCACCGTCAATAGTTGATCATTTATAACAATGTTCTTGGTTGACTTACTGATTAACTGTTTATCTATTAGATCTATATCTGCTATGTAAAATATAATGAAATTCGTCCTGGAAAAAATAATTTTAATTGTATTGAACAAAGAAACCTTCAAAAGGCTTCTATTGGATCTAGATCCATTTTTATTACTTTTTCGTTTAGTGTCAGTGAACATTATTTGTTTTTAATATATGGAAAAATTGATCCTCGTTACAATATTAAAAATACTTTTAAGCTGGAAACGCAAATTTTAATTTAATTTAGGAATCTTTTTTCTGCAATACATTAATAGTTTAATAGTTGTGCTAGGAGTCAACCAATCAAATAATAACAAAAAATATACACCTGCTATAGGCCTTAGGTTTCGCCCAACTTTTTTTCTATCAATAGGATTTGAATAGGTGCCAGTTCAAGAAGAAAAAAATAAGGAAATGTAATAAAAAAAAAAAAGACATCTACAATAGATCTTTCCGCCGCCTTTTAAATCGATCGCTACCATTGTCACATCGAACATAAGTGCTAATTGGCACTATACGTTCCGTGGCGTCGTGCCAATGAGACCGCGGGCGATGGCTATCGCTCCATTGCTCCAGCCGTGGATACCGCCAAGATATCGTCGAGATACACCATAGATATCTCCACGCCGCACGTGGTAATTTAGCCCGCTTCTCTCTGACTCATTGCCGCATTAACACGGCGACCTTAGCCATACATGGATCGCAGCACTTTACATGCGTATCCTAAAGCGAGGTGTGAAAAAGAAAGATATGTTACCCGCTTTGAACATTCCTCAGGATACAATTATCGTTTTCCCATTAGCCGAGAAACTTAAAAGAACTCTTAAAATCGGTTTAGATTGCGGTGGATTGAAACACTTAAAAAGATTTAATGCCATGAAACACGAATCGGTGATCTTTGACTTGTTTCCATTATAAAACGGAAAAACACATATTTTGGTTTTTGAAAATTCCCTTTTTTTTAAAAAAAAGATCAAAAACGTTTAAGTAAGCAATAAACTTGTTTTTCTTCTTCTTTCATGATATAATACATATTTATATAATAATTTTTGTGTAATATTATTATATGAGTCATGGTAAAGTAAAATATTCACAGGGAAGAAAATGGTTAAAAGGTTGGAGAAATAATTCCTTAAATACTGATAAACTATTTATTCGACACTTACGTTTTGACCACATTGCAACTATTCTTCAGGGCTGTATAGACATAATTTTAATTTATTTTGTAATTTAAACTATTTCTGCTTGTTTGCTTTACTCTAATAGTTTGATTTTTATATATCATTTTATTTATATGTTTATTTGGATAATTTCCTCTTTTCCAATGTTTTCATATCTTGTCTATACAGCCCTGAAGAAGGCCTGCAATGTGGGTCGAAACGACGGTTTCTCGTAAATAGTTTATCAATATTTAATAAATTAATACTTTGGTTTCCCACGGACCATTTTCTTTTTTCTAAGGTAAAATAATATTTTTCCGATAATTTTCAAATAAATTACATATTTCAAACATATATAATTAAAAAGGTAAGGACATTTGTTCTGTTTCAATGAGTTTGGTATGACACTGTATGTTCATTGTTATCTGAAACTCTCTATGCAATTTTTTAAATAAAATTTGCACAACTTTCAAACATCTTACAGGAATGGCATTGTTGCGAAAAGATTTGTTTTTTTTTGTGGCTATATGCTATATGCTAGGCTCTATGCATTAAATAAGCTTTTGTATTTATGTTGTTTTTTGTTGGCTTTTCAGTGTACAGTGTTTATTTTTGTTTAACTGCCTGTTATGCGCTACTATAAGTGTAATTAATTTCCTCCCTCGCATCGAAATTATTAGCCTCTGAGGCCTCTATAGGGCATACAATTATATACACACCCGCAATGATAATTGTCGGTTTCTCGGAAATATGAACAAGTATTTGGCGCCCAATCAGGAATGTTAATAAGCAAAACCTAGGTGGGCAGTCAGGCCATTAAAGATAATTTGATTATAGGTCAAATTTTTGAAATAAAAAAAACCTATACCACTACAGCCTGTGAACGGGTCTGGGGTTTAGTTCATTAGAGACTGTATAGTACTGCTTCATGGAGAGCGGTTGTACACAAGGTGATTTGTCCTAGTTCACGCTCATCCGCCAGATTTTCTCCATATTTTGGGTACTTTATAGAGACTAGGTGAGCCGCAGGAGGTCCTAGATCCCTATCCGTCCACTAACAGACTAAATAAAAGTCTTTCCAGCAGCGGGATTCGAACCAGGATTTTCGGTATAACAACTCAGTACTCTATCACTGAGCCACTCCTCTCCCTTTTTTGAAATTGGCAACAGGTAATCAGGTAAATAAATGATGCGGAAATCGACAATGACCGGACAGTGAAATTTTTAAGACAATTTATTCGCAAAAGTTAGTCACAATCAAGAAAAAACTGTTCATCACTTTTTTTCCATTTTTCCCTATCATGATTGATATTTGGGTTGGAAAGTCAACACATTTTTCGAAATACAGGGTACGAAACGTGCCTCAACATTCACTACATTCCATTTTATTGTGAACTTTCTATTTTGCATGCTCCAGCCTGTTCTTTGAGAAGGTGATAGTAGCTCGATAGAAATGTCAGAAACGAACTCAACACACGAGAGCTTAAGCAACAACATTAATTTACGACTATAAACAAAACACTGTAAAATTGGATCGGGATTGGCTATTAAAAATACTTTTTAGAAAAGATGAGTAGGCTATTATAAGACATTTCCGAAAAAACTTTCCGAGTTTCTTGGGAACTTTTCTGTTCTTAATCCGTTGGTTGACATTTGTCTTGCGTAGATCCGTGGAAGAAATCACGACTAGGAGTCTGATAATAGGTCAGATTCTTACCTCACATAGATTGGACAGCTGTTCAAGTTTGTGTAGTTAAAACCAGATGAGACAAATTATTAAGTATCCTACTGGCTTCTGTATACAGAAGGTATTGTAGTAGATAATGTAAGTTTAAAAACAAATTAATTTATATCAGACTGCAGACCACGCAGTTAAATTGAATATTTAATAACTATAGGACAAGTTGTAAAAGTATAGGACAAATTGTAAAAGTATAAGAAAATTTTTTTTGAATATTTTTTTTGAAAAGAAAAGTTATGGCCAGAACCGGGACTCGAACCCGGGTTTTTCGGGCCACCCTGGCACGTTTCTCGGCCAGCCCTATCAATTCTTTTCACCGATCCTATATCTCCGTGTTTTCGCAATTTGCGATGTATACACGGAGAGAATGTTAATTGAACATTACGTTATTTTTTGATCTTGTTGACTTCAAGTCATTAATATTATTATAATTTATTTAATTGATATATGATATAATTTTTTTAAATATTTTATTTGAAAAGAAAAGATATGTCCAGGATCGGGACTCGAACCCGGGTTTTCACCTCTCCGTGGTGACGCCTGAACCATCTCGGCCACCCTGGCACGTTTCCCGGCCAGCTCTAACAATTCTTTTCACCGATCCTACATCTCCGTATTCTCGCAATTTGCGACGTATACACGGGGAGAATGTTAATTGGACATTACTTTATTTTTATATTTCCGTGAACACAGAGATGTAGGATCGGTGAAAAGAATTGATAGGATTGGCCAAGAAACATGCCAGGGTGGCCGAGACGGTTGAGGCGTCACCACGGAGAGGTGAAAAACCCGGGTTCGAGTCCCGGTTCTGGCCATATCTTTTCTTTTCAAATAAAATATTTAATAAAAAGTATATCATATAACAATTAAATAAATTATTATAAAAGAAATTGTTCGTTTGTCTCGTTTAACGTCACTTAATGCTGCCATGGCTAATTGGACGATGCTGCAGTAGGAGTCCTAAGGGTTTCGTATCAAGGAATAATTAGGGTAGGAATATTTAATGAGTATCTGGCTCGAGAACTCCATTTTAAATCACATCCGAAGGACGGAATAACTAAGGATTTTTTACTTCCTTTAAAGAATCCTAAGGCCACCAGCACAGCTGCGAACCACGATCTTAAGCATGGTAGATTGTTATGCCAACCAATACAACAAAGGTGACCCCTCTGTTACTATATGTTTATGTGTTGTTAGTTATTAAAAATTGAATATTTAAAAGGACAAACTGTAGTAAAATATAATAATAGTATGCAGAATAAGTATCGTATATGATGTAAAACTATATTTTTATCAACGATCATTATGTATATTGCAAATTTGGATTGTAGAATTAAAGATGACGCCTCTTCAATGTATTCTTTATACCATAATCTTTATACATAATACTTGTATGCATAAATACAGTAAATAAAAGTTTGGAACAACATTTAAGTGTTGATATCATGATTACTGCTAGTGGGATGTCCCTCATCTCTGGGGGGGAGGATATAACTAAAATCATAATTTGAAATTTTAAAGGTAAAATTACAAACATATTTATGGCCAATAGCGAATTCGGTTAATACAAATACTATTCTAAGAAATTGTGGGGATATGGAGATCAAGAGATCAAGAGAAACCTAACCAACCATGGAAACTGCATTTCTCTGAATTCCATGGTTCATCGCACTGTATCAAATGGTATAATTTAATTTGTATATAAAGCAAAAGAAGAGCGAAGAATATCAAATATGAATACTAAATTGATCTGTAATTTATAATCTAATGTAAATCAAATATTTAAATATACCATGCCGAGGTGCATTATGAGTGCTGAACAGTAACTCACGACTGTCTTTCCGTTCCGATTAGACAAGATTTCTGTTTCAAGATCTCACTTGACCTACTTAATTAGAAGGTTAATTAATTTTCGAGAGGCGTCAATTATAAACAATTACGAAAAAAATGTAAAGTTTGGCCAAGGACGTTAATAAAAAAAGATAACAAAAACTGTTTCTTCATTTTAGGCTCCTCCCTTTCTCCCTTTTTTTCTTCCGATGTCAATGACAGCTTACGGATTTGAAGCTGACAACTATGAAAGTCATAAATCCCTGTTAACAAAGCTATTCCCAATACCATTGCCAAATTTTCGTGATCTCGTACCAGACTGTTTTACTAATGTTAAAAAAGACAAATTTTTCGACTTCACAGCTCCCTTTTCATCATTAAAGTCAGTTTGCATAAGACGGAGTTATTGTATATTATAGAATAATTTATTCTATATACTTATAGAAATAGTAATTAAATGTGGAAATATTGTTTATATTTATACGACGAGAAACATTGTCGTATACTTGAAGACGTAGTAATTAATTATTTTATAACATATCATACACATACACAAGATTAAATTAAGTTGATCAATTTGGATTCAAGGAGTTAAATAATATACAATAAAATGAGATTGATGTAGAAAAAATTAATGGGAATGGTAGGATTTCAGGGCATTAACGAAAAGAAGACGGGAAGAGAGGAAAAAGGTACATAAATAAGTACCAAAATGTACACATTTTCCATTATTGCATTCTTTTTTTTTTCATACCAAAACTCACAATTATTTTAATTTTCGAGGATATTAAAAAGTAAAAGAGTGAAAATTTAAAACTTGTTACATGACTCGAAGCGACAACCAAACGAACTGGTGCAGAAGACCCTAATGAAGAAAGTTACGAGAAAAAATATATAAGACTATAATACGATAAAAATAAGACTATGTCCCTTTAGAATGAAAAATATGAACAAAAAAAGAAACATAATATTTATTTGGCCAGAAGGCTAAATGTTACAAATAAAGCGAGTAAAAAGTGATAAAAAACAATTTAAAAAAAATACTTAAACAAAAATAATAATAAGTAAATAAGCAGTAAAAATCTTGACGAGATATTAAGCAATTAAAGAGATTAGACAAATCCATAGGTTTTGTTAAATCCATGAGCTAGCATGCAATAATTTCTTTACATGATGTACAGCTTCTTAAAAAACAAAATTAAAAGAAATAAATAACACAATGAATTATTGTATACAATGCAATCTAAGCAAATTACTAACCTGATTTCCATGTGATCCACCTGAGCCAACAATTATAGTTGATTAGAGAGCTTTTGTTTGGGGGATGAGGTGTTGTTGGAAAAACATGAATTTGAGTGAGGATAATATGAGCTGTTATTTTTAAAGTGGTATAAGTCCATTTTTTTCATATTCACGGAACCTAAAGGTTTCCATTTGAATTACGCTAAAAATATGGGGAAACGGAGAATGTTGTTATCACTTAGCACTAAACAAAGAGTGTTGTTTTAAACCATAATAATAATCATTAAAATAATTTACAAGTATAGATAGATCCTAATGGACTTGTACCACTTTCAAAAATGATATCACCTATAATGCAGAGGGCCATTTGCATGTAAATCCTTGTGTTTTTAAGGAAAGATATACTTTTAGGAGTTAATCTATCACACCATTGATTTTTTTTTTGTTTTCAAAACTACATTAGGTAATTCTTTCTCAGATTTTCGTTTCGAGTCGACTCAAAACAACTTAATTTTAACTTTTTATTCGTTTCATTTTTAACGCTTTCCAAAAATACAATAAAAAGTTATCGCGGGCTTCCGTACGGAAAAGATAATGTAATTAAGGTTAAAGAGTCGGTTTCGTTAATCATTTCCTGTAGAAATGAATGTTTCAAGAGATATATGATATATGTTTGTTGGAATGTTAGTTGAAATTTTTATTTCTTGATGAATGATTACCGAAATCTACTCATTACCCATAATTACATTAACTTTTACATGCTAAAGCTCACGATAACTTGTATTTTTGGAATATATTAAAAATTAAATAAATAAAGAGTTAAAACTTGTGTTAAAACCTACGGAACAGATACCCTACATTTGAATATAGATCAGCCTGTTGTAAAGCCAAAAAGTTAAACGAAAGTAAAATGATTACATACAGCTCAAAATGAATGGGACAGCGATTCCTTTTATTATATTTTTAAATATACAAGTGTATAATTTGAAAACTGCAGACGGTTATAACTTTTCCTAACTAGGGCTATAAATAACGAGGGTAGGCAGTTATCGACTCGAGGCATTCACACACTGCCATCATTAACCTTTCTCTGATTCATCATTTTCCCGGGAATCGGAGAAGCGTTCGGGTTTCCTGGGTGCTACCCGATGATTTAATTCAATCTAGATTCGAGATTGATAGGGAATCCAACATAATACCTGTAATTTGGGAAGAGGTGGGGCGAGGCCGCTGGTGAAGTATGCTTCGCTATAAATCCGGATAACTCAATACCTACAAGGATTAAGTCTACTTAGTTGGAACGAATCCCCTTCTACATATGTTAGGATTTGCCTCGAAATATGCATACGTTCATACAGATGTTTAAGCAATAAAAGCTGCTGAGTGCAACAGTCCGTTTTTCAAAATGGGTATAACTGATCAATTGGCGTAATCTTTTTAAGCACCCTGGTATTATTGATTCTAATACACGATTAAAACAATCTTTTAATGCGTAATCGGTAGCGATAGCCATGCCACTACTCTTTTGTGGAATCTATGGTAACTAGCTGCTTATTATTATAATTTTAAATACGTATGGATTAGAATTATTAAAATTAATCTGTTTTTAATTACATATCATTTAAAACTATTAAGTAATTTGGTCACATTTTCGATCTTGAGATAAAAATATAAATCCAGAAGTTATACTGGAGATACTTCTGTACCTCTACAACCCGTGAAGGGTGTTGTGTTTAGTACATAATAGTAAGAGAGTTATAGTGTATCTAAGACAACGGTTGTGCAGGGAAATGATATGTCCGAGATCACACCCCACTGCGAGGTTTTCCACCAATTAAGATTACACACGTCATTGAGGCTGAGAGAGCCTCCAACCACGGCTATTAACAGTTAAATAATGTATCTGCCACATCCTGATTTGAAAATTATTGTAAGCTTTTATTAATATTTCTAATTATATTTGAAAGACTGAAAAGACAAGAAACTGCTCGACGTTTTCGCCTACTTCAACATTTACCGGACAAACGTTCAAAGCTCCCAATTAATTACAAAATACTCATTTACAAGACAGTTATCAGACCTATTTGGACATACGGAGTTGAGCTTTGGGGCTCTACTAAACCATCCAATTCATCTCGTATCCAATTCTTACAATCCAAAATCCTTCGTAAAATCCTCAATGCTCCTTATTATGTCACAAACAAACTCATCCATCATGGTCTTAATATCCCATATGTTGCTGATTTGGCCCAAACTAGATACCTATCTTTCCATGAAATGCTCCATACACACTTGAATCCGCTAGTCTCTCAAGTTGCTTCCCATAATATTCCTGATAACCCTCCGTGGCGTCTGAAAAGAAGATGGCCTCAAGACCTTCTACTACAGAACTTTATTGCAGTGCTATCAATGGATAGTTTCTCCACAAGTGTTTTTTTTTTCATGTCCTTTGTTCGCACAGCAGATTTACTTGATGTAATATAATTACAGTTGTAAATATCAATAAATTATTCTATTCTCTAAAAATTATGTTTGACACAATTTTACAAGAAAGGCTGTTACCCGTTTTTATTTTTTAAATTTTTTTTAAGCCATAAAAATTCTTATTTATGTTATTACTCTGTTTTCGTTCCATGAATTTTTTTTCAATGTTCAGTCCAAGCTCAATTCTTCCTCACCTTTTCTTAAATGGAAGTGAGTAAAAAGAACATGAAGAAGTTGAGAGAGATTGTAACGTGTTTTACTTAGTCTTAATGACTTCTTCGAAGTGGTCAAGCATATTTAGGGATGAACCCCAGGAGGATCGCCAGACCCCCAAATACAGGTGATAAAAGTTAAATTATTTATCAGCCACAGCGATATTTGAACACGGACTCTTCGGCTGGTTCGGTAACTCATCACTCTCTCCTCTGAGCTACCCCACTCCAAAATAGTCTAACTGTTAGATAAAATATTCTGATATTAAAAGGTTCAAAATAGAAATCAGAAAATTCGTTTCCTTCAAAGGATTTCCCTAAGTGATATGCTCGGTTATAAACTGTTCAGGATTTGACTGATTATAATTGATACAATTGCAGCTTCGTTCCATTAAAAAGTATTTTGCTAAATTTACTTTCTCAAAACAAAATAAATTATTTGCCATTCCAACAACCTAAGGATTATAAACGATAGTTATATAATGATTTACTTTAACACCACTTATATACTACTAGTTGTTAGCGAGACTATTATGATGCGGCTATAGTTAGACACACTTTAACTCATTATCATATTTTCCCATTAAAATAAATTTTTTTTATGAATTAGTGTCATAATAAACTGTCTTTATATTTCATGTTTTTTGGCTATCATTTCGGTAGGTAGCGTCTTTAGAATGCTTGATAACGGATGCAGAAAATATCATAAAATTTCATAATTCTTATTCCAAACATAAAATACATTACATGATTATAACCTGCCTTCCAACTGTTCCACAACACCATAGGTATTTAGCAACAGTTTTCTGTCTTACCCGGATACTGGTATATATATATATATATATATATATATATATATATATATATATATATATATATATGTATATGTATGTATAGGATCTGCAGACCCTTTATAAAGTCGGTACCTTTAATTGAGGGCAAAACCTGCCGGTTGAGCATGATTTCGGCTCCTAGCCCAACCGTTCGATTAGAAACATCGTAGAAACTCATAGTAATTATAAGAATGTAAGACTACAACATTCTTCATCATCTGCTGAACCCAAATAATCTTCATATGTTAAAGTGGAATAGGTTTACGCATGTGCCATCGAGATTGTATTGTCCATGGTCTCACAAGGTTATTCATGGTGATTTTCAAGCTATTGTTAATTTTAAATACTCTAAGATGTGTTGGAAAAAAAATCTTTTTCGTTCCATTACACATATAACTGATATTGGGCGCGTTCAAACAACTATTTATCGAAGTAGTTAATTGGTGTCAACATTTAATGAAGTTCAGGTTACAGATGTTAGTCGATACACGGAATCAAGAAGACTGCTAATGCCCTAGAATTGGACCCAGAAGGTGGTTCAAGGATTGCCTAAACATTAGAGGACTCTTAAAGGAGGCCGTTTCGGTTCTTAGTCTGGAACTGCCATTAAATTTGGATCTATCGATTTCAAGGTCGGCACGTGTGCTCTATTTCTCTAATCCCATCGGATTTTTTTTTCTAAATATATCCAGAAGATATATTTTCTTGGCATTTAAACACGGCATTTGGCTATTTTTAAAAGCTCGATAAAGCTACCATAACTTATCTGCGATTCTCAAAAAAAACAATAATGTTAAACTCTTTATATTGCTTAATTGAAATAGCTCTTTATCGAATTATGGTAGTCGTATATTGTTAGAGAAATGATGATTTAATTCATTCATATCTTCTTCTAGTTTTCTATTTTGCAGTGAAAAAAAGAAAATTGAAAAGTATATTGTATTATGAACTTCGGTATATAAGAAGATTGGTTTCCAGATGACTCTTCATACAACCATGGGAGAAAAAAAATTAGAAATTCATTTTATTCATGATGCTAACAATAAAAATGATTCTGTAAGAAATAACAACCAACGGAAAGGTGTATTTGCAATAGGATTTCAAGAGAATGTTTCAGGATTATTTATTTTGATAGGAGTTATAAAAATTAATTTAAGTTACTGAAAAATCCTCCGAGACCTCGAGATCGTAGATGTCACCTTAAATATCCCTATCCTAACTAAGACAAAACTTAGAACTCCTACTGTACCGTTATACGATTAACCAAAGTATCATATAATCACGTTAGGTAAATATATAAAAATAAAGTAACATACCAACAAATTCAGAAAGGCTGATTAAAGTTGAATGTCCCTTAAAATGAGAATTTCATTTTTGGGTTACCTTAAAAAAATATTTAAAAAAAATCATTATACAATTCAATTATGAACATTGAAGTCCAGATGACCTCTCTTACAATCATAGAAGATTAAAAATTAGAAATTAATTTTATCTATGATGCTAACAACAATAATTATTATGTAAGAAATACGAGTAGTAAACAACGGAAACGTATGGATCTGAAATCGGAATTTAAGATAATGTTTTAGGATTAATAATTTTGAAAGGAGTTTGAAAAATAAATTGAAGTGAGTAAAAAATCTTTCGAGACCACGGGATCTTATGATATCACCTTAAATATACCTATCCTGGCAATGTACCTAAATATACCTGGATAGGCACAATTTACACATTATTGTCTGGTTAACAATAGCAGCATAAAATGATATTAAATGAATTAATAAAAATATATTGACATAGCGACAAATGAAAAAAGTGCTTACTAAAATTGGATATTCCTAAAAATGTGAATTTCCTTTCTGGGTTCTCTTAAAAAGCTTCCTAACCTTTACGCAACATTTTATCCCGTACATCTTCAATATCCCACGAACAGGAATCATGTAAACATGGCAACTAATGTTAGAGAAGAATTGGTCGACTGTATCTTCTAATGTAAGGAAGAAATAGTTCCCCAACTATTTCCCAAACACCCCCGTGCAGTCAATCAAAGCACCTAAATTAGTGTAACTTATTTATTATGTGCCGACGTTTCGGCCTGCAATATAGGCCATCTTCAGGGCTAAGAGAGAGAAACAAACAAAAATATATAAAAACCTTGCAGTAACAAGAATATATAAAGTGGTACAAGAGTGGAAATTAAAATAGTGACTAGATATGATGAAATAGTGAATAGATATATGATAAATAAAGAATGAATATAAGAGTGGTTACAGAATATAATAATAAATAAACTAGAGAAGAATTGGTCGACTGTATCTTCTAATGTAAGGAAGAAATAGTTGGGGATGCAGGCAATCAAAACACCTAAATAAGTGTAACTTATTTATTCTTATTCTTCTAACTTATTTATTATTATTTATTATTATTATTATTATTCCTTACATTAGAAGATACAGTCGACCAATTCTTCTCTAACATGAATCACATGAACCACAATAAGCGGGGCCATACACAGAACTTCTCTTCTATATCATTACGTCGCAGTACCAGAATACAGAACCAAAACATTCTTGCTACTCCTTCTACTACTTCCCGACCTCCGCATCTAGATCTTCATCATCTACAATTTTATTTTTATCTATCACTATTTTAAGTTTATTATATTCTGTAACCACTCTTATATTCATTCTTTATTTATCATATATCTATTCACTATTTCATCATATCTAGTCACTATTTTAATTTCCACTCCTGTACCACTTTATGTATTCTTGTTACTGCAACGTTTTTATATATTTCTGTTTGTTTCTCTTTCTTAGCCCTGAAGATGGCCTACATTGTAGGCCGAAACGTCGGCACATAATTAATAAGTTACACTTATTTAGGTGTTTTGATTGACTGCACCCCCAACTATTTCTTCCTTACATGGCAACTAATGTTCCTCGAATCGTTTAATTAACCCAAAAGAGAAAGAGACGTTTCGTCAGCTCCCGATGGAAGGCTGACGGCTGGATGGATTTATTTGAAGAACGATGGAAAGTAATTAGTACAACGACCTGGCGGAGCGGTGTAGCCGGTGTTTCCTCACGTTATTACCCAAGGAGCTCGTGTAAAAATCGTTAACCATCACTTATAGAGCATCTTGGGAGTTTGATTGTCCGGCATTCCCTAATTTCTGAAGAGTTAATTCGCTCGAGCCTTGAACTAAATATGTTTAATGGGTTTCAGGCGTTTAGGTCCATTTATTTTCTGGTAAATTAATTCATCAGGACGCATAATTAATCAAACATTAAAAGACAGACTTCATTAATTTTCCACTATTACAACAACTATCAATAGAATCAAGCGAATAATGAATTTAGGCATAACCATGCACTGGGCGGCAATGACCCGATAATAGTTGTAGTTTTTTATTAGTAGTCCAAGTAAATACCCAAATTATTCTGTAGAATTAAAGACAATTCTAGGTAGAAAATACAGTTCTTATTCTATATTTCTTTATTTTCTATGAAAGCAATTAGAATGGAATAAAATTAAAAATAATATTAAATATATTTAAATATTTAATTAAAATACTACAATACATACCAAAATCAGCATAATTGACACAATTTGAGGAATAAAGACCTCTAAAAAACCTCAAAATCGCAAGTAATACGAGCAATATGTAAACAATGCAACACGAGCTTGCTGGTATGTAAACAATGTAACAATGCTGCCAGACAATGACATCAAGCAGTAATGTATAGAGGCTGGGTGAGCCCCAGGAGGCTACTAGAACCCGTAGGATCCATCTCCGGCTGCTAACAGATTAAATAAAATTTGCCAGCTGGTGGATTCGATCCCGGGAACGGCAAGGTAACTGTACTATTCAGCCACACCTCTCCTCTAGCATAAACATGAAAATACTTAAATTTAATTGGAACAAGTGCCAACTGAAAACAAACTTTAAATGGTTGATAATGTATTACAAACATTAAAAAATGTTTCATAAATTATGATTTAATTAAAAAAGTCAAGTGTCAATTCGCTCTGTTAATTTAGCTTCTCACAGTTCAATAAGACAAGATTTCAATTGCATAAGTGAAACTAGTTCCATTCCAATTTACTATATTTGATATGGAACCAGCTAGATACTAACCTGCACAATCCCTTGAAATTTAAATATTTAAGAAAATCGGATGGACGAAAGTAACTGTTAGCCCCTTCTCATGGAATTTCTATCGAATGGGCTTGTAGCCAGACACAGCATCAAACTTGCCTAAAACATAAAACGATAATAAAAATTTCTTGATGAAGAGAATAAAGGAAGCAAACCTTTGATAATATTATAAGTATATAAAGTGATAGTATATAAAGTCTATATTATCTAAATACATAACATTCATGATTTGTATTAGTAATTACTATGACTCTGAATGGTAAGTTATACATTTTTTAAATTTTTCTTAAAATCCTTATAAAATAACTCAAAAAGTAGGGCTTTTCTAGCTGCTATATAGACGTCAATCATAAGCACATCAACAGAATCAGAAAACCGGCAATCAGCTGAGATCTGTTCTATGACTTTTTCACAACAAGCAAAAGAAAAATACTATGTCACTCGACATTCAAGATTACGAGGAACTCGAGTGCAGAAGTGAAAGAGACGTGCAGTGTCAGCACCAATCAGTTGCGACTTACTTTAACAACTTGACAAGAGATCATAGTGACCTTGCTATCCCTTGACTTCCATTACCCCAATTTCTCATCCTTAACCTTACTGATGTCCGTGGGTACATTCGAATGCAGCTGAAAAATAACACCTCACTTATGGCAGCCATCGTACAAATCTAAAACATAAAGTATTGTTGATAATTCCGATGCACTTCAAAGGAACTATTTTACAACACGCGGATTGGACAATTAAGGAACATATACAGACAATAGATAGACAGATGGGTTTTATGAACTTCAATAATGATCTTGCAGCACAATGTTCCGGTAAAAATAATTTAAACATACTCAAAAGCCTTAAAGGAGTTGAATGTGGGATCGACGTCGTAAGCAATGAGATTTTCGTGCAAGGAAGAAGTGGTCTTGGACAATGCTACGTCAACTGCTGAATTAAGGGATGTACATATATTAATTCTAATTGTGTCCATATATTAATTCTGCAGTCTCTGTGAATAAGTGGTTAAGTCGAACTTTGTCCAAAGTGAGTAAATTGTATCGAGGGAAGTGAATTCGTGCTATTTGGTCAAACAAATTCATTAAAAAAAAATTTGAATTTAATTTCATTATAATAAATATTTATTGACAGAAATAAACGTGCCATTTGGCACATATTGTATCTGTGATCTACTTTCGAAAACCTCCCCTAAGGGATGTACGTGGAAGCATTAATTGAGAAACCTTCCATTGAAGGCACTCCAAACGTGATTCATCTCTCTGCAGTAGATCCCTGCTCCGGAGAAGTTTCAGTCTCCTTGTCCGATGGTGTGGTAAGTTTGGGTGTCAAGCGAGTCATGAATTTTTTTGTAGTATTTCTTGATCGTATCACTATGTTCAGGTTGTCTTTTTTTTTTTGCTTAATAAGCATTACTATGGCTATATTAGCAATGTGAAAGGGACAATGATTGATATAATGAAAGAATTTTGCCCAAAAGATTTAAATGGTATGTAAGTCAGATTTTTTGCCTGAGACCCAAGCAATTTTTTGACTTGCGTGGCAGAAGTCTGTAAAGGTAAAATTCGACTTAAATTTAATCCCGTTTTAAGTTTTTTTAAAAATTAAATTTAATCACAATCACTTAAATTAATTACTTTTATTCTAGGGCTGTATAATAATAATAATACTTACCACGAATAATATTTACAACTAATTAGAGATTTTGAATGTAAACAATTAACGTTAATAATGTATTCGAAGGAAGTGAAAATGAGCTGGAAATGGAAAGTTATTCCCAATTGCTTTGGAGTTTGTTATAACAAGCCAACGTTGGATTTGCATTTTAAAAGAAGTCGACAGAAAGACGTAATAGCTTTCTATTGAGCTTCGATTGCGGAGGAACTTCAAACATTTAGATTTAGGATGGTTATAAAACAGGTTATTTATAACTATTAAGGGGATGCCATAAATAAGGTTTTGTTATTAAATTTACTTATTGCTTAATAATCTGTCTAATAATTATTGGGAAAGAAAGAGCTTTCTTTTGTGAAGAAAGAGTAAATTATTCAATCATTTATTGTTTGATATTCTCGATCTATCATATACATCTAAAATTTTTAATTTTTTATATCACTTTATAATGTTAAAAAAAACAACAAAAAAACGTTTTATTACGATAAACTTTCCTTCTCATTGTATTTTCAATTATTGCTATTCTGAAGCAAAGGTTTACGAAATATTAGACACCCCCAACTATTTCCTTATTTTAAAGTGACCGATCTTTGCCTGCAAAAAACTGCGTGAAATTTAAAAAAAATGTGTGAATCTAATTTCGAATCCATTTATACATAAAAAATCCATACAAATCGGCCCAGTCATTACGTAAATCAATCACATTGAGATTATAAACAACAGACAATAAAAAATCTAAGCTCTCCTATTGAAATCATACACATTGAGGTTATTAACAACAAAAAATAATAAAAAATCTAAACTGTCTAACGTAAATCAATCGCATTGAGGTTATTAACAAAAATAAACAATAAAAAATTATAAGCTAGCAAATTAAAAAGCGTTACCTATCGATTAGGAATCTAAACCATTCTCGAACCCACTTGAATAGACACAAAAATTTCAACACAAATCGGTCCATGCCATATTCTAAAACAATCACATCGAGTTTAATAACAATAAGAAAAATGATAAGTTATCTACTATTAAGTCACAATACTATGTAGAAATTTGGAAGAAAAGAAAAATTGTCCATTTAGTGAAGAGAATTTAGTAGGCGATCTGCATGCCATCTCCTAAATTACGGAGAATTTCGTGTTCTTATATAATTGAAGTAAACCTTAACGGTTGAAATGGGATGTTGACTTGTTAAAGATGGAACCATCGAAAATTCTGATAAGCTTTGAGGAGAGCGGTAAACTTACAAGATGTAGAACGAAACGAAGTTGGAAGGATTGCGATATGGGAGTCTTTTTGGGATTGGACGGCGGATCGTGAAAGATGTGTAAACAGTGATTAGATACCTCGACTCCGATGAGTCGAATCTTCGGGTCGTCATTCTATTTATTTAAGTGGTTTTAATACTATCTGAAAAAAATATTTTTCTTGTTTTAATAGAATACATTTTAAAAGAAATGAAGATGAAAGTGTTTTACTAAAAATAGCTTATTTAAATAAATTTTTATAAACAACGTTTTTTGTTTTCACACCTTTGTCATATCATAGAGATTTTGCCGAAACGTATTATATGTTTGTAAAATCTAAGTGAATTAAATAATGGTTAATTTAACAGACATCGGAGTTATTAAAGTATTTTAAAACTACCTCATTTCTAATATTCAATAGCGAAAATTCGGTCATCACCTTATATTATAGTCGAATAATTTATTTGAATTTCCCCACCTATGCACAAAAACCTTACATATAACCAAACATTCATCCATTATTTTTATTTTCCTCCCTAAAGGGTAAAATTTTTAGAAACTTTGAATGTAATATTTAATTATACCTAAACAAAAGCCTTCTAGCTTAAAAAATGAAAAAAACTTAAATAGAAACTTTCATCCCCTTACAGCCCCTTTTTCACTTTAAAAAGTAGCGTATGTCCTTTCTCAGGCTCTAGACTGCCTCTATACCAAATTTCATTTAAATCGACTCAGTAGGTTAGGCGTGAAAGCGTAACAGACAGAGTTATTTTCGCATTTATAATATTATAGTATAGATGACATGATACGATTTCCCGATTTTACACTTTTAGTGGGCGATTTTCAAAAAATAAAAAACACGTATTTCTTTATTTTTAATGTAGAAGCTAAATCTAAAATTTCATGGTGCTTGCTTCAAAAATGACCTTGTTTTTTTTTATTACAAACGTTTTTCACCCACTTAGGAGACGAATTTTCAAAAATCCTTTCTTAGTGCGCGCTGGCCTTGTAAAATATACCTACTGTCCAAATTTCAAGTCTGTAGCTTATGCCGTTTCGGCTCTGCGATGGTCTTTTCAGTCAGGACGAACTCTTTTATATATATATAGGTAATTGATTTTGTTAGATAAGGAGGCGTGTGGAAGACAAGATATCTCGAAGACTGAACAGCAATAAACAGTGTGACGATAGAATAATAAACAGGTTAGTAAGAGGTGTGAACTCAGAACTGAGGCCATTTTTCATTGGGAACGTGATAGACATAAAATATAGTTTACGGGGGCTATAGATTTGGTTATCCATATATTTTATAGTAACATATATTAAAAATTTATTTCAGAATTGATGTCATCGAAACTATTAATAGTTTAATTTATTACCTATCGCATATATCAGTACCATAGGAAGGAAGGTTCGTATTAACCATAATAGAAATTAACCTGTTACCCGAGCAGGACGTATAAATACGTCAAACGTAAACGCGTACGGGTAGGACATATTGTTACGGGCTACTGGGTATTAAAATGAATTAAACAATTCTTTAATTAAAGATACTAATATTTATTAACAAAATGATAAAAAGGATACAACTAGACTATTAACAATTAAATTATTAAACTAATATAAATTTATAATAACAATATTCTAAATATTATAATCTAGGCCTAACTCCTATTTAATTATTACAATAATATAAGATATTACTAATTCTAGATAGCTTAACTAGTTACAATAGTTTCTATGAATATTATAAAATTACACTACAATTTATAACTAATAATTAACACTTACAGTTCACTAGTCCACCGACCGTAAGATTCTTCAAGTATCACAAACTGACACACAGTAACAAACAGAAACAGTTTATTACACTCGCGAGACTGATACACTTATTACACGGGCCGGTTCAACACTGACTAGTTTATCACACTAACACTCACTTATCACAGATCTTGCGTGGTCTACTCTCAGGCTAAGACTGACTGGCTCGAGGTGAAGGAAGTATTTAAGTAGGCAAGGCCGAACATTCTAGAACACGGAGGGGCCAGACAATTCTGGAATATTCTTAATCCTTTTCCGACAAAACGAGACGATCTAGAACGGTCCTAATCCTATTTTAACGTCTCCCGCTGACGGACTTAAGCCGCTAATCCCCCGCTTCCGCCTTCCTTTGTGCGGCCGTAACAATATGAATACGTCCTTGAAATATATGTTGCGCCCTGGAACGGGTGGGACGTATAGCTTCGTACAACAGAGGTATCAATACATGTTTCGACGTGAATTTAAGGCGCGGAGAAAATCAGTTTATATACATAAGCAAAAACGTACATATTTCATAGTATTTTCCTTTATTTTAAGCATAAAAAAAACAAAATATTAAATTATTACGTTCTCCGGCGTGACGTTCAGACACGTCCTAGTGAAACAGCTCGCTCCCGTTATATGCTGTGTAAATTAAAAAGGGAATTCACCGGTTAACAGATTAATAATTATAGTAAAAAAAAGATAATAAAAGATATTAGTCCCTTAAATAGTGATGATACAATATTTATTAGAAAACGACCTTTCAACACACATTGCAGGTCTTCTTCAGGGCAGGATAGACGGTATGTCAAAAATATTTAAAACTGAAATTATTGGAATATATATATATAATATAATATGCAAAAATGAAACCATTGGAATAAACAAGAAACAAAAGTAGAAACAATTTAACTAATAAAAAATATTAAATTATTATTTTTATTTTTGAACTAAAAAAATGAGATTTGGTCTGAACTATAATTTCGTTCAAAATTTAAAATAATATTTTTACTTTATAATTTGTAATAATAAAATATTTAATGATATGACTTTTCTTCAGGTTATATATGAAGTTTTTCAATCAATTTTCTGATTTAAACTTCGAGACCACACATCTAAATGCGTTCCTGCTTCCTGCCGCATGAAAAAATATTTGTTGCTGAGATTTGTCCATTCTATTATATTTCTGAGTCGTAATTTTTTTTTCTTCTGACGATACTTTTGTTTCCTACTACTTTTAAATCCTGTATTTATAGCTTTGATGGTGTAAGATGTACCATGTGCAAGTTCATTTTCTTATTTTGACAATTGTAACCAGCTTTTTTATACATCTGACGTTTCTCAGCATTTCGTCGAAGGTATTAGGTATTAGTACTTGGTATTAGGATGCTTATTTATAGCTGCTATACTTTCTCCTTTAAGAGGTTGCTTAACTTTATTTATTGATACCATGAGTATATATAGAAGCTAATTACTCAAACTTCTGTTTATTTAGTGTCCATAACTGTTTCAGATTGGATTATTTTCCAGAGGTGGAATTATGTTTACCAATTTACTAATCAGTCGTACTTAATACCTAATAAGTTAAGTAGTATGTACACTGCTAAATCATTAAAACAAATATAATATATTGATATTATTATAAATACAATTAAAAAAAATATATAAAAAGTATAGATACATGATGCTGGTTTTCTAAATTCTTATATCTGTAATAATCATTTCTAATAAAACTCGATAAGGCATGTTCGATATCGATTCATAGCAGAGTCCTTGTCAATGATTTAAGTGCTTTGATCGTTTGAGTTTTCATTGTTCAATGTCCACTCCATGCAATAATATTGACCGCACATAATACTTCATATTAACACTGCATAAACCTTAATATTATTTATGGTTTCCGTACCATTCTGTCAGAAAACTTTGATAAATTTCCTCTCTTATAGATTACGTTGTGTAAGTTGGAGTAGTGAGCAGCTGGAAGTAACTATGAACATTTTCAGCAGCTAAATGAATTGTATTAACTTCACGATGCGGACGAGATAGCAATACGAAGGCTATGGTTAGGATTGTTCCAACAGCTAATTATCAATATCTGATCTTAGCGATCCCTGCGTCCTTCGGCCAGGTCTTCGCTAATCCATGCCTTTTTGTACCTCGCCCTTCTCAGTTCTTGTCACCCCCTTTTTTTCACGTGTTAATAACGTTTTATTTTTGCGTTTGTTGTCTGGGAACGTGATCCCGCTAATAGTTATTATGATGTTCCGAATCAAATAAACAACACGATTTCTAATAGGGGGATCTGATAATGATATAGTGGTCATGATTTTATCTGCTATAAAGTTATGTAGAATATTAAATTAGGCGATTTCAAAAGTAATATTAATTTTAGGGCGACGGGCTTGCTCATTGAGAAGTGAATTTTGTTATAATAAAACTGAGAATAGAGCTGTTTCTAAAAAACTATATAGTTACCCTTCCAAGAACATGGAATTTTTGATTTGAAAAAGGATACGTGGAGAATTCATGAAGTTATGCAAGGCAGATTTGCTCAGTATGCACCCTATAAACATTATTGTGATAACATTACGAATATTGTAAATGGCTTTTGTAATCCTACTTATTTATTATCATAACTGATTTATGACTGATATTCATGAATAATCCCGAAATAGTTCAAGCTCAAATAAATTGGTATTTAAAGGTTAGCTAAGTCAATAAGCCGAGCAAAATGATAGACAATTTATATTTTAATATTGCCTGTCAAAGTAGCCTTTAGAGAAAAGAAATCGCTATATCTTGAATTAACTTAAACTCTTCGATTTACAACACAGAATAACATAACCTTGAACCTTCCATTTTACTTAATTGCTGTTATTTCGTTACTTCCGGAAGCAATGGCTTAATGTAACATCCCGTCGTGTATTTTAGAAATCTGATTTATAAATAATTATTACAACTTTCACACTTAAGTATGGTACTTGAGCAAGGTTAATACAAACATATAAAAACCTTCTATTTAACGTGTCATGCTGTCATGACCTGTTCCATTTCTTGTTTATATTGTTTATAAAATGTAACGTAGAGTTCATTAGACAATGAACGCTGAAAATAGATCCATAAAGAGTGTTTTAAGGTAAGTAGGGCAAGTAGCCAAACTGAAAAATTGAACTTGGGGTCTCAAAACCAGAAGAAAATTTCCTATGGAGGTGTCCAAAAACGTTTTGTTTAGGAGATATTCTCAACTAAAGATATTCATTGCTATGAGTTATTTAGAGATAGTAAAGAAATTAAACTCATTTTATTTGTTCCAAATACTTTTTTCATTAAATATAAACATTAGCATTCATATTAAATTCTGTTCAAAGTGATTTCCTTGAGCATTAAGAAAGGCCGCTCCTTTATATAAAAGCAGCAGTGGAGAAATACACCAGTGTATCCAGATATGTGTTAATGAACAAGTGGCTTTGATTAGATAGTTGTCCTGCACATTACTGAAGAGGTCCACGACAATGGCTAAATGTTAATTATCCCAAGCAATGGATTGGCTGTGCATGACCAGTTGCTAGACCTGCGAAATTTCCCTACCTGATGCACTATCTTTTCTTATCTATTTTAATTAATATCAAATATATATAAGATAATAAACATACTCTAAAACATATTCTAAAGAATTACGTCTTAAATTTCTATTTGGATTCAGAATGATCCAATAACGTTTTTTTCTTGAATATTGTAGAAATTCCCAGGTTACGATTGCTCCTGTTGGGAGCTGTGGGTGGTCTATAGACATCTACTGCGATGTCAAAGTAAATCACTACTATTTCGGGGGTGAATTCACGTTTACGTCAGGTTGGTGTTCGGTTTGGTCTTGCGTGCTATCTCTTGTTTAAAAAAATTATACTTAAATTTCGATTTCTACACAATGCCATTGGTTATAAAGGATCAACCGATTATTTTTTGGCCTATTTTATCAGAATGGTAACCATTTTATTTAATTTTAAGCCTTTCCAACTGAAATTTCTCTTTTGGTTGCAAAATGAAATGGAAATATTTATGTTTTTATATATGAGGCGTTTAGGATCAATGCAAAAAAACTACAGAATATGTGTAAATTTCAATGATTGAAATTAGGAGATATCTGCTTTTAATCACATTTTCACTCGTTTATTCAAGTAAGGCTTTATGATGTTGAAACTCAAAGTTCAGTACTGGACTAAATTAGCAAAACATGTGAAAACATCAGTTTTTGAAAGTTTGAAGTTATCTGTTTCTCTTCCTGAACGTCTCTATAACAGATGCTATACAGATTCACACTGTTTTCCAATACCCATAAATTGAAACTATCATTTTCAAATGGTACTAAATGTTTTTTCTCAACATTCTACAAGTCCCATTTGATAACTGATACACAACTGTTCGAGTAGATTCTTGAGATCGGCCGGAGAGACCTTTCGACTGGGAGGCCCGAAATTGAATCCCTTTATAATTCGGACGGTTACATGAGCAGCCATCAAGCGTGTTTATTGCCGTTTCGACACGACTGCGATAAAGGCCCTGGATGATGAGGCAAGTGCTATTAAACCTTTATCGCCTCTGTGTTGACCTTCAATGACCTTTCAATGATAGGTCTCTGATAAGAGAACGGCTACTGAGAGCTCTTTCTTCCTCAACGCAACTGAAGGCCTGTTCCTTATTGCAGTTTCTACCATCAACAGTAAAAATAATTAATACAATTAATAATCCCGAAGTTCTCCTTTCAATTATTTTCATTCAATTTTATTATATTTAACGTTGTATTGTTTTGTTTTTTACGATTCTGGTTGTTATTTGTTCCTAAAAGTGTTCGCTCGATCTAGTCTCCTTCTCCTGCTTTCCTCCATATCCAGTAACCATCTCATCTTGGGGTTTTTTCTCCTATCTGTGGGGTGTTAGAAACAATTGTTCTTCCGACATTTCTTTTAAGCGGCCATACCATTTCAATCACTTTGTTTCTGTTATGTAGAGGATACTTTTTTACCTACTCTACCAGTTGCCTGATTGCACTGTTAAGGACGTTTTGAATTCTGGAAATGGAACAAAAAGTTCACGTGGAACAAAGCCAACACCTTATTTCCCTCTTTTTTTGTTAGTGCCCATGTTTTGTATCCGTACAGGGACTATTTTCTATGAATGATAGACATTTTTTTTCTTTTTTGATTTGATGTTAACTTATTTACTCCACAGAGCAGAATTTAGACACCCATTCATTTTTCACCATGATGTATACATTGATTAGATCTGTCAAGATTTTCAGTGGTCAGTTCGGTGTTGATTTTTGAACTATGAAAAAATCAACACCGAATTTTGAACTTCGGTGTTGAAATGAACGATTTTATTAAAATATTTTAGCTTATTGTTTCCTAATATACAAAAAATATTAGAACATTAGAAGATATAACCGAATCCATTGTCATGGCCAGATGGAAATCTGATTATGCCAAATAAGTTATTCTCTGTGTTTCATAGAGGTAGTACATATGTCAGGTGAAAGGTTATTAGATTTGATACAACGGAGTTTATCAATTTAACCATTAAAGGACCCTGAATTTCATTCTATAAGCGATACGATATTAGCGTTCCGTACCGTCCCTGTAAGCTTGACCCCGCCCCTAACTGCAGGAGTTGCCAAGAAAGGATAAAAACCATGTGGTTATTAGCGGTTGAGATGGAGCAGAAGATAACCGCAAGGAGTTAAGTGGCAGCGAGCAGCGCTACTTCGGTTAGTTCTCCGCAACTGGCCTTGCTTCCAGAACTTGATTCCCTTTGCCAATCTATGGAGTCTAGCGATGGATTGGTCCTTTTATCATTGAGAATAATACCTATTCTTGTAATATATTATTATTTTTTATATTAAAAATAATTTATTATTCAGAATTTTCAGTCTCATGTAAAGTAGCTAAGATTAGTGTACTTCATTGAACTATAATTGAAAAAAAATTGAACTGTACGCTTGGATTATGATTAGGTTACCTAAAGTTGGCTGGTTGTTTTAAATTGATCAAAACCTATTGGTCATCAACGCCAAAAAAAAAAGGTTTATTTGTTATTAATATGTGTATATATTTAAGTACGAGTAGACATGTTTTAGTATTCGTTTTTTTTTTTTTTTTTAGTAATAATAGTATATTTCTTTTATGTTTTATTTATTATTATTATATCTTTTTTTTTTATTATATATATATTTTTTTTTTTACTTTATTTTTGTATATACTTTTTCGCTTGTATGTATTTATTTATGCATTTATTCGTTTATATCATTGATTTTTTATGGAATGATTGTAGCTTCATAGCACCATTGCT
Source organism: Arma custos (assembly GCA_037127475.1). Lineage (NCBI taxonomy): Eukaryota > Metazoa > Arthropoda > Insecta > Hemiptera > Pentatomidae > Arma > Arma custos. Next base: position 126,439,066 of record CM073759.1, on the reverse strand, counting down.
TGTTGCCCACAAGTGGCAGATTGTAATGTCTGAATAAAAAAAAAAAAAAATAATAATTTTTATAAGCATCCCTTACCATGAAGAAAAAAAATAGGTTAGGGATTAAATGAAACTTATAAGAAATTAGTACGCGAATTTAAGATAAAAATAGAGTAAAAATAAAAATCATTTCAATTAAATAAAATCAAAAATTAAATAAAGAAAATTATAAGATAAAAAGGAGGAGGTAACTGTTATTTTTAATTGTTAGTTTTAGATATTTTTAATTAATCCTTCTTTTGATAGAAAGTCGATAACTTTATTAATGTATTTTTCCTTATTTCCCAAAACCATGGATACATTGCCAGATAGTCCTATTTTGTTTATAACTTTTATTAAAACGTATAACTTTCGAAGATATAGACTATTGTCAAGCACTCCTAAGGTTTCCTAAGGTAAAGAGCTAGATTTGAATAACTTCTTAAAGGTTTTTATTAATTTTGATATTAGTGTCTATATTTGGTTAGATTATAAATGAGGCGACTGGTTTACAGATTAAATATACGAATGCTTACTTTGAGAGTTGATGATGGTTTAGTTTTCTCTTGGAAACGTTACATTTTTGTTTTGTAATATACGCGTACATTCCAATGGAAACTTCTCTCCAGTTATGTCAGTGTACGTTACTACGGAATTACTATTACTATAAACCGTTGTGAAACTGTAAAATCCCATGTTCCTTTACAAATTAGTAATAGGTCATCCACATTTCTCTTAAGTAATGTAGGTCTAATATCAGATGTATCGATGTATGTCTTATCTTTATAATTGAGCAACTTATTCATCAAAATTCCACTGAAAGTTACGGAAAAAATTACACTCCAAACCAGTATAAATGTTCTCACAGATCAATTGCAGGTCCTCGATATAAGTTTTTTTATTTTTAAGCAAGATTATAAAAATAATAAAAACTACTATTTCTTCCGATTTGGAGATATCCCCAGCTGTTATATTACCTACATTTGCCTTAGTATTTACTTGTAAGGGTTGGAGTGATTTTCCTGCCTAAAATTTACAAGCCAATATTGAGTGTTGATACGAGATGTCCTTTTTTTGATTTCATCGTTGTGAATTCTTGTTGTGTGTTTGGATGATACCTAAATTGGCGAAACGTTCGGGGGTTTAGTTACTAGAGAGGCTAAAAATTTAGTGTTTCGGGTTTTCAAATTGCATTTTGTTATAAATATATAAATATTGTATGTGGGGTCCTTCTAAATATTTTATATAGAAGGTCCTTTTAAATATTTTTCAATCTTGAATTATCCTCTGCAGCTGTTATTGCAATTATGTAATGGGAGAAGGAACTGAAGACTGTAAGAAGATCATAAGAAATAAATAACCACAAATGAAAATCTAATGATCTCTCCGACCTATTAAACAAATAAAAGATTAAGATATTAGTTAAGATTTTGTTGAATTTTGACTTTTATTGGACTTATCATTGGCTGTTAAAATTAATTACCTAATTACCAGATAAATAAATAAACATTCAAGATAAAAGTTAATTATAACTAACCAGTTCTATTTAGTTTAATGGAAACGTTCAATTCGTCAAGAACGTGTGTTGAAAAATACTATCCCGAAAATCGGTGGAACAACCATCGTTGCTAGAAATTTTTTAAATGAAGTTTGATACAACTTAATATATATGTCTGGACTAAATAACCACTTCATTCGGATGTAAGACGTGACTTCAATTTAGATTTTCTATAGCTTGCCTGAGGAATGGAGGCGGTGTATTCTCGAAAGTTATGAACCATTAGTTAATGACAGCTGTAATCTGTCTTTAATTGCAATAGCCATGCACTAATATTAGAGCTATCGGAAAGGTTTTAGGTCGCAACCTTCCCCGTCCGTTCGGGATTAAAGCCTGCTCTAGAACGGGAGGAGGTTTGAGGTTTCGAAACCTGGATGGGCTCGCTGGAAGAGGTTCAACACGCAGCTGTATCTAATGAAATAGCAGCTTCTTCCCCGATACCTTGAATACCTTTCTTCAATATCATGATGAAATCTTCCTCGGCCTACATTACAGGATTTAAATCATCCAGTATGAAATGTACCTTATAAATTTTACATACCTACTGCACTTCTTTAACCATTTTAAATCAAAATATGTACATTTGTCAAAATTTCGACTAAAACTGAAGTACGGAATAATTTTTTGCTGGCTGCTTATTTTAAGTAACGTTGTAGTCATATCCGTTAAAATAATACTAAACCTTGTAAATATGTCTTATCTTTATCATTTTTAAATAAACTGAAATCTTGCAAATAATATTTCAAGTCGGCCTGACTCAAAAAACAAACTCATCACCACTTTAGAGCTCTGGTAGCTTTCTAAAAAGTTCAATAGTTATAAAAAAAAGTTGTCCTTATAAAATTTACAGCTTTTAGGAATATTCAATTCTTGCACGTTTGAAACCTTATAGCTTTTTGTTATCTCAATTCATGAATGATAATCTTTAAGGCTCTCAATAGATAAGGTTACATATCAAAAATGTTACCCAAAATTTTGACCTAAAACATGCTTAGCCCAATGATTTTTTTAAGGGTAACAGGCCATTTATGACCAGATCATTCCATGAATACTCGAGAAAATGACTTGTTACCGTTGGAAAAAATTCACTCTTTTGGGCTTGGTATATTTTCAGTCAAAAGTTTGGTCGGAAACTTTGTGTGTTCTTGAGAGTTCTTAAGATTAATCTAGAACTCTTCAAAATTTAAGTTCTAAATCCTTGATAGCCATATAGTAATAAGAAAAGGTTGCGAGAAATATGAAGTTGACCCTCGTTATCTTCATTGTAATCAATAATTTTTTTATTATTTTTTTAATAATCTAGTATTCTAGAAAATCCTGAAAAAAAATTGACATTCAGGAGCCAACATCATTGGGGCTAATTCATAAATCCATGGTTCAACGAAAACATAACAGCGTGTTATCGCTAAACAATAACCCCACCTGAAAGAATTATTTTCTCAATTTTAATAAAAATAAATCATAAAAATAATGGAGAGATGGAAAGTAGGATACAAAATAGATATAATAAAGCAATTATATTTTATATAGAAACAATAAATAAAAAATTATTAATATTAATATCACTGCTCCTTAAAACAACAAATATAGTTCCAGCATGTGCAATTAAGTAGGATTTAAAATCATCATCTAAATAGACATGATGTTAACATTCAACAATCTTCATTGAAAAAAGTAGTGTTAGGGTCCTTAACATTAAAATGGTAAAGTTTTTCTTTGATGTTTTCGTATATTATTTATCGAAAGGAAAAAATAATTATTTTATTTTATTTATAACAAAAGATAATTTGCCAATTAGCCATGCGAAAATGTTATTTGTGTATATTGTATATGGGCATTTCTCTACTAAATGGAAAATGGTTGTCCTAAGCAAATTTTATATATTAATGTAACTATTTCTCAGTTCTTTTTTATGAATAATGACAAAGTATTAGGTATTCTTGACTCGCCACAGCTTATTTAGTAAGTTAATAATGTAATATTTTTTTAAATAAACCTCAAACACATCAAAACACTGTCCCCTGGTAGAGTATGTCCCTTTTCCAAAATTACAAGTTTTGTGACCAATATTATTTTTTTTTGCTGTTGATACTAAATAAAATGTATTCTTAATACTTTTTTAAATACTAAAAAAACCACAGTCAGCATCTTTATAAATCACAATTATATAAGTACTTAATATAAAAATTTAATAAATAAATCTCGACGTGAATGCTGTCCTCAAATTTTTTAAACAGTTCCCTGATAAAATTTGAAAACCGCGCCAAACCAAGTCAAATTTTGTATTGGCGCGAAACGTTAACATCCTGAAATAGAGAGCAATCAGTGTGAAGTTCGTTCGGGTGTATAGGTGGGCGGGCAGTTCCCATTCTGTTAGTGACACCACATTCTGCTAGTGAACTACGAGCCTCGGCCGTTGGATAAAACAGTTCCCTGGTTAGCCATTCTTTTCCTATCTTAAGAGTTTTAATTACAAATATTTGTTTAAAAGAATTGATTATTAAGTATGTAGCCACATTTGTTTCGTTAATGTGATAACTTCAGATGATTTTGTTTTATTCAATTTACATGTAAAAATGACAGTCCCCTGGCCGACAGTCCTCTGTCATTTCATAGCAGAGGGGACAGTTTATAACGCAAGGGACTGTTTTCTTTAGGTTTTGTAAAGTCTGGCATGCCACATTGCGCATCTATGATCAACATCATTAACAATATCATATCTTTCTTAGGTAGTATCTCAAAATCCCACCCAAAAAGAAGCCAGCCAAAACAAGAGAAGAAATATTATAAAAAAAACGTATTGCTGAACGTTTAAGATATCAGTGACTTAAAAATGACACACACAAAAAAAGAAGAATTGAAAGAAAAAGAAAGATAGAAATACCAAAAGAAAAAAGAAAACGGCACAAGAAAATTAGTTAAGGATATGAGTCGTCGCGAGCATACGGCGGTAAAAAGAACTTGAAAAGAGCATTCATTATACTAAGTATCGCGCAAAAAAAAAAAAAATGTAATTAAATAATTGAATTATTATTATAATTTTAAGTATACACATGATAGCTATGATCAATAATTACAATAATTATTACTAAAATGTATAATCGCAATTGATAATGTTAAATACTGCTCAGACTGGGCAATGTCTCGTCTCATTGCATGAAGTCTCCCATTCGGATCGGGAGATCTTAGACCAGCGATTTTGGTCTCAGCAACGGGGACTAGTCTCAGATGGTGTTGGTGCTACGTGCAAAAGAACTGCAGATGTCATCGTTGCTACAGGAGGTGACATTGAAAGTTTGGATTCATTTATAGATTTAGAGCAAAAAAGATGCCCTGCTATTACAATCTTTGCAATTGACGATGATGCAATAAAAAAAATTGTCTAACGATATTGAGAAAGACGTCAAGAATTTGAAAAGTTTCAATGGTACTCTTAAAATAGATGAGGTTAAAGGTGAAATATCTAGATGTCCTTCGGGATTACCTCAAGGCACTAAAAACTTAAAAAACTTATAATGAAAAGTTTAAGCTGTTCTTGTGAAGAAGAATGCCAGCATTTTAACCTAGGGATTTTGAACTGCCAAGTAAAAAACTGCGCGTCGAGGACGTTTACACAGACTCTGGAGACGAAACCAGGATAGCACATATCTCGCTGGATAATAGCATTATTACAGAAACCATCATCTCACGACCGTGTGACAATTTTAATACTCATTTTGAGAATGTTGCAAGGCCTAGTACAAGCAGCCAACAGCTTTAGTCAGGTTCAACGTCAGAAACACGGCATATCGTTACGCTGCTGTTATTAATAAAGTAGGTGATAATGACAGCGAATTAACAGTCATTTTTATGAAAATTTGTGATGATAAAGGCCACACGTTCAGAATGGATGAAGATGATTTTTCCGATGCCAGTTTTGACCAAATACTGGAGAAGTTACCACAGCCAGATCTTACTCCAAAAGGGAACAGATGATTTTATTATTTTCCAATATCCGTTTTTGTTTTTGAGAAATAAGTTAATTTTAAGATTTATTCCTGAAGTGCATTGTTAAGGCTGATTTTCTGTAAGATGCTGTGAAATTAATGCTAATTGCCTTAAAATATTTCAAATTATGTTTCAACTACTTAGAATGTCCATTGTGATAATTAGTCAGCAGAGGTTCTATTTCTTTGTTCTTATTTCATTTTTTTAATCATTATAAAGACTGAATTTATTCATACAATTTTTATCTTAAAAATGAAAAAAAAATTGATTACTTTCATACTGAAATATTTATTCTTATTCATAAAAACATTCCCCTGTGCGTTTACAACAATCTCCTGTTACGAATTTGGATAAAATCGTCTATAACTCAAAAACCTGAGAGATATATTTAATTTAATATTGTCTTTCATTTTATTAAACAAACATTCCCAACATTTAATATAATTTGCTTTGGACAGTCTTGTATGGGCAATAGCAGTGAAACACCCATATAGATTAAACAAGTGCTAATATATAAATAAAATAAACAATTCAGAAAGTAAGCGAACGACCAAAGTTCACGCTGTAATCCAGCTAGTGCAGCCAGTTAAGGATAGTTTGTCGCGTTGGATGGATGTACGCTTCCCACTGTCACCTATCGATTATCGCCCACATCGATCCCCAACGCACGCCTTCGATATGGAATCTACCAGCTGGACTTTGGTGGATTCTTATTACACCTGCTGGTAGAATATTGATTATTTATGTTTTTTAAATTTTAGATTCGCTAATAAATATAATAAAAACCCTTACCTTGTCTAATATATTTTGTAAATACCTATTTATTTTTCTATAATTAAAGTGTTTCATTCATGTTTTATTTGTTTGATTATTAAACGATTTGTTTAGATTGATGATGAAATACAACAAAAATGAGGAGACTGTATTACATATTTTTCACGGAATTCTTCTGAATTTTGAAAGAAAGGTGACCTTATTTACCCATTTTTCCTAATTCCCTGGACCATTGATACATTGGCAGCTAGCCCTATTTTTTTCACAGCTTTTTTTATGTAATTTTAATTTTTTTATGTGTAAGGCACAGCCCCAAAGATATGGTCTATCGTGATATTTATGATAAGGAAGAAGGGAGGAAAACTTTATATATTTCTCATTATTCAGTTGTTCACCAAGGAACATCAAATTGAACGCTTCAATAGCTAGATAATCATTAACAAACAACGACTCTGTATAAACTATTGAATTACATGGTTCTATGCCACAATCCTCCAACACTATAACACGGCTGGGACATCATCAGTTCAAAAAAGATTCCACCAAGTATCGATACAAAACCATGACGACCCTATTGGAGAGTTCCATATCCAACGACTTCCAGCACAGGACACTCCACCAAGAACTATCCTTTTCAAAGGATACAAGACACTCGATAGTGGTTACCCCTAAGACATGCGGGACACAGCCCCCACTATGACCTGGAGGCGGTGGTGGGACTCGTACTGGTGGGGTGTGCGAGGATCCGAAGATGCACAGTGCCCAACGGGAACTCTTGTAGGCCACTTTCACTCTCTCCTAGAATCTGCGTCACTTAAAGGTGAGTACCTTCGTATTGTTGAGGTTTAACTTCCTCTGTAGTTAGCACTATTTAAAAAAAAACTATGTTCATATCACATAATTAAACCAGTTGGCCTTGCGATATCAATACTAGTTTATTAATTGTTACAATTTTAAATATTTTTATTTTAATGGGATATCCCGGTCCTGGACATATCTATTATCTTCCAAAATACAAATATTTAAAATTATAGCAATTAATAAAACAATAAAATAAAATATGTAATGACGTAAGTCAACAAGATCCTAATTAAAGTAATATTCGATGAACATTCTTCCCCTTGTATACATCGCAAATTGCGAGAACACGGGGATATGGGATCAATGAAGAGAATGGATATGTCTGACCGAGGTACGAACCAGGATAACTCAGTTGGTAGAGCACCACAACGGAAATGAGGGAGACCCGGGTTCGAATCCCGGCCCTGGGCATATCTTTTCCCTTCAAAAATAAAAATATGTCAATATTAAATTGTCATATAATCAATTATGTCAGATAATAAATAAATATTCGAAAAAACAAATTATATTCTAGTTTATATTAAAACGTTCACAAATTCTTTGAAATCAATATAGCAATGAATAGCAACTTGGCAGTTGATAACACTAATGATGAATATATTTATCATAAATCAATAATTCACAAAATTACTACTATAGTACAACCAATAAATTACTTATGTAACCGCATTTTAAAACATGGTGGTTGCAGCTCATGTATGTATTAAGGTCAAAGTGTATATTTGATAAATAATAATTAAAATTTCATACTTATTTGTAAATAAGGTAATAATTACGTATATGTCAATTATAATTATTTTTCCATACTTTCAACATGTCATCGTCATTCTTTTAATAATAGATTTAGGCTATACCTTTTAATTATATATGATTTGTTTAGAAATATTAAATAAATTCTAGGAGACATTATGAATTATACGCGGTAAATATATGAATATAATAATAAAACTTAAATAAGTTTAATTAACTCAGAAATATTGACACTATGAATATATTGAACACCCACCTTAATAAGGGTAATTAAGCGCCTTCATTCCTGATGAATGCAATCCGCAATGTTTCCACAATAGGCTTCTGTTTTGCGGGTTTAGCATTTAGTAATTAAAATTCAAAGACCATTTCTATATTTTGTTAATTACCTTCTTTAATAAATCTCACTTGCCTTAGAATGAAGATTCAACTCAAAATTAATTAATTTTTTGATACAAACATTAAAGTATTTTATTTTTCACACATCTTAATATTTTTCATTCCTCGTTTTTAATTTTTAACTATTTGTATTGTTAGTTGTTTTTGTTTTTTTTGTGAAATTTAGTTATTTAGAAATGTTAATGGAAAATAATTATTATATAGCCTGAATAATAACTTTGTGCTTATGGTTAAATTAAATAATAAATATTCAATTGATTAAATGATTAAGAATCTAAAATGCCCAGGTTTCAATTTTTTTTAACTAAAAAAAACTGCAAGGATACCCGTTATATGCCTAGCAGTGGAACAACCCCTCCCCCCGTTGATATACTTGTTTAATCACTTGAAATCCTATTATTGTGAAAATGTTATAGTTAATGTTTCTATCTTGAAAAGCGTTCTTGAGGTCCTTTTATAGTCAAGTTTATTTTTATAGTTTTTACAACAGAAATTGTACATTTTTTTTGTACTCAGTTTTAAAATGAATATAGTCGTATTTGTTTTTTGCAGTAATATTTATAATTTACATTTTCCTTTTATTAAGAAGTTTTTTTTTAATGTGTTTATTGGTTCTTTTCTGAACTGTCATTTGGTGAATACGAATAACCTCATTTGAGTAGAACATTCCCTTTGTAGATCGAGGCTTTGTGATACAATACCCGCAAAACACCGTAGTCTCATAGTTTATTACAGTCCCGAACTTTTCTTATTTAAACGAAATATACATCAGTTGTTAAACTTGATTTACTCAATGCCGAGAATTCAATCTATTTCTAGATTAAACACTATAATACAATGTTTTAGAATTATATACTATATTCTTGATCTCAATTTGGGATAACATTATCTGCTGTGGATGAAGGAACACGATGGGTGTAATTAGCGGAACATAGCTAAATACAGGAATTTCCAAACTACCCATCAAGGCGAGTATTCCGTAAAAGTGATTTCAGAAAAAATAATAGCTTAACGACTTTACTCAGAAGAGTCATTAAAGAGGTAGTTATGAATAGGGTTCCCCAAGAGTCATTTTCCTGAATGTCATGCACTTTAAGACGCAACAGGTAAACCTTATGGATCATCAGTGCTACCATGACCCATAATGTTCATCTGGAGTTTATTACCTTATTTGTTCTTAGAGAATATTGTAAATTTAGTTATCCTTAACATTCATAAACAGAATAATAAATCACAGTTTCTATAATATAAATTAATAATACTGTTAATTGAAAGCAAAAAGTAATATTTATATCAGTTATCAAATACTATTGATGATTTTATCACCAATGGAAGTGGAATAGTGGAACAAACAATTTTTTTTTTAAATTACAAAACAGGTGAACCCCTCTTATTTATAACTTTTGCGACTTGAAGTGGACGAAATATAAAAGAATCGGACTATCAGAAAAAAGTAAAAAAACAATCTTTCAACTGCATTATCCTCTACAATAAAATATTACAATAAATCTTACAAATCTATGATTGATAATTAAGAAAGCAATACTGTATGCTTTATTTATCCTAAATTTATACAAAGTGTATTTAAAACACTGTACATATATACAGTTCTATACAAATTGGTAGTAGCCTGTGGTAAAAAAATAAATATTTATTCATGAACTAGTAAACAAGAAATTGTGAGATGCTTGATCATTGGTCTGGTGTAATGGTACCATTCTTCGTAGATAATGTGGTGAGTACTATGTCTATAAAGCCTCAACGGTATCAGGTATTAAACTATAAATTTTGGATTTTGAATTGGATATCTTGGATATTTTGAATTGGATATCAGCCATTAAACTATGAAGATCCTTTCAGTTAAATACAATTCCCACTCCCTTGCACCACTAATATTTCATCAAGTTAAAGATCTATTTCTGCAAAACTAAATTTGAACTTGATGTCTATATTTCTAGGATTTGGTCAAATGATTGCGGTTTCTCACTGTCGTTTATATGAGTAATTATAATTCTAAAAGATAATTGTTTATAAATATAAAGTGTAGTTTAGATTTATATCAACTTTTTCTGGATAAATTAGCGAGGTCAAAATATAATAAGTAATGTTTATTAACAAATATGAATTCTCTGCAGAGACACAAGAAGACTAAGTAGATGAACAATAAAGGAACGCTTTTAAAAAGAAAGGTCTGGAAGTCAGCATAAAATACGGAACCGCTAAGAAATAAATAAATTGTGTGAAAGCTGTTTTTTTCTATAAAAGAATATTGTTTTATTTTTTTTTTAACGATTTTTAGTTATTGTTTACTCGTGCAGTATAGCAAGTAATTACTTATAATTTAATCTTATTTGTTTCTTTATTTTTAACTATTTCTTAAAGCCGTCGGTTTTACTGAGTTACTGCAGGTCCCGGGTTGGAAGGTGGATGTGGCAGAAAAGTTATTAATACTGTTAACAGCCGTTGATCGACCCTCCTATGGCTCATCCATCTTCTGTAAAGCAGGCACTCATAATTGACGGAATGACCTTGAGGTTAATCGCGGTCTACAACTTTAGGGTGAGCGATGGCTTAGAAACTGTATACTATTGGATATTATTTACCATCTGGTGGACCCAAAGACTCTCCTCGTGTTGTAGTGGTACAGATTTATGTATCAACCAATGGGCTTATTTTGTCCAGAGCCTCAAAAGGATAACAACCGCCACTGTTGAATTACTTTTCATGAATGATATTCGTATTCAGTTTATTTCTAATTCTTTAAATGTACACATTAAACTGATATTGGGCACGTTCAATCGAGGATTTTTGACGGTCAGTTAAAATCTACTTTAGTTTGTAATTTGTCGAGTTTATTAATTTGTCGTTATTTTTTGCCTGTCTTGGAATAAACGTTTGTAAACTAGGAGATTTATTTGAATTAGCGTTAGTTCCAGGGCTCGTTCCGTCTTAAAATTGATTTTTCCATACATTGAGTTTTATGAACGATGTGGGGTTTTATAAGACGACGGAGATAAACCACGTTATGCTGTCTGTTTGGCTAAGAAATAATACAGCGTCTACCATGTACTAAATCCAAAAGACCTTCCATTGGTTGCAGTGGTACAGATAGGGTTTTTCTTTGTAACTATTTCTAGGTGGTTGTCAAAGTAATTACTGATTCCCGGATCCAATTGAACATGACTATTCAGATACAAAACGCAGTGACCTTCACCAGAGAGAAGTGTTGGAGGCGTGGCCAAATTTATCCGCAGAGAAGGCAAGTTGATGAAGGAGTTGTGCGCTAAGACACGCCCAGTTCGGGGTGGTCCTTTTTAGCCTCTCAAGCATCTCCAAATCTCACTTCCTCCTTGCCAAGTCTATCTCTAACATTTAGGACTCTCCATCAAGATGAAATATACTTCGTTGTGTGTACTTACATGTGTGTCAAAGCTTCCTTAAACAGGAATGGCTAAAGAAATTTAGGTGTTATGTAAAGACTTCTTAAGTAACAGTACTAAAATCTGTACAGGTTTTTGTGTGCTTTATATCAATGCAAGGTTGTGTCTTGATGGACCCATACTAATCATTATGTAATGAAATAAATAATAAGAATGAGAAGCCAAATTATCAAAGCATCCTCTATGTTTTTAACTTCGAAAATTTTCCAGTATCCAAGTACTGAAAAATCCTTTCCCAAGAAAGGATGAACTTAAGTTTTACGCACTAACTTTTCTCTAAGAAAACCCCAGAGTTTGTAAAAGGGGTTATAAGGCTGCCCGATGCTAGAACTCAAGGAAATTAACATCATCTGAAATATGTAAAGTATTTCCTGCTCCCATTTGTATGGTATTGTCTTATTCCTTACAACCATCTATATATCAACGGTCTATATTTTACGAGCGGTCTATTGTTCCATATTTTCTATCCCTTTGTTGCTATTATCTATTAAATTGACTACATCTGCTATACTTTTTTATATTTTTCTTATATAGCTTTCTAATATTTATGAATGTTTCACTTTCTGTTAATTTTAATATATACTATCATTAATGATAATTCGGTTAATATCTAAATTTCTCTTTGCTTGATATATATATATATATATATATATATATATATATATATATATATATATATATATATATATATATATATACATACGCTGGGCATTCAAGTATAATATGTTTAAGGGTCTCGTTATGAATACTTTTTTCTGGTTGGGAACATGCTAGATGCTTACTTTGTGCAGATAACTATTGCTAAGTTTTATGACCTTTTTTTTTTTAATTTTTGCATGAACTTGCACAGTACTTGAAGATATATATGAGCTAAACCAATCCAGCAATTTTTCTTTTAGCTAAAATAGATAAAATTAATTAAACTATGGTTTATTAATTAATTAAACATTAAAAAGGAATATCATAGTAATATATAATTTTTAACAAAAATATAATTAATAATAAACATAGGCTAAGAGATGATGTAAGTATAGAAAATCGTTCGGATGTGCTTTGCGTGATCCTCCTGGGCCAATTCGTAATAAATAAATAAATAAAAGGCTTAGCGAACCCAGAAGTCCAATCCGATCCAACCAAATGCTGCTTCTTAACTTCAAAAACGATAAAATTACCTTTGTTGCAATCCTTCCACCTATTTCTACCCCTAGGACGTTTTATCAACTAAATATCCTCTTAGGGATTTGTCCATTACTAAACCTAACAACTTTACAAGCCCAGATGCATGCTCTATAATTCCTTGTAAATTAAATATCACCAATATTATCTTATTATTTTGAACAAAATATTCTAATTGTCCATCTTTCTAATCAGAGGCCACTCTTCTCAGCATTTTTTAAGAACAATTTATTCATTGAAAATTCCAACTGCAATACTATTTCAAAACAGAAATATACAATCGAATTAAGTGATATAATTTATGCTGGAATTTCGAAATAACTGATAGATTCATTTTGATAAAAGACATGTTATCTATGATCAAAAGCGTCTGTATTAGCGACATATGTTTTAATGCCATCTCATTTCGATTCAATCACTATACTTTTCATTTTAATAGAAATATATTATAAACATACCAGTAGTCCATGTTCTGACCGGAGCTGATTTATGTATTCCCTCTATCTCTTTCTCTCAATCAGTCTCTCTCTCTTCATCTCTTCCTTTTCTCTCTCTCTCCCCCTCCCTCCCCCTCTAAATATAGATTCATTAAATAAAGCTCCGCTTTAAAAATGTTTTCTCAAGAAGGCTCAACATCAGTGTGATAGAAGCAGAGAAAAAAAAATACGCGAGAGAGAACTTTCACGTGCATGAAGAACTACCCAAAAGGTCGAGTTATGGATTTTTGCCTCGGTAACTTTAAGAAACAACTAGAGTCATAATTCTTGCCTCTGCCAACTTCAAAAGAACTGGAAAGTAGAAACTGAATAACGGAAGTAGAAAACAAATATTGTTTCTAAGTTCAGGAGAAATTTTTTTTTCTCCAGAACTCCATCACATTTCAGATTTATTGCTGAGCCTGAAGATCTCGATCTCGCTTTGGATTGAGTTATTATCTCCACACGTTTATTTGTTCGTTATGATATTAAGAACGTTATGATATTTTTTCCTTAGTTTATCACTAATATAATATATAATTTGTTATTAAGTGATAATATTTTTCCATTTAAAATCTTATACTAATCATTTTGGTATTTCGTATTAATGTTTCAGGGCTGAACAGGGTTTACACCTAAATGACTGCTTTAAATCATAGTTCTAACCTTTATTCAACTATTTTATATATTGTATATATTAAACCCAATATGTAATACAACCACTAAATATGACTACATAAACTAGCATATTAATATTTTCTATGATAAGGAATCTTCATAAATAAAATGAATAGATAAAAAACTCTCACACAAAATAAACAATTGATTATTGATAACTTCTTTATAAGTTTTGACATTTACAGCAAATATGTGATTTACATCTATTGTAATTAAATACTCATCGCAGCTTATAATCGCAAAAATATAAAGGTGAATATTCCTGCAGTTTATTCCTGTATTTATTAGATATAGAATAAATATACTTTCTCATTTATATTAATCTTTGTACATGGGTCCTGTTTGCTTTTGGTATTCATATAACCAACAACTATTGGTATAGGCTTTAAAATCATAAGTTTTGAAAACGGTATCGAGCCGAATACAATTATTGACTAAACTTCAAGAACCAGAAACAACTTATGTTTATGACAATTATGTAATAAGTGTTCAGAAACAAAATGGGTTAATTAAACAAAATTCTGTAAATTCTAAACGTCACAAGTGAAAACCTGAGGCCAATATGAATGATCCAAAAGGTTAATGTTTTTTAATTTAAGATCCACGTGGCAGAGCGCAATTTTCAGAGGAATCTTCTTGTACTCTATCTTGCACGAGCTTGTGATTTCACGATTTCTTATTTTCGAGGGAGATCTTACCACACGAATTCCTCGTGGAGAAGAAGGTTCCTCCCCAGTGGTGTCAGCAATTAAAAACAAAACTACGGACCATCTTCTTAATTTGCTGAGGTCACGTTCGGGCTTTATAATAAATCATATATAATAAAACATATTAAATAAATAAATGCATATTTATTTTATTGAATAGAGAACAATATTATAAATATACTAAAATTATAAGTAATCATTATTGATAGATAAAATAAAAAAAAAAAACTTGTATTATTAAAGGAGTGGTGATATTTCCAAACATTCTTGTAATAATCTCCAAATTCATTTCACGAATTTAATTCAGGGATGTTAACAGAATAAATATTTTTTCTGGCAAAACTGTAGGTCGTGATCTTGGGAATTATAGATAACGTATGTAAAGACCGTGAAATCATATGGTATACGACTTCTCTGTTGGTTGCCTGGTCGACCAATAGTGGTAAACCCACATTCATAAGCTTCTACTCACATCATGAGCACTTCCATAATTTAAAATGATATGTAAATTTCAAAAATTTTAAATATAATTTAAATTAAATTTAATTTTATTTAAAAGAAATTATGAAATATTAGAAAGTATGATCATTACGTTTTGTCAACATTTTAATTTTCAGTAAAAATTAAATTTTTTTATGTCATCTAATGATTTAATAATATGCTCTTCATACGTGTTAAAGCAAGTGTTAATTCCATTTTTAAAATTGTACATAATACACTAAATTGATATTTATATACAGTCAAAAGTATAAAACCAATGGTATAATATCATGGTTAACCTTGATATTGAACGTAAACCAAAACATTTTTATTTTGAAGATAAAAGATTTGTCCAGGCCGAGATTCGAACCCGGGTCGCCTATCTCTATATCGCGGTGCTTTAACCAACTGAGCTAACCTGGGTCGTAACACGGCCAGACAAATTTTGTATACATCGCAAAAATTGCAGGAACACGGGGATATAGGATCGATGAAGAGAATGGATGTTACGAGCCAGGTTAGCTCAGTTGGTTAGAGCACCACGCAAGAGACGCGGGCGACCCGGGTTCGAATCCCGGCCTGACAAATCTTTTATCTTCAAAATAAAAATATTTAAAACATATCACTATCATAAGAATAATAAATACAAAATAAATTATAATATAAAATTGAGGTAAGTCAACGATATAATTAATATTCATACGATAACTAATTAAAGTAATGTTCAATGATCATTCTTCCCCTTGTATGCATCGCCAAAATTGCGAGAACATGGGGATATAGGATCGGTGAAGAGAATGGATATGTCTGGCCGTGTTACGATCCAGTTTAGCTCAGTTGGTTAGGGCACCGCGCTAGAGACGGGTTCGAATTCCCGCCGGGACCAATCTTTTCTCATCAAAACAAAAATATTAAAAAATTATCACCAACATAAGAATAATAAATATAAAATTAACTGTAAACCAAAATATTTTCGGGTTCTGACTCGACTTCTTTGTCTTAAGACAACATTTATGCTATGTAAAAATTATTTCATTTTTAATCCCAATAACCATTATTAAATTGTACATATTGGTACTAAATTGATATTTATTTTCAATCAAAAGTATAAACCAAAAAGTACAATATTGCAGTTCTCCTTGATATTGAACTTTGGCCAAGATATTTTCGTGTTGTGACTCGACTCCTTTGTACGAAGACCTGCTGCATGAAGCCTACATTTGCTGACCCTGTTACAGCCCCTGGATGACCTACTGATAGTTTTTCCATCGATCTATTGGGTGTTTCGCAAATCCTCTGAATAAGTTGGCCCCAACCAAAGTTCATGGTCCACGGTCAGTCCACCCAACCCCTTGGGCTGCGGTTGCCGAACCGGTAAACGATAGCAGACTTTCTCACCGCCGATGTAAACAAAGAAACAATAATGCTCAGCTAATTTAGCTTAGAAAATTGTTCTGGAAGTTAGTATTTTTGTTTTGCGAAATTTTCATTTTGTATATATATTATCTTCTTAATACACGACTGGATTGGAACGAGAAGAATAGTAACTTATTATATCATAAGGATCTTGGAGTCAGGTCCCTGCTGGGAAGAAAACATCTCACTTTTGAAGAATGATTGTGAATGAAGCAAGATGACGAAAGATAGGAAAAATAAAGGAATGAAATAGAACTGAATTGAATAGATAGAAACTTTATTCTGAAACCCAGTTCCTTTAGAATAACAAACATGAACCGAAAAATAAATATCTGGCCAGAATGCTACATACTTAAAATGCAAATCATGTAGTATTTAAAAAGTGCCAAAAAAAAAAGAAGTAAAATAAATATGAAATAACTAATAAGTATCAATCTTGACAGGATATTACATAATTTCATTACATGTTGTATATCTTCTTTAAAAAAAACAAACAAATCAAGTAGGCAACAAAATAGATTATTCAGGACTGATTCGTTTAAGCAAATGACTGACCTGCTTAGAGAGCATCTTATTTTGAAAGGCCAGGAGATGTTGGAAATGCAAAGATCTAAATGAAGTCAGTGAAGAAATATACAAGGAATATTGTTAAGAATAACCAAGAAGGTATTCACGTATCTTAGTAAATGGAACATGGAGATTGGAAAAGACATTTAAGAGCACGAGGTCTCTCCGGATGGCATTGAAGTACTTTAAGCACGTTCCTTAGGAAGGAACTTGGGGATACTTGAGACTTTTCGACGCCACAGTAGACATAAGTCACAATTTCGACGCAGAAAAGTAAAGAAAACACGGGAAATGAATGAAGGAAATGTGGAAAAAAAGAAACTTGCAGGGAGAGATTGGATGAAAGTGAATCATTGATGTGACAGACTGCTGATAGACATTGCTACGATTGTTCCAATGCCTAAACAACCTGAGATGATGGCAGTGTTTATCGTGGGGAAGATGCTAATGAAGACATCTAGATGCCGCTAGTGTACCATTACACAACAGGCATTGTTTCCTCACCCCGAATCGCGTTCCTGGCACGGCCTATTGTAGTTAGTAGCAACCGCCTCCTTCGTATTCGGCGTGCGCTTAGCGATCTAGGCCAATTGGTCGCCGCGTATAAATAATAGTATCTTTTTTATAACTATGTTCTTCACAGCATAGCTCAATTTACAAGTTTCAAAGCAGTCTGTGAATAAAATTCCATGCTTACAAAACGAGACAGTTAAACAAAGAACAGTCATGCTTTACTCTGTCAGTGCATGAAACTTCAGTTTTGAGGTGTTCTATACCTATTTGATAAGTATCCTTAAAGATCGCCATGGACTGTTATCCGTTATTGTTTACAAGCGGAACACCTATAATTCTGATATTATTCATATTTATGGAAATTGAATTAGATAAAAAAAAAGGGGCGACCTGTGGTCTAGTGGTTAGTATAACAAACTATTAAACCAAAGATCGCGGGTTCGTAGCCCGGCAGGTGGCCCTAGGATTTTTTAAAGGGAGTAAAAAATCCTTAGTTACGCCGTCCTTTCGAAGGGACGTTAAACGGGGGTCTCGAGCCTATGCGATGTCAGGTACTCGCTAAAAATCCCTATCCTAATAAAACCTAGATAGGATAGGCAAAATTTAGGGCTCCCAATGCAGCATCGTCCGATTAGCCATAGCAGCATAAAGTGACGTTAGATGAAAAAAACTAACAAAAATATTACATAAAAAAATGTAATAACAATAAAAAAAGTTGATATTAAAGGTTTAATTTAATTTGGTAGAGAAAGTAGTTTATGAGCGAGCGAGGAAGCGGTCCTTTTCTCTGTGCATCGGCTGCCACAATAAATTCATATAAATATGAATGGAGGTCTTGCTTCGCAGTTCCGCGGTGTTTAAATTCCTTCACTTAGCTAAACAGGTATCAGGTATGGGTATGGGCGGTGTCGAGTATGGGTCTCATAGTTTATTCACCTGCTAATTGTCCGCTTCATTTAGTTGTTGGGTGTTAAATCCTTCCCAACTGTCAGAATGTATTGTGGTTCCGTCTTCTATTTTATTTTTAATACAATATAATAAAGTTGTCGCTTCCCTGTCTTTTATTTTTACATTATAAAAATCGTCAGTTCCCCAACTCTGCCAAACATCCATTGTCTACGGAAAACCCTCCCTACATGATTTTTTCTAAAAAAAAAAAAAAAAAAAATCGTAAATTTCAATAACTTTTCCAGGTTTTTCAATTTCGCCTTGGTTTTGAATTACATGCCTAATACCTTTATGTTGAATTCAACTATTGAAAAATTGATTTAGCCTTGAAGAGATTACACAAGATAAGAAGGTAGGTTGTATGGCGAATCGCTAAATTTATTGTAATATATATATATATATATATATATATATATATTACGTGTCACGTTGTTTGTCCGCGATGGAATCCTAAACTACTGGACCGATTTTAATGAAATTCGGCACAGATGCGTAACATTGTCCAGCTTAAAATATAGGCTATAGTTTATTTCGATTGACGATCGAAAACCATGAAATTTTCGGAGTTATTTCAGTTTTTGGTCTGTATCTCCTAATCGGTGCGTTTTTGGAAAAAAACGTAATCGACCTTTTTTAAAGAAGGTTTACTTTCCTACAATTTGAGCCCAACCGCAACTCTGTAGGCCAAATAGAATTTGAGTTCAGTCCTATAATGTATTAAATAACCGGAATTTTATCTATATATATATATATATATATATATATATATATATATATATATATATATATATATATATATATATATATATATATATATATATATATATATATATATATATATATATATATATATATAAATATAAAGATGAATTTATATATATATATAAAAATGAATGTACGTGTGTTTGTCCTTTATGCATTTATAGCTTTTGTCCGCGGCTTCGCTCGCGTGGTATTTGGTCTGCCACATAAAATTTCGTGAAAGACCATTTTAAATAAATAATTTAATTTTTTTTTTACTATAAGTCAAAATTTCAGATGCGTAACTTCATAACTGGTGGATTCTATTCAACCCCTATTATATTAAAGGGGAAACCCTTGGGGTGGAATTATTCCAATTAGTTTCTTAGATTATACAAAAAAGCTGTCTGCCAACTTCAAGATGCTAAGTTCCTGATTTTCCTTTAGTTATGTAATATAATGGATTCTCAACAAAACACAAAAAACTGGCTGAGGGGGCACGTGCCCCATTGCTCCCTCATAAATCCGCCGCCCTTTCTGTAGCCTATGTAATATTCTGATGTATAACCTATATTACTGTAAAGTTTCATCCAAATCCGTTCAGTAGTTTTTGCGTGAAAGAGAGACAAACATACAAACTTCGCATTTATAATATAATAAGACTACACCAATCATCCGATTGTCATGAAACTTTGGGAAGTAGTTCAGTGCACTCTAGGGAAGGTTTCTACCTACTTTTTTTTCTAATTTTATGTTATTTTTGATTTAAAAGATGAATTAATTAGAAGTGCCTTCCTGGATGTACTAAATAATTACATGAACCATAATTGGCTCATTAATTGTGTTATTTTGACAGCGAAAAATGCTGATGTTGACGAAATTAACTTTTTAATACTACTGTTGCTACCAGGTGATCTAATGCCCTTTAAATCCATCAATAATATTGTTGATGAAAACCAAGCTGCAAATTATCCAACTGAATTTTTAAATTCTCTCGATATACCACACAATCTTCGGTTGAATAATGGTTCACCTATTATTCTTCTGCGTAATTTGAGTCCACCTAAATTATGCAATGGTACACGTTTGGTCATACAAAATATTACTGGAATTGTTATTGAAGCAGCTATGTTGACTGGAATCTTTAAAGAAGAAATCGTAGTGTTGGAACGTATTTCAATAATACCATCAAAACCCGTAATACCGTTCAAAAGACTTCAATTTGATATATGCTTGGGTTTTGCTATACCCATCAACAGGTCTCAAGGCCAGATAATGTCCATATATTATATTTGTATTAGCAACGGACAGATTAACAAAAAATATTGTGCATCGATTAGCCATCAATTAAATTGAAATAAATATTTATAATTTATTGTAATATTAAAATCCATAATTAAAAATCAAACATTATATACCCCATTCATTAAACTCATATTTATATTTTATCAGTTACGAGTGTTGTATATTATATATTTATTATATAATATAATTAGATATAAGATGAATAAAATGTAAAATCAAAAATCTATTTAATTCGTGTTTTCATTAATTCATTATTTCTTTTAAATTCAAATTTTAACTAATATTTTTTAATACTATTATAACAGCCACAGCAACGCGTGGCCGGGTCCGTTAGTAAAAGGTAAAAATAAATGGAATGATTTAAAGTCACAAACACTTAATTGTTATGTTGCTATTTTTCAGTCGATGAAAAACATTGAACAAGACCTGCAACTTAATCTGACGATTGAGTCATAATTTCACATGATTAAAAGTACATTTTCCTATATTGGGACAAACACATAGCAAAGGCACTGATGAGAAAACATTTAAATTTACCATGGCCACTTAAAATTGAGCTTATTTAAAACATGACGGAAATGGAATGGCTGAGTGGTAGAGCACTGAGTTGCAATGCCGAAGGTTCTAACCCCGCCATTGGTAGGACTTTACGAACCCTCCCGAGGCTCTCCTATCCTCTATAAAGTTTGTACCTAAAATAATGGGAAAGAATTTGGTCATGGATAAATCACCTCCCTGCACAGCCGTTTTCCAGGAACAGTACAGTCTCTACCATGTAACGAACCCCAGACCCTTCTCGGGTTATAGTGGTACAGGTTTATTTAATAAAAACACGTCAAGTGAAGGTTGGTTCATTTCAGCTTAAAGACGCATATTTCCAAATGTAGTAACTTAATTGTTTGTATTTATGCAGTTTTTAATTATTGTAAATAAACACTGAAACATTATAATACATTTTATCTTGAATATTTAGTGAAATAAGAGAATCTCCCTTAAGGAGATCAGTCAGAATACAATGCAAGGCATTATACTTGTAGCACAAGCAAGAATATTATACAAGCGAATAAATCACAAGACAGAAACGTTTTGTTTTACTATCCAGACACTTTCTCCCATTCCTGTGAGAAACACTGCATTGCCAATCTCACACGACTCCGAAATCGGGTAAAAGGATAGATGAAGTAAGTCACTGAGCGACTCGAAGCGATGTCTTGAGGAAGTCATGTCTCGGACCGTGATCGATATCCTATTAAATCTAGATTAGTGAGAAGGTTCGATGTTTGTTATGCATCCAGTCGGGTGTCTTCTCCATCCGAGAACTGGAAAACATGAGCCAGGAAGGAGAGAAATCGATATCACTGGTTGGAAATAGATCGTGCACGAGGTTCCTTCTCTCGTCACGTAGCGGTGCTGACTCAGTCTGTCCAGGTCATCGTCTTCGGGTTTTCCTGTCGCAGTTTCTTACTTCTTCTGGTCTACGGTAAAAAAAGGAGATTTTTTTTATTCAATGATTTAAATCGTACGGTGAGTAGTAATGGTGCGTTACAAAATAAAAAAGCTTCCGATTTTTACTGAATCAAAAATGAAACGACATAAACTTTTTTTTTTAAAATTTATTTATTGAAAGTTACAACTGTTTAATAACAATACACCAAACTTAAAGCTGAAAAATGGGAGGTTAATTAGTTGCAAATACTTATGCAACAAAATGGAACGAAGAAAGAAAAGTTGAATTCTCCTATTGAATGAAAACTGGTGAGGAAATAAGAAGAACAAGAAACCACATTTTACTTGGCGAAAACCACTTTGGGAGCTTTACGACTAATAATAATAATACATCAAATAAATAAATAGAATGATACGTAATGGCACGAGATAAAGGCAAGTAGAGAACTACCCACTGTTAGTACTCACATAACAAATTAAGGTCACAAAACTATGAAGGTCAGGAGGCCATCATTTCCAGACACCTCGGAGGATGATCGCAAATTGAAGAGGTCAAAATTATCAAAAAATCGGACATCAAGGTCGTTACGGATGACTTTATTCGTTAACATAGTAAGGAGCATTGAGGATTTCACTAAGGATTTTAAATTGTAAGGATTGGATTCGTGAGGAATTCGATGGCTCAGTTGAGTCCCAAACCTCTACTCCAAAAATCCAAATTTAGTCATTTATATGAGTCTTTATAATTAATAAAAACTCATTTGTGTAATAAGTGTTGCAATAGCCTGAAACGACGTGCAGTATCTTGTCCTTCCAGTCTAGTCTAACCCATTGTGAAAATGTAGTCCTAAATATCCGATTTCAGGCCAAATCATCAATAAATGGGACATCAAGGTCATTATGGATGACTTTATTCGTAACAAAGTAAGCAGCCTTCGAGAGGAATCGATGGCTTAGTGGAGTCCCAAAGCTCCACTCCAAAAATCCAAATTTTGTCATTTATATGAGTCTTTTATAAATTAATAATTTATAAAAGACTCATTGATTTGTAATGAATTTATAAATTAATTGGGTGCTTAGAGCGTTTGTCTAGTAAGTGTTGAAAAGTTGAGACCCCCAGTAAAGATTCACTACACAAGCTTAACACTATACTTGAATTTGTAGGTAAAAACTTCGAAAAGGACAATAATTATAGGACCCACCTGCTGTCAACAGTACAACAGAAACACTAAAGTCTCTACCACACACTGAACCCTTTGTAGGATGTAGTGGTAGAGGTTCTGTTTTGTTTCTTTTTTTACATACATTATTTGACCACTTTTTCGGATGTATTATTTGTAAGTGCTTGTTTAAATATTTCTTCTGAATACATAATAAACTGTATTGGCGGCAGCATGCATACTTGTCTGATTACTCTCTGTCTCTCCGTTCTGTGCCTTTTTGATTCCAGTAGAGTAATTGAATCAAATTTATAATTTTATTGTCAATATCTTTGTCTTTGAGAATGGATATGTATGTATGTTTTAGTATGTTGAAAGCATTTTCCTCTTTCTCATTATCTCTATTCTGATCAATTTTACAATATGTTTGTATTGATGATAGACAATCCATAATAGTAAAGAATGAAACTCGATATAAATCGAATCTTCACTCCATCCAGCTCCACGAACAGAAAACAGAAGGGAGAGGATACTACGCCTCGAGCGCTCTACAAAAGTGAAGTGACGCAACCGCAAAGCCACCACGGTGCGCCCATTATCAGCGCCGATGACAGTTTCGTCATCGCTCCAGCTTCGTCCCGAAACAAATATCGCCGCTAGAGCCTCTCCGAGGAAGCTACGAACCAAAACGTGACCTGCGAGGCTTTATTTAAAAAGTGAAGTTTGTAAAGGAGGCTTTCACTACATGATTAATGCTCCTTTAGACTAATTGTCTGCCGCGAGGCGCTAGATCACCTTTATCTCAAAACTATTACGATGTTAGTTTTGGAAAAGTTTTTATTGTATTTTTCTAATACAACATTCCGTATCAACAATACCTAAAAATTCGGTGCTTCTTTTCGGCCTTGATTTCAGAAAAAACAAAGAGAGCAATAGATTTCTTATCCAGCTGAACCATGTTTTATAATACGGTTTCTTTGCCCTTGTAGTTTTCAATGTAAGTAGTAAAATTTACGTATTAGGATTTTGGTTGGTAACTTCTCCCTTAGACTTAAAATTACGGATTAAAACGTTGGTTTTGTTTTTGTACTTTTCAAACATAAATATGCCTCTAAGGATATGCTTTGTTGGTTTTTGGGAGCGGCATGTATATTATTTTTGTTGGTATGTATAGTGTTACTCATCTCTCAGCATTAAACTGGCTGTGACAGATAAATTATTTATTTGGTATATAATTAATGAGGTCATGACTGTCATAACTCGAAGCTGTGGTATACGTAGACCTCCTGGAGCATACCCATTCTTTATAAAGTGGGTTTCATTATTGAGAGTAAACATGGCGCATGATCCTAGCCAAATCGCTGTGCACAACTGTGGGTAAGAAACAGTACGGTCTTCTCCGTGCCTTGAATTCAATATTCATCAACGGTTGTATACAGTACAGACAATTTGGAAAAAATGAAACACAGTATTTTACGAGATACGGAATCCTTTTATTCGTAATGCTATTTGTATAGTAAAGAATAACACAGGTCTGCGATGAACAAAAATAACCTGGAAGCTACCGTTAATTAATTATAATTAAAGAATTTGAATTTTTAATTATGTTGATTATTATTGTTCATCATATTCTTGCTTGTTGGAGATTAAGTAAATTGTCAAAGAAGTCTATGGATAAAACCTCAAGCTCTGTGGCCTTCCCTAGGTGTTGCTTTTCCTTTATAAAAGGAGCTAGAAGTCGTGACCTACGTGAGTTATTATTCAGCACGCATTTTTAATAAATTATATTAGGACTGTGGGCCTCTTCTCCAGTGCTTTCTATCGATAATTATTTTTTACAAAACAGGAAAATTAGATGTTTAATATTTTTTTTATTTTTTAGTTAATGAGTTTGTCTGTTTCTTTCAAAGTATTCAATCATTAGCATCATATTAATACTGCTATAAAAAAAGTCTATAGGTACAGCTATATCTAATCTGCCTATTACTCCTATTTTGACAAAATTGCGTTAATAAAAGGTACAGCTACAGCTTGCATAGACTAAAAAACTAGGCAGGTATAATTAATTTAGTCAAGGATGTAATTGAATTCCAGCAATGACTGAACGTCATTCATAGGGGTATTTAATTATGCTATTATTCGGCAGTAAGAGTTTATTCAAGCCAATATTTCATTATATTTTATTTTTCACGTACCTACTAAATAAATTACCACCCCTATCATTATCCAATGAAATATTCAAATTCACCATTATACAGTTGGAGAGTGGATTGGCTCTGTGGTTGAGCGCAGAGCTACCGTGCCGAAGGTAGTGGGTTCAACTTAGCTGGCAGACTTTTATTTAATCCATTAGCGGCCGGAGATAGATCTTATGGGATTTAGGACACTCCTAGAGCTTATACAGCCTCTATGAAGTACCCAAAATAAGTGGGGATCAGGTGGTTGAGCATGCTCTAGGACAAATCACTTCCCTGCACTACCGTTGTCCATGGATCAGTACAGTCTCTACCGTGCAGTGAACCCAAGACTCTCATTGGATTGTAATGGCATTTTTTTATTGATACAGTCCACACTACCATCTTACGAATACACCATATTCCATAAAAAGATATGACATACTTCCCTTATAAACGCAGAGAAACAGTTATATTTTAAAAAGTAAAAAAAATAAATAAAATGCCAAGTTAATAACTGGAAACTATATTTATGACCTTAAAATTGATTTAATATAAATTTGTATCATATTACCGTTAATTATATGTGGCTTTATCAATCATGATCAGTAAAAAATGCATCCTTGACATTTATGATTTGTTAAAGCTAATGTAAAAAAAAACAAACAAATGTCGCCTGGATACAACAAACAGAAGCTCTTTTAGCAGCACAACTCTAGGAAGGTGGTAAGACATAACTTACCTTTTAATGTTAATGGATTCGCCTCTGTGTAATGTTGCCATTGCATAGGCATATTTAATTATTCACTTCATTATGAAATATCTGCTACAGTTTCCTTTTTTCCCTACTTATTACCAAGTTTTTCTGATATTATGTTAAATTATCTTGAAGAAATATAAGAAAGATTTATTAATAATGTGGCTTGTTTTATTCATTTCTATTCTTTTCCCTCGGAAAATGTACGTATTGATATCACGTAATATCTGGAGCCTCGGCAATTAACTGGCTAAGTCAAATTTTGTCCAGATTGATTTAATTGGAATTGGTGAAAGTGAAATGGTGTCATTCGCGTATGTATTGGCTTGGAATGGAGTTGTAATATAAGCAATGACGAGTCATCATATCAAGACGTCAACCAATGACTGACCTAGGAATGGCTTTAGACCAATCTCTTAACACATGGAACTATAGATATTGTCGTTATTATTATTATGTTGGCACTACAACCCGCAAGCGAGTCCTGAACTCATTTCTCACCAATCGCCATGCTCTTCTGTTGCTGGCTGTTGTTATTCAATTGATTAGTCCAGTTTTCTTGGTATCA
Source organism: Arma custos (assembly GCA_037127475.1). Taxonomy (NCBI): domain Eukaryota; kingdom Metazoa; phylum Arthropoda; class Insecta; order Hemiptera; family Pentatomidae; genus Arma; species Arma custos. The sequence goes on along the minus strand of CM073759.1, from coordinate 126,412,167 downwards.
TTCGCTACGCAATGCAACCATTTAAGCCGCTTGACGTCCCTGCAACTGTTTTGTCAACACCATCCTTGGAGTGGCACTTATTTGCATTCTAGCGAAATGACCTGCCCACCGAAGACGATTTAATTTTATTTTTACTGTAGTGATAAAACTCAACTATATCATTGAATAGGTTATAAATTTCTTCATTTTTCTCCGTTCCTATTCCCCTCCAGTAATAACGGGGCCAAAGCTTCTTCGGAGCACTTTTTTTTCGACTTAACGGTAGTCCAACTTTTGGGGCTGTAAATATACAATACGATATGGGTGTGAAAAATTACGTTTTTAAATAATAGTAATTTGTTTATAAAAAACCAATGATAATGATTTGTCTTGATTAAATTGAAGATATCGTAAACATTACCTAAACTATAAAATTAAAACAGGCTGGATTAGGATTTTATGTTGTTTTTATGACTGATATTGATGAAGAATTTTACTTTCTATGAGAAAATAATTAACATTTCAGCCTCATCTTTCAGATTGATCATTACAAGTGTTAGCACATCAAAAGATTACCGAAGGATATGGAATTAATTAACAATATTAATTTCATCGGCTGTAATATTCCTGAAGTAGCTCCGGAATCCCATTCTCGTGAGCGTGTAATCCATTTGCTACCGTCTAGGCCGGTTTATATTTATAATATTATATAATTTATAATTCCTTATAAGAAAATACTGTTAGCGTTACAAGGCAGAAACGCTGGCTATTAACGTTAGATCTTAATATTACTTCTGAACTAGGAAGCTATGAAGGAAATGCCTGAAGCTGGCTGAACATGGAAAGCAAGAGGATGTGAACAGGTTCAAAACAGGATCCTGGGTCAAGGATGTCTTTCGTTAGACGGTAATCGTCCTGGCAAGGAGGGTATGCGGATCTGAAAGGTTAGTGGCGGGATCCACAGTGGAGGAAATTTGTAAGAGCGTTAGAAATATACGAGTTATAGTTATGATTAGTAACCAACAGCGGTTTCTCAGTGAAATAATTAAGTAACGAAAAGAAAAAAAATACTACAAACTCTAGGTTCAAACCATAATACTTTATTTGAAAGAATAATTTTAACTAATTTAGTACGTTTTTCTATCAGCTTTCATAATCTTAGTTTTTTTTAAAGGGTGAACGATTGTTTGATGGTAATCTCGCATAGCCGCGCTGCTTCGGATTTCGTTTACTTCCGAAATTGTAGAAAAATGCAGTGAAGCAAGAAATTATTGGGCTGTAACATATGAAATGTCAGTGAAGTTGTAAATTTAAATTATTAGCAAAAAAAAATATTAAACGATACTTTTATTAATCAAAATAGGATCCTTCACTTACAAAACATTTCTCCCAACGTAAAAAAAGCAACAACAAACATTTCTATCTCCGCTCTGTAGAATTTAGGTGTGAAGGAAGAAGCTAAGTCCTGGAAGGCTGATTTTAGGGCATTTTCGTTGTCAATTTTTTTATTTCATAAAAACATTATCCAAACAACGGAAGAAATAAAACTCAGTTGGAGAAAGGTTCGGGGAAATATGGGGGGTGAGGAAGGACTATATTCAGCTCCTGAAAAAAAAAAAGTTCCTTCTTTTTTGTCTTTCCAATCTCCTTAAGGTGCCTAGGAACAGTCTTGGCACTTGCTCCGAGCTGTGAACATAATTCAGGAGTGCTTTGGGAAGGGACTCCGCTTCGACATGCTCTTTCAACTTTTTGTTGTCCAACTTAGTCTTTGGCCTACCACGTTTTTTGTTGTTTATCAAACCAATTGTTCTTTCGCTCACTGTATCTTCACCATAAACAATATTAATGTTTCGGAACGCATCCGTGACGCTATGGCCAAGTTTAAATTCGTTGAGAAAAATTATACGAATTTCCTCAGAAGACATAATTTTATTCTTAATTATTTTTAAAACGTTGCTTTACTTTCAAAAGGAAAAGTAAGACTGATTATGAAAAAGGATTAAACGACCTTTCAAAGGGTATACATAGCATAATTGTTTGTGTACAAATAATCTAATCCCTAATGAAAAGAAAACGGTAAATAAACGAAAATGACATTTGATCCGTTACGACTCAATATAAGGAGATTTTCTTGAATAATTTACAGTAAAGTGACAAACTGATGTTAACAGATTAATTTAACATAACTAATAGAATATTATATATTAATTTTTTAACAACAAATCCATGATAATTGAGGCGGTGAAATGTAAAAGTATGTAAACGATGAAAATATATTATTATTTTTGTACAAAGAGAAGTAAAGAATGGTTTTGACAACTAAAAATGATTTTCTAAATATTTTATTTGAAAATAAAATAAAATAAATTATAAAAATCATTTTCAATTGAAACATAGTAACTACCATCGTTCAGAAACTAAACCACTCCCAGTTTTGACTTATTACTAATTATATCCTAGTTAGTATTAATTTTATTAAATAATTAATATCCCACAGCCATGATCATTTACTACCTTTTCTATGAAAGAAATATAATTTTTTTACTCACTAATTTTTCCATATCACCGCCAAAATTTACCTCATGTCGTAGAAAAAAAAAAGAATAGTCTACTCCTATGAAAATTAAAATGAATATTTTATTTATTTATTTTCATAATTGTAGTTTAATTGTTTTACTAAATTAATTAAATTAGAATTTATTTTGTCATCACAGACCTATGTCGTGGTACAATTCTATAAAATATCTTATAATTTATAATATCTAATAATTTGTCTAGATCATATGATTTCACACAAGCATTCAATAAATAATAAGTAAATCTGAAAAAATACATTTTAAAAAAATTTCCATGCTCAATTGGCGATACCGTTCTTCTTCTCTCTGTTATTGAATTGCAAATATTTAAAAAACTGAGATATTTTTTTAATGTTCTACCGAGCTCATATCAAATGTCCTTCAACGTTGGTGGGATATCTATTTTCTTCCCTATATATACCAACACGAGATAGTCACGTGCCACGTGCTTTACTTTTCTTCGAACATGACAACTTTCACATGCTGGAGTCTCAACTCCCCTCCGTAAATAGGCGTGTAACTAACCAATCCTTAACTGAAAATGTCCTTTTTTTCTAGTTGCTGTTAAAAAAAAAATAAAATAAATAAACTGTATAAAAAAGCATTAAGATAGGATTGCAATTTACATCGATTTATAGAGAAATGTGAAATTTTGATTTTTAAGGAGATATTCGGAAAAAAAAATTAGGATTTATCTGCGAAATGAGAGGATCAAGGATTTTCGTAAGATTGGGATGGGGTCATAAAGGGGTGTTACTTACTTATAGGAGTAACCTGTGGTGTAGAGGTACGCATGGAAATCCTATGCCAAAGGTCTGGTACCATTATTAGGAAAAAATCCTAGGTTTTGATGTCCTTCGGAGGAGACGTCAATTGTATATTATCATCTAGGTTACTTTACATTAGTCACTATCAACCAACATATAATTGGAAAATATTAAAACAAGTCAATATAAAAAACAATTCTGCAATATGCGACATACATATATCATATAACGGAATAAGGGCCATTCCGATTCAGAGGCAATCTCGCTCCCTCAAGCCATGTATTCGCACAAAACGCTTTTGAATCTCGGCAGCTTCGTTTGTAACAGAATTAGTTCTGTTTAGTATTAACATAATTCATTTCATGTCTTCCTCCAAATAGACATTTATCGGGAACAACGCCTCTGTTCTTTAAAAAATATAGCGCTTTCTTCTTCTTAGTTAATAGTTCTGTTAAATTCATATGGTCAATTAATAATGTGGAAAATAACTAAGCTTTACACATATTCATCATAACTGCCATATGATTTATCTAGTTAATAAAAAATAACTTAGTGGACAGACTAACTGATAATAGAAACTATTTACCAAGGGAAATCAATAAATGCTTCCTTGCCCAATATCACTTTAGCCTTTTGCCAAATCAATGTAGTATTTCCGAGAGAACGAGAGGCACCTGATTCGAACATCCAGCGGTTAATTTCTATGATAGGCTATCAGCTTCAAAGTCATGTCCCGTTTATCAATCCCGAAAGGTGACAGCTAGAAAAGGTTAGGGTCCCGCGGTGGGTTGCCGAATTGGAGGACCGGGGTTGCGCAAGAGGACCTGAGTCAGCACAACCTAAGTGGCGACGGATCCGCTCCCTTTTGTTGTCCAATTAGCAAATATTTGCTGGGTGACATGAGATATGATATCCCCAGCTGCGCATGTCTCTCGTAGGCCATGGTTCCTGCATTCCACCACAACCTGAGTACCAATGACATTTCCTAAATCTGTAAAGTAACCAAGGATTCCAAGTCGCTAGCACAGAATCCTATTCCTCCAAATCGTATATGCTCTAGCGTAGAAACGCTTTCTATCATCATTGAGGCTAAGTTCGTTAGCACGTTATTCGTCAACTCTCCACCTTCTGAATCACTACTGATACCATATACTTAAAAAACATATTTATCTACTTCTAATTTTTAGTTCTATAGTTCTTCACTTTCTCTATACATTATTTGGCAATTCGATCCAGAATTGATGATAACAAATAAGTTTTACATTAATTGGTATGTTTTTTACTCTCTCGATAACCTTTTTTTTTCCAGTTTCCAATCCCCTCTTCCGAAGCATTTTCTCCCGAATCTCTCGATTACAAAGCTTTATCTATTTCGTCCTTCCAGCTTCTCAGTTCCCTTTTTTCTTCTTTCTCATGGTAGCCATTCGGGGCCATAAGTATATGTTCTCCCATTCTTTTTGTATGCCTAAACCATGTGAGCTGTTTCTGTTGAAATATTTGTACCATATTTTTGATTATTTTCGCCAGGTTTCTGACTGTTTCCTTTCTACTTTTATCTAGTCTGAACTTTCCGCAGAGGTTTCAACTTCAATATTAGTTTTTTTTGCTGCAATAAAACTACAAAAGATACTTTGTGCTGCGGAGGTATAGGGCAGCATGTCCACAAAATAGATCATATTTTAGATAAATTCTCATTCATACTAAAATCAATAATTTCAATTATTTATTAATGCTAATAACAATGTGAACAATTTTCTTGAAACTGTTTTTATTTTTTAACGGAAAAACAAATTATACTAGTTAATGGTTGTTGAAAATTGTCTCTCCTGAATAAACACCAAAATTACAAAAATGTTGACATGGCTTTCTTTACTTCCGGGGTAAAGAATTTATACAATTGTTTAAGTTACGCTAAAGAGTTATAGTTGTCCATTTTTATAAATCTCTGTTCAGCTCTTATAAAATATTTTTTCTAGGTACTGTGTTAAAAAATATGTAAATAAACACAAAAATAAAGTATATAAAATATAGTTAAAAGAGAATTATGATTTACATCAAATATTTTTTAGTTGGCATAGTGCAATTCGTAATTCTTAAGAGAGTCGTATAGTCCTTTAGTTAACTATTAATATGTGTTGATGACCTAAGGGCATAAAACTGATACCTCACAAAGTTTTACTTGAAACAAGGCGAGACTGCATACGAACCGATAGTTTAAGAGAATAGTTAAAAGTCGAAACATTGGAACAAATACTCGAGAAAAAACAGGTTAAGTGGTATGGCCATGTCTGCAGAACTGGAGAATATAGAGAACGCAGAAGCTTCTATGAAGCCTTACCGACAGGCCAAAAGACCTAACAGAAAACCCAACTGTCTTATCCAGTCTAGAACGATTACGAGGGAAAGAGATAACGGTGATCACGAGGGCACTCGCGAGAGAACTGGGTGCGTTGTCGCGATGGCTGGA